>ML663563.1:4563097-4678996 GCA_007570785.1 Antilocapra americana | reverse complement strand
CCTGGGCTGGCGATTGATTAGACATATGATAATTAACATGTTTCAATGCCATTCTCCCATATCATCTTTTTTAAAATTTTATGTAGTTTTGACAGTCCTGGGTCTTCACTGCTGTGCGTGGGCTTTCTGTAGTTGTGGTGAGCAGAGGCTACTCTCTAGTTGCAGTGTGTGAACTTCTCATTGTGGTGGCTTCTCTTGTTGTGGAGCACAGGCTCAGTAATTGTGGCACCTGGACTTGGTTGCCCAGTGACATGTGACATCTTTCCTGGATCCAACCCACGTCCTCTGCATTGGCCTGTGGATTCTTAACCACTGGTCCTTCAGGGCAGTCCTTGAAATTCTTAATGCTTTTTCCATAAGGGGTCCTGCATTTTCATTTTGTTCTGGGCATCTCAATTTTTGTAGCTAGTCATGAGCTGGAGTCTTGGTTAATCATTTATGGTGGCTAATTATGTGACAATGCAGGGGGAAAGTGGACTGACAACACCCGAGGAGCCATCAGTAAAGTCCTTAGATCCCCAGTATTCATACTAGACTCTGGAGAGAGAAGCTCAGGCTTTGAATTTCTAGGCTGTGGAATATCTAATTCCTAAATATTTGATGATTTTACAAGAGCACCCTCGGATTGATTTTAAGATATTTATTGTAGAATACCAGTCTGTCTTAAGGGAAAAAATATTACAGATAGTATTTTCTGGAGTTTTTAAGGTCTTAGCTCTATTTTCATCCTTTTTCCTCATTGTCTGGTTTGTTTGAGGTCAATTTAACGATTCTTTTTTTTATAACAAGCACCAAACCAATTAAATGAGAGATAATATTTCCTTGTACCAGGAATCAATATCCACCATTTTCATTTTGATAAGTTACATTTCTATTATCTTTCATAAATGTGAATGCACTTTGTGACTTCAGGGTTATTTTTTCTTTTTGATGTGTGTGTGACAGTGTAGGCTCAATATGCTTTATACCACAGGTTTGCTAGTATATTTCAGTGATGATATCGAAGCTTCTATTTGTGCTACCTCAGTAATTCTACCTAGCTACTGCTGCTTTTTCTTTATCTCCTCAGGAACCTTACTTAGAGACTTTCTATACGTTTGGGTCACATCCATCTGCATTTGCTTCCAACAAAGTGAAAGTCGCTCACTTATGTCCGACTCTTTGTGACCCTATGAACTACACAGTCCATGGAATTCTCCAGGCCAGAATACTGGAGTGGGTAGCCTTTCCTTTCTCCAGGGGATCTTCCCAACTCAGGGATTGAACCCAGGTCTCCCACGTTGCAGGCGGATTCTTCACCAACTGAGCCACTAGGGAAGCCTTGCTTCCGACAACACACATGAAATCCAGTTCTTACTTCTGGTGATTATTTTCTTCTGTACGTGTTTATATCACTGTCTCCGCCATCTTTGAAATTTACCCTTCTGGTTCTACCGTTCTCCACATGAAAATTAGCAGGGGTAAAGAAAACACTGATTTGTGATGCAGTTTCTTAAAAACCACTTGTCCTGATTTATCGTTACTAATTTTCCAAGTCCTAAATCTTTTCTGTTTTCAAATGATTATATTCTGTTGAACACTGAGTTGATTTCTACTTAAGATAGGAGAGATTCTCTAGGGAATGAGTTCCATAACCTCTGATGCCGCAGTTACCTGTTTTACTGCCGCAGACCCAGCAGAGGGAGCCCAAGTTAGTGAACATAATTTTCTCTGTAACTATTTTGATGACCCAAACGAGTAACTCATGGTCCAAAGGAGAGTTTTTGAGGGGCAGGGGAAACAGTCAGAGTATATGGGGTATATATGTACGTGTGTTAGAAAAAGAGCAGAAGGGAGAAGTAAAATAGAAGTTGCCAGTCATGTGGATTTTAAGATGCACTTGAAATGTGGGAGATATATAACATCTTCTGAAGGAAAATGACAGAACTGATGGAGAGAAGCATTTAATTTTCAGATCCTGAGGAGGTAGTTTCATGTCAAAAGTATAAAACTACTTTTTCTTACTTTTCCAGTTAGTTCTCCGTTTAAAACTTTTTATTAATAGATTGAATTCTTATACATTTCCATTTCTTGTGATTTTTATATTCAGAGTAATTTCCCAGTGAAAGCTTTTTTAAAAAATTCCCTTTGTCTATTACCTTACTGGCCCACACATTATGCATCCTTTTCAGATTCTAGAAAATCTTGGAGCTGTTTAAATTTAGGTGAATATTTATTCAATAGATTAATCAATTAGTCCACCAACTATGCAAACAGTAGTTTTTGAACTTTAAGTGCTATATGAGGTGTGGAACGCATGTACATCTGTGTATATGGGGCAGCGATGCAGTCAGAGGGGAGAATCGAAACAAGTTTCTGTGCTCAATGAACTTACATGTCGTTGAGTCGATAAGTGTGTTTGGTAAAACACAGAACCTTATGTATGTGACCAAATGTTAAGCAGTAGTTCTAAGTGCCCACAAAGTTAAACTGAGCATAAAGTAGGTGTTCACAGAAGTGACCTGCAGATCCTTGAGGTAGCTGGAAGAGCCCGGAAAGGTCTCAGGGAGGATATGAATGGGCTTGAATGATGAGTGGTTCTGTGTATGGTGAGAGCAGAAGAGAGGAGGGAACCGGGCCTCCTTTGGTAGAGAAGCGACTTGAGAAAGGCTGTGAGGAAGAAAGCATGGGTATGATGGCGATACGGGCAACTGTGAGGGGTTATGGTGTATGTGTACTGCATACCCCTGGGGGTGCCATTGATATGAAGCCTATGTGAATGGTGCTGCTGGAGGCACCTAGGACCTTAGAATGAGTTCTGGGATGACTATGGTTATGTTGAACAGTGACTTCTCATTCTTTGTATATTATATTAATATAATCATCAATCTACTCAGTTGAGAGGAGTCTATATAGAGACAGAGAGCACAGTGGGTCCAGATGAACTGCATAGTCAGACAGCCTGGATTTGAATCTTGGGCATATCAAAATATAGATGTGTTGTGTGACCGGAGTTAAGTTTTCAACCTCTCTATGCCTTATTTCCCTCTTCCATAAAATGGCAAGTAATAATGGTTTCTATTGCATGGAGTTATAATGGTTAAATGAGATAGAGTGTCATATGCTTAAAACAGTGCCTAGACTAGGCACTGTGAGCCCTCAGCATTAGCTGTTATCATAAGAGAAATGATGTGTGACTCAAACAGAATGCAAATATCCTACTCTTTCAGGTGCAGAAATATTCCATTAGGCTTTCTTTTATGAAAACCTAGGGTCTCATCTAGGTATCGTTGTCTTTTGCTGGTTAGTAGTGATGAAGCAGATTATATGGTTTAAAATTATACCAATTTCACAGGCTGATTTATGGAAATAAATCAGGTGTGGCCAACCTTGTTTCAATAAATTGAAGATGACATTCATTTCAGTTGGATTGGTGCTCACCTGGGAATTTGATGGTTCTGATTGTGGCTCCATATTTTCCAACTATTTTGGACTGTGAACAGAATAGAAGCTCTGTGAGGGCAGAAACCATGCCTACCTAGGCTATTCCTGTATGTCCTTGTCAGTTCAGTTCAGTTCAGTGACTCAGTCACTCTTTGTTACCCCATGGACTGCAGCCCACCAGGCTTCCCTGTCCATAACCAACTCCTGGAGCTTGCTCAAACTCATGGGCATCAAGTCGGTGATGCCATTCAACCATCTCATCCTATTGAACTATATTCAATAACCTGTGATAAACCATAATAGAAAAATATATAGAAAAGAATATATATGTGTGTGTATAACTGAGTCAGTTTGCTGCAGAGCAGAGATCGGCAGAACACTGTACCTACTGTAAATCAACTACACTTGGAAAGAAAAGGTGCAGCAGCTTATGTCACGGCTGCAGTCTGGTCACCATGCAATTAGATTCCCCTCTGGTGGCGGTTATAGTGTCTGCAAAGCACCTCAGGAACATGCATCAGACTGTCATCTGTACCCTTCAGTCATGTCTGCCTCTTTGCCACCCCAAGGACTGCAGCACACCAGGCTTCCCTGTCCGTCAGCAACTCCCAGAGCTTGCTCAAACTCATGTCCATCGAACTGGTGATGCCATCCAACCATCTCATCCTCTGTTGTCCCCTTCTCTTCCTGCCTTCAATCTTTCCCAGCATCGAGGTCTTTTCAAATGATTCAGTTCTTCGCATCAGGTGGCCAAAGTGTTAGAGCTTCAGCTTCAGCATCAGTCCTTCCGATGAATATTCAGGGTTGATTTCCTTAGGATTGACTGATCTGATCTTGCAGTCCAAGGGACTCTCCAGAGTCTCCTCCAACATCACAGTTCAAAAGCATCATTTCTTCGGCCCTCAGCATTCTTTGTCCTGGTACCTGATATTTACTCTTTATTATGAGTCAATGATTGAATGAAACCATGATTTTGAAAGTTCTCCTTGTCTTTTACAAATGTGTGGACAGTTCTATTCCTGGCATAGATGAAGTAGGTATTACAACAGAATGTCTTGAGTGAATGTCTAATTAAATATCTTTCCTGGTGTTTTATCATTGCCATAAAATGAAAATCACTTATGTTTTAGATCACTTAATAGCTTACAAATATTGTCTTATACTTCATGTAGTTTTCTGTAGCATTCATATGAATTTGCTAATGGTATTCCTTCCATTTAATAGATTGAGTAACTGAATCTCAGTAGAGTTAAATGGCTCAATTTTACACAGGGATTATTGTGGAATTTTGGCTTCATCTGAGGTCTTTTTTTAAAAAAAAATTTTCTTTACTTCATTGTGCTTTTGACTGCAAGTGCAAAAATTTTTCTTTTAATTTTTGCAGCACCATACTTTTTCTGCCTGGATTAAAAGCCTACACAATTGTATTTGCTGCCCTGGGAAGGATGGGTCTCTCTACATTTCTCATATGGGCATACATTATTTGTGAGATTAGGTTTGAAGTACCTTGGAATACACCCAAAGCTCTTAGGGGATGTGATACTGGCCAGAACTTTGAGGTGGGATGAGTAGTGGGCAGAGTTAGAATCTACCTTGGGTAGCTTATAGAAATCATGGCATGTCCTTTGGAACTGGAAGGCCTAGATGGGATGCTCCACTAGAAGTTTTGAATAAAGGCAGTGGGAGTGTGGAAAACAGATAAGACAGGGAAGGAAGACTGGAAAGGGCTTGCACAGGCATTACAAATCTTCATAATTTTATGTAGAGGTGATCTTGTTATTGAGTCAGATAGAAACCTAAGGCCAAGAAACTGAGTAGGCTGAAACTGTCTGACTGTATAGTGCTTCAGGACGAGAGAGTTAGGAAAGACCGTTTTTCAGTTCTGCCTCTTCTGGGTTTGGAGAAAAGTCTTCATCAAATATATTGGCAACATTCATCATCTTCTATGCCAGTCTTTTGGAGAAGGAAATGGTAACCCACTCCAGTATTCTTGCCTGGAGAATCCCGTAGACAGAGGGGCCTGGAGGGCTACAGTCCTGGATTTGCAAAGAGTCAGACATGATTGAATGACTTAGCATGCATGTGTGCATGCCAGTCTTTATATTATGCTCTGAGGCAATGCCTAGAAATGGATTTTGCCTGACAAATTTTACTACTGTTGACTGTTTTTATTCTAAATTCCCAACATCATGAAGTTACTAAATGGACTTTTTAAAAAGAGATTAAAAATCCCTATTTAGTGAGAACTTTGAAATGTACAGTGCTGTTTCCCTGTAGGTACTTAGTAATTACCAACATTCTTGAATCCAGTCAACATTTGTGGGCACTTCCATTATATAACTTATTATGGTTGGTCCCACTATAAATTCTTTTATGTCTCCCTGATTATATTATAGAGCAAATTTGTGTCCTTTAGATTATCTAAGTCAGTGCTTTGACCATAGTAGATGTTTAATAGATATTTGTTAAATGGATTGGAAATTAAATACTGTCACTTTTATAGAGTGAAACAAAAACTCTTCTGAGATAGTAGTTATTTGACAATTTACTTTTTGGGATACCACTTCTTTTCTTTCTTTCTTTCTTTTTCAATTTTTGGCTGTGCTGGGTCTTCGTTGCTATGTTGGCTTTCCTCTAGTATGGTGAGTGAGGGTTACTCTCTAATTGCGGTGTGTGTGCTTCTCATTGCAGATTCTCGTTTCAGATTACAGGCTCTAGGGCATGCAGGCTTCAATAGTTGTGGCTCTTGGGCTCTGGAGCACAGGCTTAGTAGTTGTGGCACACAGCTTAGTTGCTCCATGGCATGTGGGATCTTCCTGGATCAGGAATTAAACTGTGTCTCCTGAATTGGCAGGTGGAGTCTTTACTATTGAGCCACAAGGGAAACCATAGTATACTATTTCTTTGTGAACCAATTTATATATAAAGTGAAGTGACAGTCACTCAGTCATGTCTGACTCTTTGCAACCCCTTGGACTGTGGCTGGCTAGGTCTCCTGCATTTCAGGTAGATTCTTTACCATCTGAGCCACCTTGGAAGACTTTTACACATAAGGTAGAGGTTAACTTGATTTCACTTTAGAGTAGAAATCAAAATAAGCAATATACAAAATGCCTGTTAAAAACAAATTAAATCCTAGTAGGAATGCAAAAAGGGAAATGGAAGTGGATATGCAGAGCACTGATTATGCTTGCCTTTTCCACATTGCCATTGCTTTCCATGTATGGTGTGTGTATATGTGAGTTTGTGTGTTCCAATTAGTTAAAATAGATTTTTATTTTTTAAAACTTTTTTTAAAATAGATTTTTAAATATGTCTTGATGAAGGGATTAGGAATTCTTAGTTGTTTCTCTCCTTTTGATAATCATTCTTACTGTATATGATAGAATTAGCAACTTCAATTACTACTGTGTAAGGTTTTCGTTTAGGAAGGCATTACATTAATATAAGTAAGTAATATTAGAATTTTGGGATAGTTTATTTTAGAAACATGTAATAGCAGTTACCTGTAACTAGAGATCAATGCTTGAAGAATAAATAGTTCATAAGTATCAAGAAAACTAGGAAATTCAATCCTTACAGTATATTAAAAAAAAAAACAACTCAGGTCTAGATGGATTAAGAATTTAAATATTAGCAAAATTTTAAAAACTTAGTAGACTATACACATGAATGTGTTTTAGACCCAGAAGTCGGAAAATATTCCTCAAATAAGGCATCAAATGTTGACTATAAAAGAAAAGGCATACATTTTACTATATTAAAATAAGAAATTTATCAAGAGACCAGTTAAAGAAAATGAAAAGTCCTATTACAAACCAGAAGATATTCCTGATATATACAACTGACAAAGGACTGGTGTCAATAGCACGGAAACTTTTGGCAAAAAATTAAAAGCCTGGAAACAATAATTGTTAAGAGGATATAGATACACTAGATGTTTATTATGGGTCCAGAAATTCCACTGCTAGATACTCAATAAACCACATGGGCATGGGTGACAGAAAACATGTACAAGGATGTTCATGTTAGTGCTATTGAAAGAATAACCTGCAAACAACCCAAATGTATATCAGTAGAAGCATGGAAGAATAAACTGGGGTATGTTCACATAACATGATATAGTAGTCAAATAAAACACAGCATTTACAAATATGAGGGAATCTTATCCATGTAATCCTAAGTAAAAATATCAAATTCTAAAAAAGTTATACCATTTTTATGAAGTTAAAGTAACTAAAATATCTCTTGAAATACAGCTAGATGTAATAAGTCTGTTAAACAAGGTCATCAAGGGAATGCTGAATATGGAAATGAATATTGTTATTGCCTCAGGTCTCAGAATTGGAAAGGTTATCATATGAGATGACCATGTAGCTGAATGTGGCTCAGGATCCTCATAACGTCTTTTGGATGGGCAAATTTGTGTTTCCTTAGTATTATTCAAAAATGGCTAAATAAATGGAAGTGGGTCATATAATTACCAATGATGTGAGTATTGTATAAGCCAAAGATTATGATTAATCCAGCTTTGTGCACCTCAAATACAAAGAGAAAAGATGAACTAGTTCCCAAAATATATAACTATTAAGGACATTCAGTATTTAACCAGCAGACTATATTACATTACTATTTTTATATTATCTATGCTTTTTCAGATTATATGTTATATGAAAAAACATTTTGATCTTATTCACAGATTATTTGTGTCTGTCACATAAAAAATAAAACATAAAAGTCATTCTCCATTTTTTTGGTGTGCATTTTAATTATTTTTAATCTATTTAAAAATTATGTCAGTATCTGAGACCAACTTTTATTGCAGAAATATTTAGACTTCATAAATATTAGGTATTTGAAACATTTTAAGTGCTAAACATTTAAATAAGCAGACTAAACATACCTGTTAGAAAGATGTGGGGTCTTGGACTGAATTGATCTTGGTAAGTATGTGGAATTTCCAGTCTAAAATATCGCATTTCCTAAAACATATTTCCTAAAATACAGTCTGTTATACTTAGAAAACAAAATTGAAAGCATCTTAGAATAGCAAAATTAAATCTGTTGTGAATTACTGTAACTATAATACAATACAAATATAAAGTGGCATATTACAAGATCCACAATTATGAGAGAACTAATCAATAACAGGGATAGGAATTTCAACTGACAAAAACAACTTGCAGTTTTTAAAATCTGAAACTACTATTTTGCAATGAATCCCAGATATTTATTCACATTTGTATGAGTTTGCTGAAACTACTGTAAGAAAATCACAGACTGGGTGCTTTAAGAAAGCACTTTTTTTAATAAGAAATTTACTTTTTCACAGTTCTGGAGGCTGGAAGTCCAAGGTCATTGCATTGGCAGGTTTGATTTCTTTTGAGGCCTCTCTCCTTGGTTCACAGGTTTCCACCTTCTTGCTCTGTCCTCTCTGGGTTTTTCTTCCTTGCATACACATCTCTGTTGTCTCTTGGCTCTTAGGATACCAGTAGTACTGGATTAACCCCCTCCCCACCCACCGTCTCCCAGCAGCAGCAGCTGCATGTTAACTTAATCACCACTTCAAAGAATTTTGCTTTCTGAGATGCTAGAGCCTGGTATTTCAACATATGAATTTGGAGGGAACACAGTTCAGCCCATAACAGGATCCTTTTCTGGGGCTATGATTCTTGTTGTGAGTGTGTTCCAGGCCCCTTTTTAGGTGCTGGGGAATAGCACTAAAGCTTATTATCTGGGTCTCACAAGATGCTCAAATTAGAGGAAAAGTCCTATGGCATTAAATGTGCAAACGCTATTGTTCCCAAATCCCTGTAGTATTTACTGAGGACTAGAGGTTTCTTCCTCTCTTAATTGTTTAGAAGAATTAACAGTAAAGTGTTAGTCATTCAGTTGTGTCCCACTCTTGGCGATCCCATGAACTGTAGCCACCAGTCTCCTTTGTTCCTGGGATTCTCCAGGCAAGAATACTGGAGTGGGTTTCCATGCCATTCTCTTCTCCACGAGATCTTCCCAACCCAGAGATTGAACCCAGGTCTCCTGCATTAGCAGGCAGATTATGTACTGTCTTCCATCTGGTTGGGAACCCTGACAACTGATACATAAAGAAATCCCTGTTGTTACTCACTCCAGAGTCCAGAGCGGCCTGTATGGAGTTGAGCACATGAGAGCAACTTGATTGCAAGGGAACACCCATAATTAGTAGCATGTTTCATTGTGACAGTCAGTTGTGGGTTCATATTGGAACCTCTGTGTTTTCTTTACTGAGGTGCATCTTCCCTAATTGTGGTCATGTGGGCTCCTTGCCCCTTGGAGTTAGGTGGCCATCTTCTAGAGCAACTGTCTCTCTTAAAGTATTTCTCAGTCCTTCAAAGGGAAATTTGGATTCCCTGGTGGCTCAGATAGTAAAGCAGTCTGCTTTACCTGCAATTAGCCTGCAGTGCAGGAGACCTGGGTTCCATCCCTGGGTCGGGAGGATCACCTGAAGAAGGGCATGGCAACCCACTCCAGCATTCTTGCCTGGAAAATCCCATGGACAGAGGAGCCTGATGGGCTTCAGTCCATGGGGTCCCAAAGAGTTGGACACGACTGAACGACTAACACTTTCACTTTCACAACACAACACATATTTGAAGTCAGAGACCCAAACATACCCTCTAAATTTTTCGTTTTCTTTTTTTTTCAAAGACTGTTTTTGTAGTACTGTGTCACATTCCTGAAACTAATAACTTTCTGTGCTTGTTAGACAATACAGGCCACTTTAAGGCAGGAAATGGATGGTGTCACAGAAATGGAGAAAAGTGGCTTAGTCAAGATAGAAGCATCCTAACACATTGCCATCAGGTTGCACTTCCTGGTAGCTCAGTTGGTAAAAAACCCACCTGCAACTCAGGAGACCTGGTTTGATTCCTGGGATCAGGAAGGTCTGCTGGAGAAGGGATAAATTACTCACTCCAGTGTTCTTGGGCTTCCCTGGTGGTTCAGCTGGTGAAGAATCCACCTGCAGTGCAGGAGACCTGGGTTGAATCCCTGGGTTGGTAAGATCCCCTGGAAAAGGGAAAGGCTACCCACTCCAGTATTCTGACATAGAGGATTCCATGGACTGTATAGTCCATGGGGTTACAAAGAGTTGGACACGACTGAGTGACTTTTACTTTCACAAGTCGTCTTGGCTGGCAGGGTGGCTCCAGAGTGGAGGGGCACTGAGGCTCTGTTTTCTTTTAGCTCCCTAAATCCCAAGGGAGTAGTTCTCAGCATCAGAGAAGCCTGAGTATAAATTAGTCCAATCTCTGGCCAGTGAAGTCAGCTTGCTTTTGGCTACAAATGCTATATTAAGATGGCTCGAGCAGTTCAGCAAAGTATTTAATTGCTTTACTTTACCAAGAATAGGCAGAGATGAAGTGGCATCTCTGTGAGTTCATGAAGAATCCTAGTTCTTTCCTCATCTCTATTCTGCTTTCTTCATCTTGTTACCTTTGGGTCCTTGAGATTGTCACTCTGTGTTCATAAAATGACCCCAGACATTGTAGCCCTATACCAGTGCCCCATTCAGGTAGGTAGGGAGGGAACTTTTCCTTGTGTGTCTTCCTTTTTTGCTTTATTTTAAATTAGGGAACAACAATTTTTTGAAAGCCCCTATGAAAACCTCTGCTTGTGTCTTTTTTTTTAGTTTATTTGAAGAAAAAAATAGTTCACCCATTTCTCCTGTACTTAATCTGCTGCCTCTGGCAACATATAATCTGTTCTTTGTATCTACAAGCTTGGTTTATTTGTTTATTCAATTCCACATGTAATATAGAACATTTGGTATTTGTCTTTTCTGACATTTCATTTAGCATAATGTCCTTGACGTACATCCATGTTGTTAGAAATGGTAAGATTTCATACATTTTTATGGCTGAATAATATTCCATAGTGTATGTGTGTGTGAGAGAGAGAGGGAAAGAAAGAAAGATATAGTTTCTTTATCTGTTCATCCATTGATGGGCACTTGGGTTGTTTCCATATCTTGGCAATTATAAGTAATACTGCAAGAATACTATAACATGACACCACCCTTATGGCAGAAGGCAAAGAAGAACTAAAGAACTTCTTGATGAAAGTGAAAGAGGAGAGTGAAAAAGTTGGCTTAAAACTCAACATTCAGAAAACTAAGATCATGGCATCTGGTCCCATCAATTCATGGGAAATAGATGGGGAAAAAATGGAAACAGTTACAAACTTTATTTTTTGGGCTCCAAAATTACTGCAGATGGTGACTGCAGCCATGAAATTAAAAGATGCTTGCTCCTTGGAAGAAAAGCTATGACCAACCTAGACAGCATATTAAAAAGCAGAGACATTACTTTGCTAACAAAGGTCTGTCTAGTCAAAGCTATAGTTTTTCCAGTAGTCATGTATGGATGAGAGTTGGACTATAAAGAAAGCTGAGCACCGAAGAATTGATGCTTTTGAACTGTGGTGTTGGAGGAGACTCTTGAGGGTCCCTTGGACTACAAGGAGATCCAACCAGTCAATCCTAAAGGAAATCAGTCCTGAATATTCACTGAAGTACTGATGCTGAAGCTGAAACTCCAATACTTGGGCCACCTGATATGAAGAACTGATTCTTTTAAAAGGACCTTGATGCTGGGAAAGATCGAAGGTGGAAGGAGAGGGGGATGACAGAGGGTGAGATTGTTGGATGGCATCACTGACTTGATGGACATGAATTTGAGTAAACTCTGGGAGTTGGTGATGGACAGGGAAGAACTGGCATGCTTCAGTCCGTGGGGTCACAAAGAGTCGGACACAACTGAGCAACTAAACTGAATAATGATCATGGGAATATATAGATATTTTCAAATTAGTGTTTTTATTTTCTTTGGATAAATATCTGAAAATTAAACTGCTAAATCATATAGTAGTTCTATTTTTAGTATTTTGAGGAACCTCAATACTCTTTTCCATAGTGTTTGCACCAATTTATGTTGCCAGTAATAGTGCATATGAGTTCCCTTTTCTTTACATTCTTGGCAAGACTTGTTATTTATTGTCCTGTTGACAATAGCCCTTCTGACAGATGTGAGGGGATATCACATTGAAGTTTTGATTTGCATTTCCCTGTCTCTTGAGAAACCTGTATGCAGATCAGGAAACAACAGTTAGAACTGGACATGGAACAACAGACTGGTTCCAAATAGGAAAAGGAGTACGTATGTCAAGGCTGTATACTGTCACCTCGCTTATTTAACTTATATGCAGAGTACATCATGAGAAATGCTGGACTGGAAGAAGCACAAGCTGGAATCAAGATTGCCAAGAGAAATATCAATAACCTCAGATATGCAGACGACACCACCTTTATGGCAGAAAGTGAAGAGGAACTAAAGTGCCTCTTGATGAAAGTGAAAGAGGAGAGTGAAAAAGTTGACTTAAAGCTCAGCATTCAGAAAACTAAGATCATGGCATCTGGTCCCATCACTTCACGGCAAATAGATGGGGAAACAGTGGCTGACTTTATTTTGGGGGGCTCCAAAATCACTGCAGATGGTGACTGCAGCCATGAAATTAAAAGATGCTTACTCCTTGGAAGGAAAGTTTTGACCAACCTAGATAGCATATTAAAAAGCAGAGACGTTACTTTGCCAACAAAGGTCCGTCTTGTCAATACTATGGTTTTTCCAGTAGTCATGTATGGATGTGAGAGTTGGATTGTGAAGAAAGCTAAGTGGCGAAGAATTGATGCTTTTGAACTGTGGTGTTGGAGAAGAGATTGAGAGTCTCTTGGACTGCAAGAAGATCCAACCAGTCCATCCTAAAGGAGATCAATCCTGGGTGTTCACTGGAAGGACTAATGTTGAAGCTGAAACTCCAATACTTTGGCCACTTCATGCCAAGAGCTGACTCACTGGAAAAGACCCTGATGCTGGGAAGGATTGTGGGCAGGAGGAGAAGGGGAAGACAGAGGATGAGATGGCTGGATGGCATCACTGACTCGATGGACATGGGTTTGGATAAACTCTGGTAGTTGGTGATAGACAGGGAGCCCTAGCCTTCTGTGATTCATGGGTTTGCAAAGAGTTGGACACGACTGAGTGACTGAACTGAACTGATAATAAATGATATAGAATATCTTATACCTGTCAGCCATTCGTACATCTCCTTTGGAAAAATGTTTATTTGGAACATCTTCTGCCTATTTCTTAATTGGATTTTGTTTTTATTTTGTAATTGTGTTGTGTGACTTCTTCATACATTTTCGATACTAGACCCTTATCAGATATATAAATTGCAACTATTTTCTCCTGTTCACTAGGTTGTCTTTTCATTTGGTTGATAGTTTCCTTTGCCATGCAGAAACCTTTTAGTCTTATGTAGTTCCGTTTGTTTATTTTTAATTTTGTTCCTTTTGCTTTTGATGTCCAGATTCAAAAATCATTGCTAAGACCTATGTCAAGGAGCTTACCACTTATATTTTCTTCTGGAAGTTTTATGGCTTCAAGTCTTACACTCACTTTGAGTTAATTTTGTGAAAGATGTAAAATAGTGGTCCAGTTTTGTTCTTTTGCATATGGCCATCCAGTTTTCTCAAATAGAAGAGTCTGTTCTTTCCCTATTGTATATTCTTGACCCCTTTGTCATACATTAATTGACCATATGAGGGTAGGTTTATTTCTGGAATCTTCATTCCCTGCTTTGATGTCAAAACTATTCTGTTTTAATTACTTTAGCTTTGTAATATAGTCTGAATCATGGCATGTGATGCTTTAGCTTTGTTTTCCTTAAATTCACTTTGTCTATTCTGTGTCTTTTATATTTCTATTAAAATTTTGCAATTCTTTATTCTGTTTCTGTGAAAATGTCATTGGAAAGCTCTCCAAATATTAAAGTTGATCAATTATTTTCATGTTTTTAGACAAGTTATAGAACTAATATCTCATTTTATTTAAAAATGTGGTTGGTTTCTCTTTAGATTATTTAAAGCTTTCTTCCTCCTTCCATACTATTTTCTGTTATTTGGGAGTCTAGACCACAGAAGGTTGCAGAGCAAAACAGTCAAATTATTTTATTGAAGTTGAGGCATCTAGAGGTGATGGGGCGATTGTGGTTGGGTATGAATTTACATCTGGCAGTAATTTCCTTGGATCAGTGGCCAAAGACTAAAATGGAAGCTGGATGTCTGCGTAGATACCATTGCAGATAAATAGCATGAGATTCATTCCATACTCTTTGGATTGTGGTACAATTATGCTCCCTCTACAGGGTAGAAATCAGATCTAACCTTGGGAAACCACGACTGTGAGGAGAGCAGGTGAGTGTAGATGAGAAGATGCATCTTTAAATTTATTGAAGTGACATTTCCATCACATAGTTATAGAAACATCAATATACAGTATTTCTTGCCCATCTGAATTTATGGTTTGCAATTTCAACCTGGCACTGTCCATTCTATATATTTCAGTTTAGATATAACAATCTCTGCTAACAAGGACTGAAAAAGATTGAGCAGCAGCATGGCTTGATCCAAGGCTAGAGAATCATGAACTGTAAAAATATTACCCTAGTTCTTATAATATGCTGTCATAAATTGAAAAAAATCAGTACAGTGTGAAATACTGGCCTTCTGAAATAGCATGTAGATGATCTGATATATAAACTTGGAAAATGGGGGCCTAGAGAGAGAAGCATATACAACCTTGGTACAAATGGGACGGTAAGTCTTGTTAGTTTTCAATTTGGTGATATTCTGATCAGGCTGAATTTAACAGTTTCTCTTCAGGACTTGAGATTAACATAAAAACGGAAAATAGCCAAACTTTGGGGAAGGAATTACTCAAAGGAGGTCACTATATTGAGAAACTATTTTTAAAACATATGGTGCTGTGTTAGTTTTAGAAATTAGTTTTGACCTAAGTGAAAATCACACTGTATTTCAATAATCCATAATTAGATCAACCCATGTTCAATTAAATGATCCCTTGATTTAGAAATGTTCCATAAAAGAACTCTGGCAAAAATTTTTAATAAAAATAAAGTTCTTGGGGTAATCTTTGAGGACACTTAGAGTCATGAATCATACCAAGAAAAACAACTTATATAATTACAACAGTGTGACAATTAATAATAAATATGCCTGTCAATATAAGTAGCAGTTAAAATCCTAGACTTTGAATTCAAGTAGGCTCTGATTCAAAGCCTTTCTCTACCAATTAGTATCCGTGACTCTGGCAATACACTTGGCCCTTCTGTAAAATGGGAATACATGTATAATTGCACACTATTGTTATTGATGTTAGATCAAGTATCTAATGTGCATGGCAATGGTAATAATTTATATTATTATTAAAATCTTTTCAAATGGAGACTTTTAGCAACCTGACCCATGGTCTAAAATATTGCTCTTGGTTGGCTTTACAAACTAAATTTAAGTATTGAGACATTATGATTTCTTGTATTTCTTAAGCAATCTAATCTTTTAACACATTAGAAATCACTGATACACAGGTAGTGGCTTCGATATGGTTTTTCATGAAGTATGGCAAAAAAAAAAATACCATGAAAAGATAAATGAAGGAATAAGTTCTTTAGACAATACTGCTTATAGCTTCTCAAGCAAGATAGGAAAAAGAGAAGATAATTTTATTGGCGCCTGGCAGATACTAACAATATTAATGTAATAAATACTATAGTAATTTATGTTCTATTTAAAAACATTCTTATTTCAGTCATCTGGGAGATTTTAATAAAATGAAGCTACTTTTATATGCTAAGTGTGGAAATAAGAGGTTGTTGTTATGAACTTGCACTGAGGAAAATAGAAATGCAGAAGAGTTAAGAAATCCAGTGAAATGAGTGTACCTATGGCTGATTCTTGTTGATATATAATAGAAAACCACAAAATTCTGTAAAACAATTAAGCTTCAATTAAAAAAAAAGAAATCCAGTGAATATCCTAAAGAAATAACTTTTAAATTCTTTTATTTCGATTTCCTCTCTAAATACAGCCCTACTTAAAATAATTTTAGTTCATTAAATCAGAATCTTGAAAATTTTGAGGATACTGTACTACAACTAAGAAAACATGACTTTTAAAAATTCCTCAGAGCTCATTCATTTTTTTCATTTTTAAGACAGAATTTGGTTATTTTGGAAGAATAAAGTCCAATCAAACTTAGTACTCTGGCTGCATTGATATTCCCTTTGGTAATCTTCCTTTTTTGCCTTTGCCATTTTGAAGAAATGATCTTTTTTCTAATAACTTTAACTCTGATTGTTCCCTCTTCTCAATTTTTTTTTTTTTAAAGAAAATATCAGAGCTATTTTAAAATTTTTGCCTGAACTACAGAGTGACCTGGGCTTCCCTGTTGGCTCAGGCAGTAAAGAATATGCCTGTGATGTGGGAGACCTGGGTTGATCCCTGGGTTGGGAAGATCCCCAGAGGAGAGCATGGCAAGTCACTCCAGTATTCCTGCCTGCAGAATCCCATGGACAGAGGAGCATGGCGGGCTACATTTCCTGGGGTCCCAAAGAGTGGAACACAACTGAGGACTAAACACAGTACAGAGGGACCTAAATTTTTTTTTCTTTTCACTTTTTATTAATTGTCTTTAATTACTTGTCAGTAAGGGATAGAGGGTGTATCTTCACAGTTTAAGTATATGAAAGCAAAAAATCAATGCACGAGGAGGATTAATCTTTGTTAGGGATTTTGTCTTGATCTTTATCATGGAGGATTAATCTTTGTTAGGGATTTTGTCTTGATCTTTATCATGGAGGCTCAGCAGTTGCGCCTGCAGTGCAGGAGATAATGGAGACCAGGTTTGATCCCTGGAGAAGGAAATGGCAACCCACAGCGGTATTCTTGCCTGGGAAATACCATGGAAAGAGGAGCCTGTCGGCCTACAGTCCATGGGGTCTCAAAGAGTAGGACACGATTGAGCACACATACATTGTCATGGAGCAGTGGAGAGGCTATCATTTCTTGAGAGATTCTTTGCTCGAGTCAAAGGTAGCAATGATCCTTTGGAAATAGAGCGCTGTACAGCAGTAAGATGAAGCTCTTTTGCAAGTCTCTCTGCTGCTGCTGTTCCTGACAGGGAAGCTGTTTTAACTTTTAATTTGCTGAAAGGCAAGTAAGGCAGCTGTCTTCACAGTAGGAAGTTAGGGGGTGAGTGTTGGAGACACAGCTCTCTTTTCATGTAAATTAAAGGCAAATATACTAAAGGAAAGTATACTGTTGCTGTACAGACTCTCAGCAAGCAGGCCAGAGTGTCATCTTTAGTGATTCTCTTATGATTTCTTTTAATTTGCCAAACACATCAGATCTGAGAACAGGTTTTAGATTTGACAGTACTGAAGCTTCCCTTCTCTTTTGCCTTCCTCCACCTCCCAGAACACCAAAACCCAGAAAACCTTTTGGATGATGTTTGAATTTAAAACTGTATTTAGTGTTTTCACTAAGCAGTTATTCTTTTCTTTATGATATTCCTTTTTATTGAAGCATTTTTTCCTAGGGAAATTGAAGCTCATGAGGGAAGAATTGAGATTGCACCTATTTCTCACTAAATAGGAGCTGTGTTAGTAACTTCTCAACATTACATGGAATATACTAATGACAAGAGTCTCTGGAAGATTCCTTTTGATGTTGCCCTCTAAAGGTCTCATCAGAAAGCATTGCTCTCTGCATTATCCCCTTCTGATTTCTGGTGGTTTTGTTTTGTTTGGCTATTGATTGGTATGACACATCCCTCTTAATGCTAACATTAGATGATGCTTTATAAGAGCACTTAGTGGAAAATGACTGTATATAGGTAGAAAGTTCATTAAATGGTTTGAACTATTTGTCTGAGATGCATTATCAGTCAGATGTATGTTCCAACTATAGGACTGACTGGGAATTTTGGTAAATTGACTTCACTTAACTTATCTCTACTATTCTCATTTGTAGGGTAAAATGCATTATTTAGAAGAATGTGAAACTTCTCTTTGTTCTTAGTGTAATACATTTTTAATGGCTAATGATTGTATAGATAATCTCATGTGGGGAGCAAAAACGTTTCCCTTTGGTTATCATTATAAATTTACTTCTGAACAAATTAAAAATGAAATCATCATCCCTGTCAGAATTGAGTAAGGAAACAAAGGCTTATTAAGGAGTTGCTTTCCCTTGGTGAAATATATTATCAATAATCATTGTAGTTCATAATGCATGTGATTTGGCATGATGTTTTAATTTGTGATGATTTGATGGTATAGAAACCATTTTTGTTTTACATTTTCTTGTCTGAGAACTTGCAATAATTACTTATCTTCTGTAAATGAGTTTGGAGGTGGCTCAGTGGTAAAGAAACTGCCTGCCAATGTAGAAAATGCAGGTACCCATTCCTGAAGAAGGGAATGGCAACCCACTCCAGTATTCTTGCCTGGAGAATCCCATGGACAGAAGAGCCTGGTGGAGCTACAGTCCATGGGATTGCAAAAGAATCACACATGATTTAGCAACTCAACAACAATCACACTGAACCTAGCTGGTATCAGGACAAATAAAAATTAAGAAGCTTAATCATCACTATTGAAAATAAGGGAAGAGACTCCTCCCTCCCTTTTTTTTCTTTTCTTTTCTTTTTTTTAACTTTAGAAAACTTGTTACTTGTACATACTTTCCCCTCTCTTCGAAATGTGTATACATCCTCTGAAAACTGGATGCACCTTTCCTCAGCTTTGTGACCCTGGAGTATCTTTCTCAAGGGCCTGGACACCATCCCTTTGAAATGTCAGCACTGAAGAAGAAAGAGCCCCTGCATCCCTGTGTCTCTGGCATGGTAGGAGCCTAATTTTTGTGGGACCTTCTCACCAAGTTGCAAAACTACCTCTTGTCATAAAGAATGAGAAGTTTGCTTCTTTTCTAAATAAAGCTAATTCCCTAACACAGATGGTTCCCCCAATTACCAGGTAAATTTAAGGTGAGCTACATGTGACAAATTGTGCTGTTAAGTCCTCTTGCTTGAGAACTAATTATTGTTTATCTTGAAAATATGTGTGCAATAATTTGTGTCCGCTTGACTATATAAAAAGAAAGAGATTTCTTTCCATCTTTGCAATCTCCCAGTGGATCTCAAGTGATGCACATTACATTCTGTTTTAATAATTCTTCAAAAGTGTAAGTTTTTACTATATCACCTTTAGGGAGAGTGTTTAGAGTCAGGAGAAGATTTTGTGTTTAATTCCATTCCCACAACAGTGGTCATGTGTGTAAGTCGCTTCAGTTGTGTCCGCTTCTTTGTAACCCTATGGACTGTAGCCCTCCAGGCTCCTCTGTCCATGGCATTCTCCAGGCAAGAACAGTGGAGTGGGTTGCCATGCCCTCTTCCAGGGGATATTCCCAACCCAGGATCGTACCCGCATCTCTTATGTCTCCTGTATTGGTAGGCAGGTTCTTTACCACTAGTGCCACCTGGGAAGCCCCAAGAGAGGTCATTAGTTCAGTTCAGTTGCTCAGTCTGTGTGACTCTCTGCGACCCCATGGACTGCAGCATGCCAGGCTTCCCTGTCTATCACCAACTCCTGGAGCTTGCTCAAACTCATGTTGTCTAGGTATGTGATAGCTTTTCTTCCAAGGAGCAGGCCTCTTTTAATTTCATGGCTGCAGTGTGCAGTGATTTTGGAGCCCAAGAAAATAAAGTCTGTCACTGTTTCCATTTTTTCCCCCATCTATTTGCCATGAAGTGATGGGACTGGATGCCATGATCTTAGTTTTTGAGTGTTGAGTTTTAAGCCAGCTTTTTCACTCTCCTCTATCACTTTCATCACGAAGCTCTTTAGTTTCTCTTCACTTTCTGCCATAAATCATCTGCCATAAATGGTGTCATCTGCATACCTGAGGTTATTGATATTTCTCCCAACAATCTTGATTCCAGCTTATGCTTCATCTAGCATGGCATTTTGCATGATGTACTCTGCTTATAAGTTAAATAAGCAGGGTGACAATATACAGCCTTGATGTACTCCTTTCCCAATTTGGAACCAGTCTGTTGCTCCATGTCCAGTTGCTTTTTGACCTGCATACAGATTTCTTAGGAGGCAGGTAAGGTAAGGTAATAGTGGTCAGGGACTATTATAAAAAACGTGTGCCTTTAGTTGTCTTTCCTTCTTTAATCAGATGTTCAATTCAAAGAGAACCCTCTTGCCTAAAATCACTAAAGATTAATCAGTTATTGTGTAAAGAACAAACAAGACTGTTTCATTAGCATTTTTTTTTTTCAGAACAGCCAGCATTCCATATTCAACTGTGAAAGCCATTGTGAAGACAGAATTAGCTAAGTGGCACGTTTGTCACTCTTTCTTTTAATTACTACTTAATACATTCTCTCAATCTATTTTTAGGCTAATGTTATTCTGTTAAAGTTATCACTATTCATTTTAAATACCACTTGCTTTCAGTTATATTGTTTATAATATCCTGAAAAATGTTAAAGTCGGCATTGCTAACTCAAAGGTGACTTGTGGCACAGGAATGATTTACGCTTGTGGTTTTGCAGAGGTCTAAAAATAGGACCCGATGTTGCATATGTACTGCAGTATGGAGGCCCAAGAGGGTCAGAAGAGGATGGATTTTCATCTCTATCAGTTTTCTTGCTAGTGTCTCCAAGTCTGAGCAGAACCGGAATAATTGGATTGCTCATTTGTATCAATTCCCATCAGTGCATACCATCCTGCCCCACCCACTCCCAGTGTTTACAAGGAAGCACATAGTCTGTAAATAGCCTTTCTAAACAACCCTAGATACTATCTTACTTTGAAGATGTGCTTAGTCACTCAGTCGTGTCCGACTCTTTGTGGCCCCACCGACAGTAGCTTGCCAGACTCCTCTGTCCATGGGGATTCTCCAGCAAGAACACTGGAGTGGGTTGCCATGCCTCCCTGCATAGGATCTCCCCAACCTAGGGATTTAACCCAGGTCTCCTGCATTGCAGGTGGATTCTTTACCATCTAAGCTACCAGGGGAGCCCATGAATACTGGAGTGGGTAGCCCCATCTATTGAACAGGGTGATGATAGACCCTAGCTGTTAGGTTCTGGTGTGGTTAGTGTGGGACTTTGACCTTAGGATGACACTTTCATCGGAAATGAAAGTGTCTAGACATAGAGCAAATATTACAAAAAGAAGATATTTCTGAAAGCAGGGTGCATGCCAGCAATTCTGGGCAAGTAGCATTTCTGAATGAATAACACACATTTTGGTCTTTGTTCCTACTGGTTTGATGCTTCTGCTTGTGGCTAAGTGTGAGATGACCAGTGTTGACAGATGCTTTCCTTCAACCTTTCCAAGTATGAACTCTGATCAGATGGGTAGAAGTCATGTAATTGAGTTCACAGACCTGTTGTTGATGGGGCCAGAGGTTGCATGAGCATAAGGGTGTGCTATAGAAAGGGAAATCAAGGCTAATACCATTAAGAATATATATATGGGGGACTCAGGAGTTGGGTAGTGTATCTCCTCATTGGCTGGACTGGATTGGACTGTGGATAAGACAGATAAGCTGATGGGGCATTTATGTTCAGTATAGCTCCAGGCCCTTCTTTAATGAAATCTGTGAGGATTAAACATGATAGCTATGAGTTGTATAGATACCATGAATCGCTAGCTTAGTTTTTCTCTATCAGAATATATTTGATTACATTTATCTTACTTTAAGGTGATGAGGCCATTGGGTTCAGGCTATATTATTATCCTATAAAAGAGGAATTGTTTAGATTTTGGAAATAGCTCTGGCGTTCTGTAGAGCTGTGGTAATTTAGAACTGTTCTGACACTGTTGTTTAATAGGTAGTTCAGCTCTTGGAGTTTACTGGAAGAGATCTCAGGGATCAGCCTCTCAGCAGTAATTTTATGTCACTGTAATGGCTTCTGAGTTGCTGTGGTGTAACAATGTGGAACCTGTTATGCTACTTGCTAGCTGCCAATTTAAATGCACATTGGAGAGAGTAATCTAATTTTCAGGGAGTATTAACTTGATCTTAATGAATGTTGATAATTTAATTGTGACCTTTAAGTTATACTTTTTGAAGAAAAACGTCTCATGTTTTCACAGCATGAACTGTTGCAAAGTCAAGACACTGAGTTTTTTAATGGATCTCAAAAAACATTTTAAATAGAACAATTCAAATATTTTGAATCCAGCCCATTCCATTTTAATCCAAAACAAGTAAACTAGTGAATCTCTCCTGATTACCTACTTTAAACTCAAAGAAAATATAGTCAAAGGAAAGCAAGCACTAATATAATGAGAGCGGAAAGAAAAATCTACTCTTACACACTTATAATTAATTATACAGGAAGAATAAGATTACTCCTACTAGCTCAATCTCAGCTTCTTAACCAGGCCAACTCCTACTTGTCCTACAAAACCCATTAATAAATTTCCTTTTTTTTTTTTCTCCTGTGAGTACTTCCTATTTCCTGGGCTACCCACAGGCAGAGCTCATTATTCTCCCAGAACTTTGTTCGTATTTTGTTAGCACTGCTATGTTTTAAGAATTTACTTTTATATTTTCCTCTTTCTCTTGACTATGAGTTTGAGGATAAAAACTATTCCTTACTTATTTCAATATATCACTGTGTAATGTTAAACCTAGTATTAGACATAGAATAGGTACTCGATGAATACTTAATAAAAAAAGAGAGGAATGAATGGGCTCTTGAAAAACTCAAGAAATGTTCCATCCTCACTGTGCTGAAATAGTATTTTCTGTGTAGGAGGGTGATGGTATGTGTCTTCCAGTGGATTATTCTTATAGAAGTTGTACCTAGGGTCCTGCAGTTCATTCACTGCAGATTGACCTTGGAATCCCCTTACACTCTTAAGCACTTAGTCTTTCAGGATAAGAGCTATGTATGGGCTTAGGGAAGAACTAAGTTTCAATCTAAGAAAATTTGATACTCAAGTATTCTATGATGACCGTGTATCTCCAGGTAAATGCAAAATACCTTCAATCTAAGTTCAAACTCATGATAAGCATGAGTATAGGTCAAAGATGTGTCAGTTCTGTGTACCTTTATATTTATTTAGGAGATGGTCTGATAATTGGGTGTCAGTCTTGGCACTGTGTGGGTCAAGTTCATTAGTCAAGTATATGTTGGCTCTTGTGGATCTCAGGTGAATACGGGTTATTAGTTAAGGAACCTAATGTGGAGTGCTGGATTCTCAAGCTGCTGTTATGTTTGAGGGACCACTTAGAATCTTCAGGATTGTCCTGGATCTTTGTTTATTCTAGAGTGCTCTTGAAAAACAGACTGTGAATCAAGGTTGTTATTGTATAATCTGCTACTAACCTAGACCATTTCTGCAGTGCAAGTGTTTGTACAGGATATTGTCTTAGTCTGGGCAGCTTCAACAACAGACCTTTTATTTCTCACAGTTCTGGAACCTGGAAGCCTGAGGTCAGATTGCCAGCATGCCTGGTTCTTGGTAAGGGCCCCTCCTCCTGTTTCAGTCTTCCAGTGGTCACCTCACATTGCAGAGAGAGAGCAAACTATCATGTTTCTTCTTGTAAGCGCACTGATCCCATTCATGAAGGCTCTACCTTCATGTCCGAATTACTTCCTAAAAGCCGCACATCTTACTAATATCCTTTTAGGAGTTAGGATTTCAACATATGAATTTGGCTGGCACAAGTAGTCAGCCCTTAATAGGTATGCCTTAAAGTGTAACAATTAATCAATAGTCTATAGGAAACTATAGGATGTTACTTATCTGTGATTCAGACTGCTCTTTCTGATGTAGCTCTATTATTTACATAACTTTCCAAGCCTTGTTTCCTCAATTTCTGTGATAAGGAGAACAAAGTGGTACCAAATTTTAGGCCACTGCTTGAGTTGAGCATTGCTTTTCCCCAGGAAGCATAGTTCGTATTGTAGTCTAAGTGACTACAAATTTGAAAGAGCTCTCTTGGAATTTGAAGAGCATAGTGTGTGCAGCCACTACTGGAAGACCTGCATGGTTATGAGAATTGAGTGCCTGCACACAGAATGCTCTGCACAGTTCTTGGGACATGTACAAAACTGACAATCTCCATTGTTATAGGAAGGATCAGATGTTCTTTTAAGATGACTGGATAGGATAAGGGATATGCTGTGTTGTTGTTGTTCAGGTGCTAAGTCATGTCTGACTCTGTGACCCCATGAACTGCAGCACGCCAGACTTCCCTGTCCTTCACTATCTCCCTGCATTTGTTTAAACTCATGTCCATTGAGTCGGTGATGGTATTTATCCATCTCATCCTCTGTTGTCCCCTTTTCCTTCTACCCTCAGTCTTTCCCAGCATCAGGGTCTTTTCCAATGAAAGTCAGTTCTTTGCATCAGGTGGCCATAGTATTGGAGCTTCAACTTCAGCATCAGTCCTTCCAATGAATATTCAGGACTGATCTCCTTTAGGATTGACTGGTTTGATCTCCTTGCAGTCCAAGGGACTCTCAAGTGTCTCCTCCTATACCACAGTTCAAAAGCATCAGTTCTTCAGTGCTCAGTCATCTTTATGGTCTAACTCTCACATCCATACATTACTATTGAAGAATCCATAGCTTTGACTATATGGACCTTTGATGGCAAGTGATGTCCCTTTTTAAATATGCTGTCTAAGTTTGTCATAGCTTTTCATCCAAGGAGCAAGCGTCTTTTAATTTTACGGTGGCAGTCACCGTCTGAAGTGATTTTGGAGCCCAGAAAAATAAAGTCTGCTTATGGGCTATAATGAATACCATTTTAGAGTGATTCTAATAAGTGAGTAAAGGATTGAAAATGCAAACACAATCTATTTCATCCTTCTTTCTGAAATGTCAATTCTTTAGGATATAACTTGACTAGAAGTGAGAAAATAAACTGAGGAGGTTTCAAAGATGTAACCGTGAAGATCAGGAATTGACTTTCTGGGTTCTTGTAGAATTTTATGACTCTTAATAAACCTATAGTTCTCAAGCAACATGGTTATCTTGTTCCCCCATCCATAGCAGATTGGAAGAGCAAACTTGAAGGGGTGTGTGTGTGTGTTCATACATGTATGTGGAAAGCTACTATTAGGAATAGACAATACACAATGAAAGCAAGTAGAATAATCACAAGCTTGGGTTGGAGGGTTAAAAAGAAAAATGAAAAGAAAATCCTCCATATTGATTATTCCTGACACATTGTGAAAATATATTCAATATTTTCTCTTTCAAAAGGAAATTCACATCTAAAATTCATTCCCATTTTGTGAAAGTGAAAGTCTCTCAGTCCTGTCCTACTCTTTACAACCCCATGGACTATACAATCCATGAAATTCTCCAGGCCAGAATACTGCAGTGGCTAGTCTTTCCCTTCTCCAGAGGATCTTCCCATCCCAGGGATCAAACCCAGGTGTTCCACATTGCAAGCAGATTCTTTACCAGCTGAGCCACAAGGGAAGCCCTCCCATTTTATGACCATTTATTAACTAAAAATGGTCTAAATAAAAAAAAAATCTGTAGCTAAAAGAAGGCATATGATTGGTAATATGACTTGGTGTTAGAATGGGTTTACATTCACCTCTTGTGTTTAAGTGATGTGGGCAGGTTAGTTAGTGCTGTGAACTTATGTTTTTTTAATCTCTTTTTTCCATAAAGCAGTGATACTTCCCCCCATGCAGGGATGCTGTGAGGCTGGGATGACATCGTATATGTAAAGTGCAACCAGGAGGGACCCCATACGTTATTACCTCTCATTCTATTGTCTCCTTATCCGTTTGGTGAAATCTATGTATATAAAACACCCTATTCCCAATGAGGTTTCACTGTATTGCTATTTATTGATACTTGATTGAAAATTAAATTATAATTCACATTTCAGATAACTGATAATTATATACTTGGAATGATTTAGATACTGCTAAAAGCCTGCAGATGTGAATCTGCAGCAAAGTGCTAGGATTGTCTAAGTCTCAAAACTATTTATAGTTTAGTGAGATTTCTGGAATGTTATGACGAATATGAAAGCGAAAAGATGCATATTATATGTTACTTGTGTTACTGAAGTTAAGGACTGATTACATTCTTGTGTTAAATGCACTTTGGAAATAGTTTGGATAATGGTTCTGGGCTGTGTTACAATTTTTTTTTTTCATTTACTCTTAGGTGCTTCTTGTCATTATTATATATCTTATTGATTTGGAGGATGTTCTAGAGACATGCACTATTGATTTGGCAGTGTTTCTATATTTTGTGATTTACCAGTTTTTGCTCCTTATATCATTATTACCACTAGAATCAAATTGAAAAGACTTATAGATCCTTTTTTATCATGGAATTTTTAGAGCTATTTTTATGACATGTAATGGATTAAAGAATTTTATGGTAGCTGCCTAATTCCTTTAAAGTTATCTAAAATATGCCATCTGTTCTATAACCTCAAGTGATCTTATGGTTTATTAGTTTTATTAAACAAACATTTAATGTGTAAATATGATTTAATAAGCTTTCCACAGGTGTCTAATTGGGTTTTAATTTCTTCCACTAGAATTAAATCCAGTAAAATGTATGTAGGTCTCTTAAGTCACAGCAATGTCTCTGAATGTTAGCTGGTCAAATATAAATTTGAATTTTCGTTCAATTTTAATATCTATAAATCTCTGTTGGATTCTGCTACCAGATCACTACATTAAAGAGATGATTCTTAAGCTTTCAGGGGTTATTTATAAGCCAGAACTAATTCTCCTGCAAGAGACAGGGAAGTCCAACTCAGACTAGCTTAACCAAAAGAACTGATCATCTCAAATAGCTTGGAAGAACACTGGGGTAGATCTCAGAACTGGAAGAAAAGATGTAAGAACTAGACCTTAATGAGTAGAAACAGGGACCATGATGGCAAAAATCTATCTGCCTAATTTTTTTTTTAACCATGTTTCTATTTCTTTACACATTTGTTCTATTTTGGAGAGATTTTTTTTTTTTTTGGCAGAAGACAAGGCCATTTCAGCCCAAGCTTAGCAACTCCAGTGGAAAAAGTTTCTTTCCCTTCATCTTCATATGTCAGTGCCAGGGAGGACTGTGATTAACCAGGCCCTGGTCATGTGCCCATGGGTGATGGAAAGGCTAGGCACAGGCAGGTTGCTGCTGCTGCTGCTGCTGCTAAGCTGCTTCAGTCATGTCTGACTCTGCGACTCCATAGACAGCAGCCCACTAGGCCTCCCCGTCCCTGGGATTCTCCAGGCAAGAATACTGGAGTGGGTTGCCATTTCTTTCTCCAGTGCGTGAAAGTGAAAAGTGAAAGTGAAGTTGCTCAGTCATGTCTGACTCCTAGCGACCCCATGGACTGCAGCCTACCAGGCTCCTTTGTCCTTGGGATTTTCCAGGCAAGAGTATGGAGTGGGTTGCCATTGCCTTCTCCGACAGGTAGGTTGACCTCAGTCAATTACTCTTGAACTCTTCTGACAAGTTGAGTGTTATAGATCTCTGTAAGAAAATCTCTAAGCACAAATGTATCTGATTATTTATGTATTCCTCCAGGGAGCTGGTTAGGAGTCTCTCCTTAGAGGTTTATAGACTTGAGGTTAAGAACTCCTGTGATAAAATGTTAAGGCAATGTGAGTCCGCATTGAAATGAAATTTGGCAAATGTTTTTATACTTCCAAAATAATAAATTCTTTCAGTTGAATAAGTGTGTGTGTATGATACATACTTATATTTGATTGTGTATGCTTGTATATGGGCTTTCCAGATGGCTCAGCAGTAAAGAACCTGCCTGCAATGCAGAAGATATGAGTTGAATCCCTGGGTCAGGAAGATCCCATCTGAAGGAGGGAATGGCAATCCACTCCAGTATTTTTGTCTGAGAATTCCATGGACAGAGGATCCTGGTGGGCTACAGTCCCTGGGGTTACAATGAGTCAGTCACGATGGAGTGATTAACACTTTCACTCTGATATATATATATATATACATATATATATATATGATATATATATGTGATATATATATACCATATATATATATGGTATCCAATAGAATTTTAGGAATTGTATCCTTTAGTTATGTTAGGTAGTTAGAATAGGAAACAGGAGTCCAAAATGGTGGTGGCTGAAAGACAAGGAAGTTACCCTCGAAAATAGAACAAAGGAAGGTCAAGGGAAGGTCCGAGGACCAGAGTGAGGACCTCAGGTAGAACAAACAGCACTCCTGGCTAGCCCAATTTACATAGGGCAGGCCCAAGGGGAGGAGAAAAACATAAAAAGAGGAGCCAAAGGGCTCTATCTCTCTCCCGAGCCTGGTGCACTCCCTCATTCTCTTCTCTTTGTGTCTTTGGTTGGCATGCCCTCACGCCTCAAGGATGGATTCTCCTGCTATTTTCTAAATAAAATAGAGCTGTAATATGGAGCTGTAACACTGATTTGTCTAAGAGGTATAACACAGTCTGTCCAAGACCCGAGAGCTGTGATGCCGAGGGCTTTAGTGTCCATTGTTCCAAATCTTTGTTGTGATGAGACAGAACTGAGGAGGATACACTCACCTGACAGATATAAGGGAATATAAACACTTAATTATCTGGGGATAAACTTCACAGGTCTTAAAACATCTTCAGGCTTTAATGATGAAGCAGCTTCCAAGAACAGTGAATACAGCTGAGAAGCATCAGAACTTTTTCTTACGCTGTTAGATGATTTGTCACATAGAAGAAAAGAGGGATTCCATTGTCTCTAATAAGTCAAGGTTTTCCATGAAAAATAAGAGTCAGGTATACGTGACTGGAGGGGAGAAGGAACTCACTGAGAAAAAAATAAAAAGGCGTCTATCTGCACTATTGCAGTGCCTCTGTAATTGGCCTGCTATTTTCCACTCTTGCCTTTTTCTTGGTTCTTTCCCACGGAACACATGGAGCAATCATTTAAAGTACAATCAAGCAGATCATGTCAATATTGGCCAGTCCTTGTGCTGAAAATAGTTACCATGACCTATATGCCATGATCTGTCTCCCTCTTCTTCCCCCACCTCCATCATTTCCTTCGCCTTCCCTTTCCTCACATTCTTTCCATTCCTCACATTCCATTCTTTCCATTCCTCACATATGCCAACTCTCATTGATCTTAGGCATTTATCCATGTTGCACCACCTTTCTTCTTTTTTTAAAAATATTTATTTGGTGGTGCCATACCTTAGTTGCAGTGTGTGGGATCTTTGATCTTTGTTGTGGCATGCAGGATCTTTATTTATTTACTTAGTTATGGCATGCAAACTTTTAGTTGTGGCATGTGGGATCTAGTTCCCTGACCACGGATTGAACCCCTGTCCCCATGCACTGGCAGTGCAGAGTCTTGGCTGCTGGACCACCAGGGAAGCGCATTATTTCTTGAATGTCTTCACTCTTTCCTGGCTCTCTCCTACTTATCCTTCATGGCCTTGGTTTCATTATTACTTCCTCAGAAAAGCTTTCTGGAACCTGAGTCTCTATTCCTATTCCTCCTCTTGAATAGTATTGCATTACTGCAAATTGTAAGGACATATGTATTTGTTTAATCTCTCTCTCACTCTCTGTTTTGCATTAATAAGCTCTGTGTGATCCGGTACCATGTTTGTTTTGTTTGTTTGGTGCCTAACACTGTGCTTGGGGACTTAATTCTTAATGCATTCCTTAATCACTGAAGGAATGCAAAGAGAATAGTGGAGATTAGAAACAGCTGCAACAGCTGACTACAACACTTAGAAGTAGCATGGGATTGTAACAGCAGTAGACATTCTGATGGCTGGGTCAAAGATAGAGATGCATGCACAAAGCTCATGGAACAGAGTTGCAGCTGGGGGCACAGGGCTGTGTGATTTCAGGCTTGTGCCCCATGAAGACATGCACAGACACATGAGCCTTCTGCTCAACAGCCTTGTGTGAATCAGGGTGACATTTGGGAGGCCTGGTGATCACCATGGCTTAGCAACCTTGGGAACGGTTTGCACACTGTCTGTGAGTGACAAGCTGAGCCATTTGTGCCTGTGTGTCAACACTAGCTCCGCAACTGGCAGATTTGGCTTCATTTGTAACCCTGAGTTATTATTAATGAAATATTGGAAATAGAGTTGTACATTTTAGAAGTGTTCTCATTAAAAGTAAAGGCAAGATTTGATTGTTTGCCTTCTTCTTGGTGTGTGTATTTAAAAAAGGGGAGACTCAGTTGGAATTGGACTTTATAATCCTGGATACCCAATTTAACTTCAAAATAAACTTTATTCCTCTGCTTTTTCAGCTAACACTTTCTATTTCCTCACCTCTGAGCAGGATCACATTGTGATGTGTACTATGTCATTTTACATTTCTTAGCTTTTTTTTTTTTAAAGTTTCTTCTTGATTAGGTATAGTTGGAGCAGAGCTCCATCTCCCGGCCATTTTCTCTACAGTACTGATGGGATTTTAGTATTAGTTTTCTTACTATGTGTGGATGCTTGACTTTTAAAAGAGCACATCTCAATCTAAGCAGTGTCTTTGGCCTCATGATAGGAGTCCCTGGATCCATGTGGGAACTTGGGCTGGGCATAAAGATATTAAGAGCCCACCAGCAGATAAGACCCCCAAATAAGAGAACCTAAGTCACCCCTCTGCTTCTCTTGATAATGGCTTCCACATCTTCTCTCAGAATGCTGGTTTCATGGTGTGTGTGTGCTTAGTTGCTCAGTCATGTCTGAGTCTTTGTGACCCTATGTATCCCACCAGGCTCCTCAGTCCATGGGATTCTGCAGGCAAGAACACTGGAGTGGGTTGCCATTCCCTTCTTCAGGGGATATTCCTGACCCAGGGATTGAACCCGAGTCTCGTGCATTGCAGGCAGATTCTTTACCGTCTGAGTCACCAGGGAAAGTTTCATGGCATCAGGAAGTGGTAAAGTAAAAACGTATTAAGAGAGAGATGGCATTATAGAGAGACATTTTCCTATTATCAGTCTTCATGAAAATTTACTCTCTGAACCAGATCTGTTATGGCCTTCTTTTGGAGCCTTGCATAACTGTATCCTCTCGTTTATCAGATTTCAGTTTAAATACCGCATCCTCAGAGAGGTTTTTTTCTGAAGTAGGTCAGTTCACTTAGACTGCTTCATACTTGTGGGTTGACAAACATGGATTCTCATCTTCGAGCGAGCTCTTGGGTTTCTTTTGTATTACTGTGAATTAGACGGTAAGCAGTGCAGGGTACACGTGTACTTAACAGTACAATGGTGAGGGTGGATGTGGTCCTGGAACCTCCTGTGTTTTTTCAGAGGCTCAGCCAAAGTATAGTAGAATCAGGGGTGAAGGACTCTTCAGGTAAGAGGAATTTTTGCTTTTTAACCCCTTTTGGACTAGTCTGAGAGTTAGGCATATCAACTCACAGGATTCTACCTTATTAAAAAAATGCCATTTGAACTGTACCACTCAGATATGGATAATGGTTTCATAATTTTTTTCTGTGTCACTTGTACATCTTATTCACTGCTGTGCCACCTGGCCTTACAGGGTTTCAGTGTTTTGGGCCTGACTGTGATTCTCTAGAACTTTCCATCATCCCCTTACCACAGTGCTTTGTTTATTTCCATCATAATTCAAATAACACTCATTTATTTACTTATTTCTTGACTATCTACCTCTTAACTCCAGCAAGGTGGTGATTACATCCCTTTTTCTAGGTGCAGTCTAGGTGCAGCCTCGGTGCCTAACACAGTTTCAGGAACCTTGCATTTTCTACCCTCATAGTATCATGCTTATGTTGCTCTTGTGGTTGTATATGTCATGAAATAGGAAAGCTTTATAAGAGAGCAAGGCAGACACTTACACGACATCTATTAACTCTGGAATCTGGAATCTGGAGCTAGATGAGCAGGTTTAATGATATTATTACAGACATCTTTAGCATTTGGAAGAATGGGCGGAAGAACTTGATGATGACTGAAATTTCTTTGTTAAATCTCCTCATTCCTGCAAATTTTGTCACCTTTGAAACACACTTTCCTAACTTGTCATGATAATGCAGCCAATACTCTAGGCAATATAACCTTTTATTTCAGAGAGTAGTCTCTGGATTGAGTTGCCTTTGTTTCTGTCCTCTGTCTACCTCTTCAGTTATTTGATTTTTGGTGGTTTCTTAATCTCTCTGACTCCAGTTTCTCCATTTTAAAAATAAAGCTGACAATAGAATTTATTAATATTTTAAAAGGTTCTTGTAAAGATGAAATCAATATGTTCAATGTGTTTAGAACAGTATCTTGAACAGTAAGCATTTAACTGCTAAAATTAACAAATATATTAGCTAATTTGGGGATAAAATTTGGGTTTACATTTGTTTTGTAAGAGGTAAACTTATTTCTTTGTAAAATTCTTTCTTATTAAAGCCAGCAGCTGCTTTAATCAATGATAATCTTTTTAATGTTGGGAGACGTAACGCTGAGAAGGTTGGGGAAGGTTGGCTCTTAGGTGTCTAAACTTGCAAATACCCACAGAAAGGAAATGTTATAACACAGAAGTTTCTGAATGTATAATCCAAGTGATTGATACCTTTCAAAGTATTCACTCTTGGAGGCTGCACACATTTCAATTCTGCTGTAATCGCTCAGTACATGTTAAAATCTCTTCCTGTTTTGGAGTTGCCTTCAGAGCAAATTTGACAATCTTTACAAGTACATCTACCTTTTTATTTTGTATTATATTTAAATCTTGTTTTAGACTCAAGATGGTGTTATGCAGTTTTATTCACTTGAATTTATTGAAACTGACACTGAATAATTTTAGTTCTTAAAAAAAAAGCCACCCTCAGAGTATGAACATGTTGCCCCCAGAGGACAATCAAGAGTGTGATGTGGGCTTTGGGAATGTTCTTGAAAGTAGAGGTCAAAAAACATTCTGAGCCTATGGCATCATCCCTGGAAGATGGTGCAGCCTTGCAAGGTTATCATTTTGAGGAGGACAACACCAAGTTGCATGTATAATTTCTAGCAATTATTATCTTTGTAGATAAAAATTTAGACCCACCAGGGGATCTGGTTAATTCTTTGCTGCTAAGATGTGTAACAACTTTGAAGCCAAAATTGTATGTGAATTCTATTAGTTTAAAAAAAGAGTCTCTTCATGGTGATGTTTGGCAGAAACCAACAGAATTCTGTAAAAGCAATTATCCTTCAATTAAAAAATAAATAAATTAAAAAAATACAAAAAAAATCTCTAGTAATGCCAACACACAATCTATTCTTGTCATTTCTATATCTTACCATTAAGTTAAATAGTAATTTTACTATTTAATTATAATTAAATAGCAAATATAATAAATAATGTAATATAGTAAAGTATGATTTTACTATTTAATTATAAGTTAAATAATAATTTATAATACAAATTGCTATTAGCTGAAAATTTCATTTCTGTCATTAATATCTTGATAAACCCAGTATGTGCATAAGAGGGGCTTGTGTTAAAATATATATATATACACACACACACACACACACACACACATATATATATATATACACACACACACATATATAAATGCATTCAATGATTGCTTTTAATCTCAACACATTCCTGCAAATGATTATGTAAAGCAGATAATATTTTTCCCAAAGGAATGATATTGTTTGAGGTTGTGCTCCTAAGCAATGACAAAGAATCAAATAAATCAGAGACATAGCAACAATGCATTTTAAAGGCAAAATTATCAGAGGCAAGTTTTATGTAATAATCTAAAATAAGTTGTATACTGCTGCTGCTGTCGCTGCTAAGTCGCTTCAGTCATGTCTAACTCTGTGCGACCCCATAGACGGCGGCCCACCAGGCTCGGTGGTCCCTGGGACTCTCCAGGCAAGAACACTGGAGTGAGTTGCCATTTCCTTCTCTAATGCATGAAAGTGGAAAGTGAAGTCGCTCAGTCCTGTCTGACTCCCAGTGACCCCATAGACTGCAGCCTACCAGGCTCCTCTGTCCATGGGATTTTCCAGGCAACAGGACTAGAGTGGGGTGCCATTGCCTTCTCTGAAGTTGTATACTAACTAAGTCCTATCAAATATCCATAAATATACTGGGCATATTGATTATAAAGAGAATATGAATGACTATAAAGTTTTCGTATTGCAAGCAAGACCTCTATTGGAGTGTAAATTTGACTGGAAACTAATGTCTGGTTAGTAATAAATGGCAATTATTCATTTAATTATAATAATTTATAACCTATATGGTATTTGAAGGTAGCTTTGCAAGGCTCATGTCTCTTATGACTTTTCTCCCTTAATAGAATGTTCCCATAGCAGGAAGATTTGTGAGAGAAAAAAAAATTACTACCATTGACCTCAGATCCATCTCCTAACCTACTTTAGCAGGTTTTCAATACATTTGTTAGTGAGATTGCTTGATTCATTGATTCCTTCAAGATATTTATATTAGACATTGACCATGTTCCAGGCCCTGATATCAGGTTATTATAAGTTGGGGAGTTGATCAGGAAGCCATAAAGGAGGCTGAGAAGGAGTTGAAAGGAAAACCAGAGGGATTCTAGAAGTCAGTTGAAGAAGATATTTCAGGGAATCTGGGCTAATTAGTCCTCATATTACTGGAAAAAATAGAAACTGACCACAGAATTTACTGAAGTGGAGGGTCGTTTGTGATCTTGATAGGAGTGGTTTTAGACAGAGTGGAAGCCTGATTGGAGAGAATGGGTGGCTAGACATTGGAGTCAGGAGTTTAAACAACTTTTTAAAGGAGCTTTGTAGTAAAGGATTAGAGAGAAATAAAGTGATTAAGAAATAAAGGTACAGGAGAAAGAAGTCAAGGTTTTTTTTTAATAAAATGGGAGGAATCACAGCATCTTTGTGTGTCTATGGTGCTGATCTACAGAAGGGACAGTCTGTTTATATAAGAGCAAGGGGAGATGAGCTGGATCAATGTTCCTGAGTGGGTGTGAAGGGAGGGGATCTAGCGCACAAATGGAGAGTTGAGCTTAGCTGGGCGCACAGATGGTTTCATGTTATCAAGACAGGAGGTAAAGTATGTGGGCACAGACGCCAATAGGTGGGTATTACTTACCCTTTTAAAAATAATTTTAAATATTCAAATGATTCATTATTGTTGCCCAGTATCATACCTGATAATGATCAGCTGGAAAGAAAATGTCACTCAACTTGATACTCTGATGATATTCATTAGAATTGCTTTACTTTTCATTGGAAACACATTTAAAAACACTTAATAGCCACTCTTCAGAAGGTGCTTCAAAATTCCTTTCCTGGAGCACGTATGAGCCAATTATGAAAGAGTCTTATGATTGAACTTACATTTCAACTTCAATTTGACAAATCATTCAATGAATGTATAGGGACTGGGATCACTTAAGTGTGGCTTTAAGTGATTGCATTGGAGATATGGGTAATGAGAAAAGATGGCAAAGAGCTACATGAGATATGAATTACCTGTTTGGACTATCAATTATCTATCAGTTCTTCGTGGGTGGTTTGGTGAGCCTCCTCTTCTCTACCTTTTACTCAAAGAAAGGTTATAAAACTCATAAAATGTAAGACTTGTATCTGGAGAAATGTTATATACAGGGTTTTCTTGTGTTTATGTAAGTATGTATGTTATTTTAAAGAGGGAAGCGTGCACTTAATATTCTTTTACTGTATGCTAAGCATGTGCCAAACTCTGTAATGATATTTAATGTCTCTTGGATGTTCACTACCTTGGGTTAAATTGAGAAATATAGATATGAATGCTATATTGTTTAGAAAAAGACTGGACTGGAATAGTTGTGGAAAACTTGGATGAGAAATGGAAGAACTTGCGTTGGGACTTCAAGCCAAGTCTTTGCCTTGGCACCTGATATAGGAAAAGGATGAAGGATGTATCTGTGCCTAGCAAAATGCTTGGTGCATACTAAGCACTTAAAAATACCTGTTGGATTAATTTTGCTACATTATGTGTGTGAATATTCAAACCTTTGGTTCATATTTCCTAGAAGTGGAAAAACAATGGAGACTAGATGTATGTATTATGTAGTAAAGAATCCAGCTTTGCTAGTATTATTCAGTCTTAATTATTGGAAATCTAATTTAGGCCCAAACTGGCTGTGCTCTGAAGGATTTATGAAATGTTTTAATAAAAGTGGCAGATTTCTGGAAAGAACTAAAAAACAAAGATGAGATAACTTGGCTCATTCATTTTGATTGAACTGGGAATATTTTCCTTGGAAAATGAAGGTTTCTATTGGAATTATCTATTCTTTAGAAAAAAATATTTGTTGTGTTCAAAAGAAAAAAGGGAGTAATTAAATGACTGTAGGAAATAAACAGAGAATAGACTAGTTTTTCAGTTGACCTTGAGGCTCTAGCACTAAAATTGATAGTGACTCTATTTCAACCTCAATTTATTCTTCAGTTGCCAAAGGAAAATGTCTTATTCATACAGTCTTGAGGCAAGCTCTGTCATCAACAGATGGCTCAAAGTGATGTCTACTGTTTTTTATAAAAACCTCACTATTCTTCAAACTGTAAAAGTATGCTTCTGTTTTCCAAAGTAGAAACATTTTATTTTCTGTTTTCTTTGATTTTGTAGTATAATTTTGATAACTTTGTATTAGAGTTTGAAAATTTTTATTATATTATGGGTGTGTAAATGACTGCCAGGAGATTTTGTTCAGAGTCCAATTTCCTATAGCTTGTCATTTGTTTGTAGAAAAAACTTGCAATTCAGTACATTGGTTGAAATTCTTGAATAAATCCTCCAAAAGTTTAACTCTACTGTACTAGAGGTTATACAGATGATTTGGAAATCATGTTGAAATTTTATCCACTGAAAAAGCCAAGATCTGAATGTTAATAGAAACATTCATGTTAAGGGAGACTAATGTTGGAAAAGTCCCTGATGCTATGAAAGATTGAGGGCAGAAGGAGAAGAGGGCATCAGAGGATGAGCTGGCTGGATGGCATCATTGATGCAATGGATATGAACTTGGGCATACTTTTGGGGATGGTGAGGGACAGGGAAGCCTGATGTGCTACAGTCCATTGGGTTCCAAGGGCTTGAAGATAACTATGTGTGGAACATATTGTGCAGGCAGCCTTATGAAAACTGATAATATTTAGGTAGCACATAGCTATAAAGGACAATATAATGATGATATTCTTCTTAATTTAGACTATAGGATAGAATGATGAGTGAGGTTTGGATCTGCAGAAATACCTGTGACTAAAGTACTGTATATTGTCACCCTGCTTATTTAACTTATATGCAGAGTACATCATGAGAAATGCTGGGCTGGAAGAAGCACAAGCTGGAATCAAGACTGCTGGGAGAAATATCAATAACCTCAGATATGCAGATGACACCACCCTTATGGCAGAAAGTGAAGAGGAACTAAAAAGCCTCTTGATGAAAGTGAAAGAGGAGAGTGAAAAAATTGGCTTAAAGCTCAACATTCAGAAAACTAAGATCATGGTGTCTGGTCCCATCACTTCATGGCAAATAGATGGGGAAACAGTGGAAACAGTGTCAGACTTTATTTTTTTGGGCTCCAAAATCAGTGCAGATGGTGATTGCAGCCATGAAATTAAAAGATGCTTACTCCTTGGAACGAAAGTTATGACCAACCTAGATAGCATATTTAAAAGCAGAGACATTACTTTGCCAACAAAGGTCCATCTAGTCAAGGCTGTGGTGTTTCCGGTAGTGATGTATGGATGTGATAGTTGGATGGCGAAGAAAGCTGAGCACCGAAGAATTGATGCTTTTGAACTGTGGTGTTGGAGAAGACTCTTGAGTGTCCCTTGTACTGCAAGAAGATCCAACAAGTCCATCCTAAAGGAGGTCAGTCCTCGGTGTTCATTGGAAGGACTGATGTTGAAGCTGAAACTCCAATACTTTGGCCATCTCATGTGAAGAGCTGACTCATTGGGAAAGACCCTGATGCTGGGAAGGATTGGGTGCATGAGGAGAAGGGGATGACAGAGGATGAGATGGCTGGATGGCATCACTGACTTGATGAACATGGGTTTGAGTAGACTCTGGGAGTTGGTGATAGACAGGGAGTCCTGGCATGCTGTGATTCATGGGGCCCCAGAGTTGGACACGACTGAGCAACTGAATTGAACTGAAAGTACTGTTAAAGGACTAAGCAAATGAATATGGCAAGATGAATGATGTTTGCATAGGCAAAAGCTTCATCAAATATGTTACCCACAGTTGTTGATCTTGGAAACCAGGGAAACACGGACTTCTCTTAAACCATCAATTCTAATGACTCTTTAGCAATTACTTGTTCCAACTATGGTTTTTAAAAGGTCATTCAGATACTTCTGTGAACCATATATTTTAAAAAGATCAGACCAGGTTAACAGGAAGATAGAATAGATTCAGTTGGCCTAAAGGGATTCATAGTGTCTCCTGTGGTCACACCCTGCCCCCTTCCTCATGCACCACCTCCTCTCCAACACCCTGCCATGATATTACACCTAAATTTAGACTCTAGTTCAGTCCTGTAGCTCTTCATATCTTGTTTGTCTCATCCTAAAGCTATTAGTTGACAAAATCTCTTGTTGTTGTTGTTTAGTCACCCAGTCATGTTTTGCGATCCCATGGACTGCAGCATGCTAGGCCTCCCTGTCCCTCACTGTCTCCTGAAGTTTGCCCAAATTCATGTATATTGCATTATGCCATCCAGCCATCTCATCCTCTGTCACCCCTTCTCCTTCTGCCCTCAATCTTTCACAGCATCAGGGACTTTTCCAGTGAGTTGGCTGTTAACATCAGATGACCAAAATACTGGAGCTTCAGCTTCAGCATCAGTACTTTCAATGAGTATTCAGGGTTGATTACCATTATGGCTGATTGGTTTGATCTCCTTGCTGTCTAAGAGACTTTCAGGAGCTGTATCCACCACCACAATTCAAAGGAATCAATTCTTTCATGCTCTGCCTTCATTACACTCCAGCTCTCACAACTGTATGTGACCATTGGGAAGACCACAGGCTTGACTATATGGATCATTGTTAGCAGAGTAATGTCTCTGATTTTTAGCACACTGTCTAGGTTCATCATATCTTTCCTGCCAAGGAGCAATTGCCTTCTGATTTCATGGCTGCAGTCACCATTCACAGCGATTTTAGAGCCCCCAAAGAGGAAATCTGTCACTACTTCCACCTTTTCCCCTTCTATTTGCTCTGAAGCAATGGGGCTGGATGCCATGATCTTAGTTTTTTAAATACTTAGTTTTAAGTCAGCTTGTTAACTCTCCTCCCTCACCCTCAAAGGGCCCTTTAGTTCCTCTTCGCTTTCTGCCATTAGAGTGGTATCATCCGCATATCTGAGGTTGTTGATGTTTCTCCTACCTATCTTGATTCCAGCTTGTAACTCATCCAGCCCAGCATTTCTCATGATGTGCTCAGTGTATAGGTTAAACAAACAGGGTAACAGCAGACAGCCCTGTCGTACTCCTCTCTCAATCTTGAACCAGCCAGTTTCCTACAGGGTTCTAACTATTGCTTCTCGACCCATGTACAGGTTTCTCGGGAAACATGTAAGATGGTCTGGTATTCCCGTCTCTTTAAGAACTTTCCACAGTTTTTTATGATTCACACAGTCAAAGGCTTTAGTGTAGTTGTTGAAACAGAGGTAAATGTTTTTCTGGAATTCCCTTGCTTTCTCTATGATCTAGCGAATGTTGGCAATTTGATCTGTGGTTCCTCTTCCTTTTCTAAATGCAGCTTGGATATCTGAAAGTTCTTGTTTTGCATAATGCTCAAGCCTAGCATGCAACATTTTAAGCATGACCTTACTAGCATGGGAGATGAGTGCAACCGTCCAATGGTGACACCTGAATTTAGGCTCTAGTTCAGTCCTATTGTTCTTCATATCCTGTTTGTCTCATCCTAAAGCTATTAATTGACAGAATCTATTACCAAAACTAAAAAAAGTCAGTACTGAGTTTTTGGGCACTGTTAAGAGTTCTTCCATTTAGGCTAATACCAGAATCATAGTATGTAGATAGATCACAAAACTGAAGCTTAAGATAGTCTAGAAATTATGGGTAGCGGGTAGAGAACAGCAATTCCCTTTGAAACACAACTAATCTTTCTGTTTGCTTTTTCACCCAGATCACACTACTCACTGACAGTCCCCAGTCAATTATGAATCACTTTAAAAAAGTTTATTGGTGTATTTTCTAGTAAGAGATTTTAACTAACTAGCCTTCAAATACCAATAAAGGAGAATAATTCTTGTACAAAGATTTGGTGTTCATTTGGTTAACAGTCGTCTTACATTTGGTTTGAAATCCTACTTTGCCTTGAAGAAATCTGTTGAACTTTAGAATTAAGAAAACTTTAGAGAATTTCTCGTTGCTACTGCTTCTCCTTTGAAGAAGGGGGGAAAAAGTGATGCTATTGATATTTCCCTAGAGTATTTTTGTTTTCTGTTTTTTTTAAATTTTTTGGTAAGAAGAATAGGTAACAGGTTAGCCAAAAGTATTTTTTTTCTTAGAATGCAAACTAATACTAAGTCTAACCCTTACTGAGATTATCTCAGAAAATGACAACTTCTAGATATCCAGACCTATTTCTTGACTTGCAAATTTTCCATATGGCTAACTCCATCACTTCTAATTATTTAGATGCAAGGCATTACTGTGGCACTAACTTCCTCCTAAGGAAGAGTTCTTATGTAGCCTTATCCCCCACTTCTGATGTGTATTTTTTAAACTCAATGTCAGTACCATTTTCTGTGGAGCAAGCAATCTCTCTTTAGGGATTTTTTTCCCTGAGGCTTCCCCCTCAGTCTTTCCTTATATTCACTTCATGGGATAAGCCCATTGCAGGCTCCAGGCTCCAGCATACAGCTCATTTTAGTATCCTTGCCAGGCCACTGACCCTCTTCCAGATCTTTGTCTCTGCATAAATAGAAGGACTGGGGGCATCGTGAGAGCCACTCCTGTATGTGCTGCTCCTCCTGGAAATGGCTCTTTTTTTTCTTTTATTTTCTGGCCAGTTATTTCAACTTTATTTAGTTGGCTGATTCACTTTGCTTTTTTTTTTTTTTTCCTACTGCTGTTTTGAGATGCATGCATATCTACTGAATTGAGATGGAATGAGGAACAAGTGCTTGTTGACTAATCATGGACAAAAAGAACTGATGGATAAAATATGGAATCCAGAGTTCTAACTATATTCTTTCTTCCCTTAAAGATACTGTTAATAGACTGTCTTTGAAACATCAAACCCACTTTGATCAAGCTGAAAAGTCATCCTCGATTCTTATTTTTCTCTTTATTTCCCATATCTAGGGCTACTATATGATTTATTGTCCAAACTGCAGTAATGTTGAGAATAAAAGAGGCACTAACTCTACATGGCACTGGGACAGCCAGAAATAAGTTTCATCCCAGTTGAACCAGGAATCTATGACTGTCCTACTGGGCTTCCCTGGTGCCATCAGATGGTAAAGAAATTTGCCTTCAATGTGGGAGACCTGGGTTTGATCCCTGGGTTGGGAAGATCCCTTGGAGAAGGGCATGGCAACCCACTCCAGTAATCTTGCCTAGAAAATCCCATGGACAGAGGAGCCTGGCAGGCTACAGCCCATGGAGTCCTGAAGAGTCGGACATGACTGAGGAACTTTCACTTTTACCTCTAAGCAAATCAGCAAGATTTGTTATCTTTACCTTCAAACATTTGTTGAATGTATTCGTTTATCTCCATGACTATCATCTATTCCAAACCATCATCATGTCTACTCTGTACCATTGTATCAACTCCTAACTGCTCTCATTGATTCTTGTCCGCTTATGATTTATTTTCTGCACAGCAGCGAAAGTGGTTTTTATACACAAATTAGATCACATAATTCCCTGTTCCAAAATCTCCCAAGGTTTCAGTGTTCTCAGAAGAAACTTTTCATTGCTTCCATGACCAACATTGCCTTACCTGTCTCTTGTAGGTCATCCCATATCAATGTTGCTAGACCTCACTCTACTGCACCACCTTTCTAGTCATTGGAAGACAAAGCTCATACCTGCTTTGGGGACTTTGCATTTGTTTCTGTCTTTGCAGGAAATGCTTGCCCCTCAGGTGTCACCTTTCTGACTCATCATTCAGATCTCAAAAAAGGTCATTTTCTCTGAATATTGTAGCTCCTTCTAATGCTGTCTTCACCCTTTCTCCAGTCACTCCCTCACTATTATGTTACTTTAAAGCATTTCTCAATATTTGAAGTTGTCCAGTTTTTTAAAGTTGTGGTAAAATGCATGCGGCATAACATTAACCAGTTTAATGTGTACAATTCAGTGGTGTTAAAGACATTCATGATGTTATGCAGCCATCACCTCCATCTCCAGAACTTTTTTTTTTCATCATCTCAAAGTGAAACTCCACACCCATTTAAAAATTTTATCAAAGCATAGTTGATTTACAATATTGTTAATTTCTTCTTTACAGCACAGTGACTGAGTTTATATATATATATATATATATATATATTTTTTCTTTTTTTTTTTATGGCTTGTCACAGGATTTTGAATATATTTCCCTGGGCTGTATGGTAGGATCTTGTTGTTCATCCTTTACATATATAATAATTTGCTTCTGCTAATCCCCAACCCCAATTCCTTCCCTCCCCTACCCCACATCCCCCTTGGCAACCACAAGTCTGTTCTTTATATCTGTGAGTCTTTTTTTGTTTTGTAGATATGTTGATCTGTATATTTTAGACTCCACATGTAAGTGAGATATATGGTATTTGTCTTTTTCTCTCTGACTTTGCTTAGTATTATAGTCTCTAGGTCCATTCATGTTGCTGCAAATGAAATTATTTCATTCTTTTGGTGGCTGTGTGATATACCATTGTGTATGTGTGTGTGTGTATATATGTATATATATCTCTCTCACAACTTCTTTATCCTTTCGATTGTTGATGGACATTTAAATTGTTCTCATGTCTTGGCTATTGTAAATAGTGCTGCTATGAACATAGAGGTGCATGTATCTTTTTGAATTACAGTTTTGTCTGGGTATATGCCCAGGTGTGGGATTGCAAAGCTCCAACCTATTAAATAGCAACTCTCTATAAATCCCTTGCCCTTGCCTGAACACCTGGCATCCGCCATTTTATATTGAATCTCTATGAGTTGGACTACTCAAAGTACCTCATATAAATGAGATCTTACAGTAATTGTGCTATTTTTATTGGCTTATTTTATTTAGCATATGTTCTCAAGGTTCATATGAAAGTGAAAGTCACTTAGTTATGTCTGACTCTTTGGTACCCCATGGACTATACAGTCCATGGGATTCTCCAGGCCAGAATACTGGAGTGGGTAGCCTTTCCCTCTTCCAGGGGATCTTCCCAACACAGGGATTGAACCCGGATCTTCCTCATTGCAGGCTGATTCTTTACCACCTGAGTCACCAGTGAAGCCCCCTACTTTGACTTCTCAAGATTCATATATATCGTAGCATATATCAGAGTTTATTTCCTTTTAAATCTGAATAATACTTCCTTACATGTGTATAAACCACATTTGTTTATCCATTCATTCATTGATGGATATTTAGTTTGCTTTCACTTTTTGGCTATTTTGAATAATGTTGCTATGCATACAGATTTCTGTTTGAGCCCCTGATTTCAGATCTTTTGGGTTTATACTCAGAATCCCTGGAAAAAAGTGAAAGTGTTAGTCTCTCAGTCATGTCCAACTCTTTGGGACTCCATGGACAGGCTCCTCTGTCCATGGAATTCTCCAGGCAAGAATACCGGAGTGGGTAGCCATTCCCTTCTCCAGAGGATCTTCCTGACCCAGGGATTGAACCTTGTCTTCCACATCACAGGCAGATTCTTTACTGTCCGAGCCTGGATCATATGGCAATTCTATGTTCATGTTTTTCAGGAATCACCATACAATTTTCCATAGTGACTACACCATTTTGCATTCCAACCAATAGTTGAGAGCTTTAATTTCTCAGCATCCTCACCAAAACTTATTCTCTGTGTGGGTTTTGTTTGTTTTTTGATAATAGTCATCGTATTGGATGTAAAGTGGAATCTCATTGTAGTTTTTAACTTACATTTCTCTAATGATGAGTGATGTTGAGCATCTTTTTTTCAGTGCTTGTTGCTCTGTTTTTAATTTTTGTTTACAGGTATACCTATTCAAGTCCTTTACTGAATAGGACTGTTTCTGAATATACTGTTTCTTAAATTTTAAATTTTTATTTATTTATTTTTGGCTGCCTTGGGTCTTAGCTGCTGCATGGGCTTTCTCTAATTAGGTGAACGGGGGCTACTCTCTAGTTGTAATGCAGGGAGTTCTCATTGTGGTGGCTCTTCTTGTTGTGGTGCATAGGTTCCAGGCACATGGGCTTTAGTAGTTGTGGTTGCATGGGCTTAGTTGCCTTTGTGGAACTAAGCATGTGGAATCTTCCTAGACCAGGGACTGAACTGATGTGCCCTGCATCGCAAGGCAGATTCTTAGCCACTGGACCACTAGAGAAGCCTCATTTGCCATTTTCAATCAATTTTTAAAAATTGAGTTATAGGAGTTCTTTATATATTTTGAATATATCCTTATCAGATAGATGGTTTGCAAATATTTTCTCCCATTCTGTGAGTTACCTTTTTATCCTGTTGATAATGTCTTTTGATGCACAAGTCTTTAAATTTTTTCTAATTGGAGGATAATTGCTTTACAATGTCATGATGGTTTCTGCTGTATAACAGTGCAAATCCACCTTAATTAAACATATATCACCTCCCTCTGGAGAAAAGTTTCTGATTTTCAGCAAGTCCAAATTATCTGTTTTTTTCTTTTTGTCTGTGCTTTTGATATTATATGCAAGAAATTGCCAAGGTCAGTGCTATGAAGTTTTCTCCTGTGTTTTCATCTAAAACCTTTATAGTTTAGTTCTTCAATTTTAATCTTTTATTTACAATTAATTTTTGTATATGGCGCCTGTTCTATTTTTTGATTTCTATCACTCCAGTAAAATATGAGCTCAATAAAATTATAGATCGTAACTGCTTCATCTGCATCATATCTTCACTCCTTCATGAGAGTTTGGCACACAGTAACATATGAAATGAATGAACTAAAGAAGAGATGCATGTGAAGTTTCTAAGGCAAATAAACATTTACTTTTTAGAATCATAGAATTTTCTGCTAGCATCAGGGTTTAATTGCTTTGGTCACCTTCTAGGTCAACTTTCTTCTGCTCATATGTCTTTTATGACCAGATAGCCTAGAAGTTATACTCTTGGAAGCATGGTTAATCAGACTTAAATTATCAAAAGCCTCTAAGACTGGGATAAAACATAACATAGATAACGTAACAAACATCGAAAAGTCTTCTTTTGTACACAAAAGAAATTGGGGCAATGAGCTTCAGAATAGTTTTTTTTTTTTTTTGATTCTTTATATTTCATGTATCTTTTCACTTTAGCTTTGGCCAGTTTCTTTATTTACCTGGGGAAATACAGTCCTTTTTATGATGCTTAACATATTATGTGACCCATAATTGAGGAAATGGGCCCAGAAACTTTGACATTCCTCCCCTTAATAATTGATTGGAGGGTAGAGATGACTCTTCTTTCTGCCATTCCTTCCCTTACTTCAAGAAAATCTGCTTATTCTATTGTGAAAGAATCTACTGATGGCGATAGGGAGATCTGATAAAAGAAGGCAAGTCATAGTTTGCTTGATAGAGATTGGAGGTACTGAAGGATGGATCTAGGTTTGGGTTGCCTGGAACAGTGGCGAACAGACTTGTCTCAGTCAGGGTGGCAGTAATCACTCTACTTAGGGCTTCCTTGGTGACTCAGATGGTAAAGAACATGACTGCAATGCAGGAGACCCAGGTTCGTCCCTGGGTCAAGAAGATCCCCTGGAGAAGGGAATGGCTACCCACTCCAGTATTCTTGCCTGGAGAATTCCATGGGCAGAGGAGCCTGGTGGGCTGCAGTCTGTGGGGTCATAAAGAGTTATACACGACTAAGCGACTAAGTATACCATACACACGCAATTGCTCTACCTGGCTGTGGATTGGGGCAGGGGAATTTGCGCAGATAGGAAAGAAGTGTTGATCTTGAGGGAGCCTGGCTAGAGAGGGGTCTGTGAAGATCAGCAACACTGGATATTTTTATTTCTTAGTGAATACAGCGGCTGAAGAATTCCTCATGGATCCTAAAGCTTGAAGTAGTGTGATGAATGCAGTAACTTCTGGGCACCTTAAAAGGGTTCTCTTTCTCTTTTTGAAGAAAGAGACTTGGATAATATTTTAAAAGTTCACGTCATAAGTAGAACTGAATTTTGTGTACACCCTCTGGCTCTTGAGACGTAGGGGAACTACTGTATCAAAAAAGCCTTAGTAAATGTTTTGATGCTAACATGTCTTGCCTTGAATTTTTCTCTCTCACCATTTTTTTTTTTGAACAATGAGATTTATTTTTCAGTGCTTCAGATTATGGTAAAAGAAAACAAAATAAATTCTGGGTGTGTGTTAGAGTATTTCTTAAAGCTTCTATCATTCAGATACCTGTTTGCTGTCTCTACTATTTCTTTGTCCAGTCTTTACCTCTAGGCATGAGTGTTGATGATAGTCTAAGCATGAGGTCTACTAATTAGGAAGGAAAAATTCAACTTAAGTAAATGAATCAGTGAAGGAAGAACTTCCTTTGCCTATTCTCTTTTTCCCCTTTTGAGGGAGCAGTATTTCTCTCCTCATAAGAATTTTTGCATACTCATGTCCAAACGTTGCTCTCCAGGTTTTGGTAAACATTTTCAACTGTGCATTGATAACGCTGCTGAGAGACTTTCCCCACTTCTTGTGAATCTGACTTTGCAGTGCTCTTTTTGTATCATTTGTATTACATCTCTGCCTTTTGTACTGTGCTATTATAAATAGAGAAGAGCAAATGGAAAAATGCTAATAATGATTGTCATAATTGGGTTCATTATTTAAACAACTATTAGATAAGCTGTTAGGTATTTAAGTATTAAGCCTATAATTGGGGAGTGGTTTATGCTCTCAAAAAGCTTTCCTGTAAACTTGGATTTGAAAATTGTAAAAGGAAAAGGAATATAAAAACGTGAGAGGAAATATTAAAAAAAAATGAGGTGTGGTTGCCAGACGCTTTTGTCTCCCTTTACATACCCAGGGAAGATTCTGATGAAAGGTTGGCGTTTTTATATATATAAAAAATGTACTGTGTACTCATACTTAAGCCATACGTCTTATGAATTTGGAGTTCAGTTTAAAAACATGCCAGGAATACTGATGTATCTCTTCTTGAATGTGTCTTTTGAAACACGCACACTCAATCACATACACACAATAAGATTAAACTATTATCCAAATAGTAGCAGTGTGGAATGAATTCGAAATAGATGATAAAAATTTTTAAAAATCACATAAAGGCTAAGACTACTAACATAATTGAAATGTTCTATATATTTTAATGACAGAGATATTCTGTTGAGACTCCAGCATACTAAAGATACTACTGTATAGAATAGACTCGTGGACTTTGTGGATGAGGGTAAGGGTGGGATGATATGGGAGAAGGGCATTGAAACAAGTTAATTATCATATGTCTAATCAATCCCCAGCCCAGGATTGATGCTTGGGGCTGGTGCAGCGAGATTTCCAGGGGGGGAGGGAGGAGGGAGGGGGGTTCTGGAGGGGAAGCATATGTAAACCCATGGTGATGTCATGACATTGTATGGCAAAAACAATAAAAAAAAATTAAAAAAAAAAAAGATACTACTGTATTCGTTTCTTCACTGTCTGTCTGGCCATTGCACCATAAAAGTATCTAAGACGTTTTTCCTGTCTTATGCTGGAACTCTGGGAGACAAAGTGCAAATGCAGAAGAAAATTTTATTTGTAAATGATGATTGAGGTTCGCAGCTGTAAAAATACTGTTTAGATTCAGATGAACAAAAGCTCACTTTAATTTTGTTTTTGTTTTGATAGTGGGGAGAAGAGAGAGATTATTAAAATATAGACATATCTCAAAAGATCAAACCTATATTTGACATGTATCTCCAGAAAAATGTTTAATCATGCTTTGGTGGATGTCTAGTAAGCATCATTCTATGTTCTGTAACTCCTTTACAAATGAAAACTCTTCAGGTAACAGAGGAAAAAGTGATCTCTACCATTGTAGAAGTTACAGAAATTGCAGTGATGCATTTTCTACCCAAAGAGATGATTCAGATTAAACCATGTCATAGTCCTATCAGATCAGAACAGGTTCATATAAGATCAGCTATCTGCTTCAGTTTATTATCTCCATTACCTAAACATAGAAAGTAAATTCCCAGTGCCTGTACTTTAGGAGACACTCAGCAAAATAAGACATTGAGGCAACAGAGTCTACAGGTGAGAACCTTGATTCTAGAACCAGATTGTGAGAGTTTAAATTTCACTTCTACACTAACTGTGTATGATTTTGAGCAAATATCTTTTTTTCTGGCTTTAGTTTCCTCATCTGTAAAGATGAGGATAATAATAGTACCCACTATCAAAGGGTAGGTTCAAGGATTAAATGGGAAAAAAAATAATAGAACATGAACCCATAGTTCCACAATGTGTTAACTGTTCAGTGAGTGAGTTCAGTTGAGTTCAGTCACACAGTCATGTCTGACTCTTTGCTACCCCATGGACTGCAGCACATCAGGCCTCCCTGTCCATCACCAACTCCCGGAATTTACCCAAACCCATGTCCATCGACTCGGTAATGCCATCTAGCTATCTCATCCTCTGTTGTCCCCTTCTCCTCCTGCCCTCAATCTTTCCTAGAATCAGGGTCTTTTCCAATGAATCAACTCTTTGCCTGAGGTGGCCAAAGTATTGGAGTTTCAGCTTCAACATCAGTCCTTCCAATGAACACCCAGGACTGATCTCCTTTAGAATGGACTGGTTGGATCTCCTTGCAGTCCAAGGGACTCTCAAGAGTCTTCTCCAACACCACAGTTCAAAAGCATCAATTCTTCGGTGCTCAGCTTTCTTTATAGTCCAGCTCTCACATCCATACATGACGACTGGAAAAACCATAGCCATGATCAGATGGACCTTTGTTGAAAAAGTAATGTCTCTGCTTTCTAATATGCTCTCTAGGTTGGTCATAACTTTCGTTCCAAGGAGTAAGCATCTTTTAATTTCATGGCTGCAGTCACCGTCTGCAGTGATTTTGGAGCCCAGAGAAATAAAGTCAGCCACTGTTTCCACTGTTTCCCCATCTATTTGCCATGAAATGATGGGACCAGACACCATGATCTTAGTTTTCTGAATGTTGAGCTTTAAGTCAACTTTTTCACTCTCCTCTTTCACTTTCATCAAGAGGCTCTTTAGTTCTTCTTCACTTTCTGCCATAAGGGTGGTGTCATCTGCATATCTGAGGTTATTGATATTTCTCCTGGCAACCTTGATTCCAGCTTGTGCTTCTTCCAGCCCAGAGTTTGTCATGATGTACTCCGCATATAAGTTAAATAAGCAGGGTGACAATATACAGATTTGATGTACTCCTTTTCCTATTTGGAACCAGTCTGTTATTCCATGTCCAGATCTAACTGTTGCTTCCTGACCTGTGTACAGGTTTCTCAAGACGGAGGTCTTGTGGTCTGGTATTCCCATCTCTTTTAGAATTTTCCACAGTTTGTTGTTATCCATACAGTCAAAGGCTTTGGCATAGTCAGTAAAGCAGAAGTAGATGTTTTTCTGGCACTCTGTTGCTTTTTCGATGATCCAGCAGATGTTAGCAATTTCATCTCTGGTTCTTCTGCCTTTACCAGCTTGAACATTTGGAAGTTCATGGGTCATGCATTGCTGAAGCCTGGCTTGGAGAATTTAGAGCATTACTTCACTAATGCAAAGGAGAAAAAGAAAGATATACCCATTTGAATGCAGAGCTCCAAACAATAGCAAGGAAAGATAAGAAAGCCTTCCTTAGTGATCAATGCAAAGAAATAGAGGAAAACAATAGAATAGGAAAGACTAGAGATCTCTTCAAGAAAATTAGAGACACCAAGGAACCATTTCATGCAAAGATGGGCTCAGTAAAGGACAGAAATGGTATGGACCTAACAGGAGCAGAAGATATTAAGGAGAGGTGGCAAGAATACACAGAAGAACTATACAAAAAAGATCTTCATGACCCAGATAATCACGATGGTGTGATCACTCACCTAGAGCCAGACATCCCGGAATGTGAAATCAAGTGGGCCTTAGGAGGCATCACTGCAAACAAAGCTAGTGGAGGTGACGGAATTCCAGTTGAGCTATTTCAAATTCTAAAAGATGATGCTGTGAAAGTGCTGCACTCAGTATGTCAGCAATTTTGGAAAACTCAGCAATGGCCACAGGGCTGGAAAAGGTCAGTTTTCATCCCAATCTCAAAGAAAGGCAATGCTGGTGCACCGGGATGACCCAGGGGGAGGGAATCGGGAGGGAGGAGGGAGGGGGGTTCTGGAGGGGGAGCATATGTATACCCATGGTGGATTCATGTCAACGTATGGCAAAACTAACACAATAAAGTAAAGAAAATTTAAAAAAAAAAAAAAAGAAAGGCAATGCCAAAGAGTGCTCAAACTACCGCACAATTGCACTCATCTCAGTGAGTGAGTAAAATGACACAAATTATTCTTAGAGTCTGTATTTTTAAATTATGGTAAATGTTCTTCAGAATTCAATTGAAGTGTTCCATTGTGATAAGTTTATGACTGGTTACTACTTTGATACATGATGTGATTACTGTCTTTTCTTGACTTCAGAGCCCATACCAGAAGACTCTGTGAGCTTATGAGCCCAATAAAAATAGAAATCTTCTTTTGGTTGTGTTCCTAACTTGCCTAAGAAAAATTATTTAACCTTTTTAGACTCAGGTCTTTTCCCATTTGTAAAATAAGAAAAACAATATGTACTTTATCTATTTTGCATGGATTTCTTATATTATAAAATTGATGTGACAATAATTATAACAGTAACATGAACAGTTAAAATGATTAAATAGTTGCAAAGGTATTTACTTCTATATATAGAAGTAATACTTACGGGAAAGTTTTAATGCTAAGATAAAATAGTGAAAAATTTTCATTTGTGCAAAATTTTTTTCATGAACTGGTTGTATAGACTGCTCTTCATGGACATTAAGGTGAAATTGAGGCCCTTTTTTTTTCTTTTCTGTTGCCTTGTAAGTTTTATAAGTGTGTTATTTATGAATACACAGTCATACAAATTTGGAGTTATTATTTTATACATAATGAAACTGAAGGCAGAGAAATTCAGGGATTTATTAGATCCACATTGAATAATGTATAGATTTTAGAATTTTGTAAAGTTCATGTACATGGCAAATCAAAGAAGCCCTAACATACATCCTTCTCTTTGTGTCTGTTGTTTCTTTTCTGTTTTTTTCTCCTCTCCTTGGCTAAAACATAATTCAGTCTAGCACATGATTATGTGTTTAGAAAAAATATATTATAAGAAGGAAGGGTCGTATGGGAGGCAGAGTGTTAAGAGGGCCCATGAGAGTTCTACCTTCTGGAGTACATCTTGATATAATTCCCTCTCTTTAAATGTGAGCCTGCACTAGGCCCATGATGAAGTTTTAAGAAAGAGAGATTTTGCTTGGTGAGCCTGAATCCATCAGATGAGTTTTTAAAAGGGACTGCACTATTCCCTTGTGGCTCAGTTGGCAGAGAACACCGGCCATGTGGGAGACCTGGGTTCATCCCGTGGCCCGCGAAGATCCCCTGAAGAAGGGAACGGCCATCCACTCCAGTATTCTGGCATGGAGAATTCCATGGACTGTGTAGGCCATGGGGTCACAAAGAGTCAGACACGACTGAGTGACTTTCACATGTACCTCACTTGCAGTCTTCCTAGAGAACAAGATTCAGAGTCAGTGGAAATTTTTGACACAAGGAAAACATCTTGTCACTTGCTTTGAAAACAGAGGGTCATATGGCAAGGAATGAAGCTGGCCTCTGAGATCTGAGAACAACCTCCAGCTGATGGCCAAGAAGGAACTGGGGACTACAGTCCTCTGACTACAAGGAATTGAATTCTGCCTCAACTTCCTATCTTATAAGAGGAGCTGAGTTCTAATTGAGAATACAGACTGACTGACACTTTGATTTTAGCCTGTGAGATGTGAGCAGTGAAACCAGTGTCTTTGTGCTTGGACTTCTAACCTAAAGAACTGTGAGCTAATAAATTACTGTTTTAAGCTGCTAAATTTGTGCTGATTTGTGATGCAGCAGAAGAAAATTAATGTGGAGAGATTAAGGGATTGACTTTGCCATGGCTGTGCTGCTTGATTTACTTTCTGTGAGCAGCTTCTGGGAAAAATAAACCAAAACCCTGAATAGTGTGGCCCAGATGAACCAGTATTCCAGACAGGAGCACTGATTTCAAATAATGGATTTAGTAACAATATGCTGTTAAAACTTTACTTGAAGTCAACAGCATGGCTTGACATATAGATCTGTCAGAAACATTGAATAATTTGAATGTAATTGACAAAGTACATTGTTATTAACTTCATTTTAAATTTATGCTCTTTTTTTCTTATGTCATTTTGCTATCTGTCCCAGTGACAAGGATGATGTCAGGAGATGAGAGAGTGCAGATTTGGAAGTGTGTGTGTTGTATGTGTGTATGTGTGTTTGCATGTGTATCCGTGTGTGACAGAGAGAGAGAGTGAGTATTAGAGTATGTTGAGATTACACAGACATTCAGATGTTTCTGGGTATATGAGACTAGCAATTTCCGTAGGCTTCTATGTGCTTGGCTAGACTTACTTGGAAGAAAGAAGCTTGTAAGAGAGATATTAGTGTATAGAGAGCTAATTTTTGGATAGAACTGCAGTTGCAGATGATAACATGACGTTGGGAATAGAGCCTGACTCGGTGAACCAAATATGACCTTATAGAGAGAAAGGCTGTCGTTACAATTTAAGAAATTGTTTTAAAGAAAATTTGTGAAATACGCACAGAAACTGGGCTGCATGTATCTCCAGGGTACAAAGCAAACAAAAGTGGAAGATTTTAGTGTTCTCCCCTCTTCCTTACAAAGTATGGCATTGCTCTGGTGGTCTGAAGGCCATAGATAGTCATGGATGTACCTAGAATAACATGGACAGTCTCTGCCAGAGAAAACTGAAACGTTTTTTGAGAGAGAGAACACAGGAGAGCTAACAGATGACTTAGGTGTGGGTTAGGAAGAAGAGAGTAAACTTGAAATGTGCTGATTTTGAAGTCCTGGGGTATAGAGGTAGAGGTTTTAAGATATGAATTGGGTCCATCAGTACCATTTTTATAGATTCCATATGTATGAGTTAATATACGATACTTGTTTTTCTTTTTCTGACTTACTTCACTCTGTATAAGAGACTCTAGGTTCATCCACTTCACTGTTAGAGAACAGACTTGGGTACACAGCAAGGGAAGGAGAGGGTGGGATGAATTGAGAAAGTAGCATTGACATATTACACTACCGTGTGTGAAATAGATAGCTAGTGGGAAGCTGCTGTTAACACAGGGAGCCTATCCTGGTGCTCTGTGGTCACCTAGAGGGATGGGATGCTGCTGCTGCTAAGTTGCTTCAGTTGTGTCTGACTCCGTGCCACCCCATAGATGGCAGCCCACCAGGCTCCGCCATCCCTGGGATTCTCCAGGCAAGAACACTGGAGTAGGTTGCCTTTTCCTTCTCCAGTGCATGAAAGTGAAAAGTGAAAGGGAAGTCGTTCAGTCGTGTCTGACTCCTAGCGACCCCATGAACTGCAGCCTACCAGGCTCCTTTGTCCATGGGCTTTTCCAGGCAAGAGTACTGGAATGGGTTGCCATTGCCTTGAGGGAGGCTCAGAAGGGAAGGGATCTTATGGGTGTGTGTTGTATATATGTATATAATTATGACTGATTCACATTCTTGTATGGCGAAAATGAATACAACATTGTAAAGCAATTTCCCACCAATTAAAAAATTAAGAAAGTATGGATTGGGAACTTAGCATGAGGTTTGTGTTGAAGAAGTGAATTTTGACAGCATATTGGTGCTAGTTGAATTCACGAGTGTTGATGAAATCATCTTGAGAATGTATATGGGATAATAAGAAACAGTTCTGGAGATAGACAGGCCATACTGGAACAGGCCAACAGGCCAGACAGATCAACAGGCTAAGTTGTCAGAATTCAGAAGAGAATTGGAACAAAGTTGGTATACTGGCAGTGAAGGGAGAAAGAGGTTTTATATCTTTGTAAAATTTCTTCCATGCTTTATAATACCTGTTGCATAGCCTTAGGGGGATTTAATGATGCAGTCATGAAAGTAAATCCTCAGAAATATGCCACAGTTGATGCTAATCCTCATTTCTTCACCAACAATATTACTTTCGTTTTAAATATCCAGAACGAAGTTACTAAGCATTTCCTCTTTTGTAATTAAGCAATCATTGCTTGCTAACTTAAGAAGGAACTTTAATTTTTAATTTACTCTTATGTAAAAGAGCATATGCAGTGACTTTGAGCCAAAATATCAATGAATACTTCTTTGTCAATTAATGAAAACAGAGCACAGAATAAAAGCATCTCATCAAGTTGTGTTCATATGTTTTGCAGCTTCTGAAATCACTAGTGCAAATTAATTGAAATTTCTTTTAACTGTTGGTTTTAAAGAGAGATCTAATCAAGTCAGCCAACAATAATTCTCTAGGTTGGTAATTAATGAGTTTAATAATTTATCTAGTGTTGAATAATTCTTTTTATGGCTGATTAGTCTATAAGTAATTATCTAGGATTAGAAGAATATGCAGTATTTTCTTTTATATTAAATATCTCAGAGAGTTAATCACCTAAATTTGGAGCAATATACTGGAGGAGTCTAAAATTCGTCTAGGCTTCATTTCTATCAGAATTCCACATTAGAGGTTTCTCCTTTTCAGAGGTTCTGGTTTCATATTATCTTTTTTCTCAGAAACTTTGCTACCCTAGGCAGATATTTACATCTTCAGGGCCTTCAGAAAAACTATTTTATGTAAAAAATGTCCTCACTAGACCGTGGGGATACTTATGGGGATGAGAAGTTATATTTTTATTCCTTCTGCTTTGTAAGTATAACAGTATATTGTTGTATAATAGTAAAAGTTCTGGTTAATGCTGTGGAAAAAAGAATTAGTGGAAGCTGTTGTTTGACATCCTTCTTTTGATGGTTTCAAATGTGATGTGAGATTGAGTGAGGAATGTTCCTGAAAGACTCCTGGCCAATACACACAGGCTTTCCTTTGGTGTCTAATCTTAGCAAACGAAGAATTGAAAAGAATCATCAGGAGAATATTTGACTTTATTGAGAAAGATACCTGGAAAACCGTAAGGAAACCTTGTGTGTGTGTGCTTAGTGACTCAGTCATATATCACTCTTTGTGATCCCATGGGCTCCTGCCAGGCTCCTCTGTCCATGGGATTTTACAACAAGAATACTGGAGTGAGTTGCCAGTTCCTACTCCAGGGGATCTTCCTGACCTGGGATCAAACTCGCATCTCCTACTTTGCAGGGGGTTCTTTATCACCGAGCCACCTGGGAAACCCAAGGAAACCTTAGGAAGCAGAAAAAAAACAAAGCAAAACATAGCTTGCTCAACTGTCATATCAAGAATAAGACTGTTGAAATCCAGGACAGGAAAGTGATTTTCAAAATGTTACACATATTTTGCAATGAAAATATTTATTTATTAAAAAATTTCTACTTCTACTGCCTTAAATCTCACTGAATTGCCCTCTTAACAAAACCTAAAGATAATTTGAAAGCTTTTCCCTAAGAGATTTGGAAATTTAAAATTCTTCATTTTTCTTTTTTGACTAGATAGGTGCAAAAGTAATTCTGTGAATTTTAAAACATTATAAGTTCAGGTCAGTCACTCAGTCATGTCTGACTCTTTGTGACCCCATGAATCGCAGCACGCCAGGACTCGCTGTCCATCATCAACTCCCAGAGTCTACCCAAACCCATGTTCATTGAGTTGGTGATGCCATCCAACCATCTCATCCTCTGGCATCCCCTTCTCCTCCTGCCCTTAATCCTTCCCAGCATCAGGGTCTTTTCCAGTGAGTCAACTCTTTGCATGAGGTGGCCAAAGTATTGGAGTTTCAGCTTCAACATCAGTCCTTCCAGTGAACACCCAGGACTGTTCTCCTTTAGGATGGACTGGTGGGAATTCCATGGAGTCCAAGGGACACTCAAGAGTCTTCTCCAACACCACAGTTCAAAAGCATCAATTCTTTGGTGCGCACTTTCTTCATAGTCCAACTCTCACATCCATACATGATGACTGGAAAAACCATAGCTTTGACTAGACAGACCTTTGTTGGCAAAGTAACGTCTCTGCTTTTTAATATGCTATCTAGGTTGGTCATAACTTTCCTTCCAAGGAGTAAGCATCTTTTGATTTCATGGCTGCAATCACCATCTGCAGTGATTTTGGAGCCCCCAAAATAAAGTCAGCCACTGTTTCCACTGTTTCCCCATCTATTTGCCATGAAGTGATGGGACCGGATGCCATGATCTTAGTTTTCTAAATGTTGAGCTTTAAGCCAACTTTTTCACTCTCCTCTTTCACTTTCCTCAAGAGGCTCTTTAGTTCTTCACTTTCTGCCATAAGGGTGGTGTCGTCTGCATATCTGAGGTTATTGATATTTCTTCTGGCAACCTTGATTCCAGCTTGTGCTTCATCAGCCCAGCGTTTCTCATGATGTACTCTGCATATAAGTTAAATATGCAGGGTGACAATATACAGCCTTGACGTACTCCTTTTCCTATATGGAAACAGTCTGTTGTTCCATGTCCAGTTCTAACTGTTGCTTCCTGACCTGCATACAAGTTTCTCAAGAGGTAGATTGGGTGGTCTGTTACTCCCATCTCCTTCAGAATTTTCCACAATTTATTGTGATCCACACAGTCAAAGGCTTTGGCATAGTCAATAAAGCAGAAATAGATGTTTTTCTGGCACTCTCTTGCTTTTTAGATGACCCATCAGATGGCAATTTGATCTCTGGTTCCTCTGCCTTTTCTAAAACCAGCTTAAACATCTGGAAATTCAATTCACGTATTGCTGAAGCCTGGCTTGGAGAATTTTGAGCATTACTTTACTAGCGTGGGAGATGAGTGCAATTGTGTGGTAGTTTGAGCATTCTTTGGTATTGCTTTCTTTGGGATTGGAATGAAAACTGACCTTTTCCAGTGCTGTGGCCACTGCTGAGTTTTCCAAGTATGCTGGCATATTGAGTGAAGCATTTTAACAGCATCATCTAATTGGATTTGAAATAGCTCAACTGGAATTCCATCACCTCTGCTAGCTTTGTTTGTAGTGATGCTTCCTAAGGCCCACTTGACTTCACATTCCAGGATGTCTGGCTCTAGATGAGTGAGCACACCATTGTGATTATCTGGGTCTTGAAGATCTTTTCTGTACAGTTCTGTGTATTCTTGCCACCTCTTCTTAATATCTTCTGCTTCTGTTAGGTCTGTACCATTTCTGTCTTTTTTTTGCAGGTAGTAGCTATTAATATTTATTTTTATTATTATTATTTTTTTAATTTAATTGATTTGTTTTAATTTTCTTTGCATATTGTGTTGGTTTTGCCATACATTGACATGAGTCCGCCATGGGTATACATGTGCTCCCCCTCCAGAACCCCCCTCCCACCTCCCTCCTGATTCCGTCTCTCTGGGTCATCCTGGTGCACCAGCCCCGAGCATCAGACCTGGGCTGGCGATTGATTTCACATATGGTGACTAACATGTTTCAATGCCGTTCTCCCATATCATTCCATTTCTGTCTTTTATTGAGCCCGTCTTTGCCTGAAGTATTCCCTTGGTATCTCTAATTTTCTTGAAGAGATCTTTAGTCTTTTCCAGTCTATTGTTTCAATCTGTTAGTTATGAAATCTGTTATGAATCTGTTATGAAAAAAAACTTTGACATATATAATTCGTCCTGCAAATATTCCCAAATTAACAAGTTTACCACCATCTAATACTTTTTTATGAATTATGAAATAAGAAATCACTCTCTTAGCAATTAAATTATGGTACAGATTAGAATTTGAGGGATTTGAAAAATCTTTCTTTTTAAATTATCCCTTCAGTTTCAAGGTTAAGCAAGATTAAGTATGGGAATTTTTGCAATGCAAAAGAAATTTCTTAATGACATACTGGAAGAACTATTGCATTCTTGTGCTGTCTTGCTGGCTGGAATGTTGTGATGACTGGTCTGTACTGTCTGAGCACAGAAATTTAAAGCTAACCTTGGTTTTTCAGCAGTTTAGCTTTCTGTGTGTGTGTGTGTGTGTGTGTGTGTGTGTGTGTGTTAAGTCTGAGATGTAAAGGCATGATAATACAGTAAGTTCAATCATTATTGGATCCATGTGTTCTGCTAGGCAAGTCAATCGAGTGAAAGAAAATTTGCATCCACCAACTCAAGTTCAAATTTAACACACATACCTTAAATATGCTTTTATCATTAACACATAACATAGTTGAGCAGACAGAGCTCTAACTTGCTGTCAGTTCAATTGCTCAGTCGTGTCTGACTCTTTGCGACCCCACGGACTGCAGCATGCCAGGCCTCCCTGTTCCTCACCAACACCTGGAGTTCACTCAAACTCATGTCCATTGAGTCGGTGATGCCATCCAACCATCTCATCCTCTGTTGTCCCCTTCTCCTCCCGCCTTCAATCTTTCCCAGAATCAGGGTCTCTTCAAATAGTCAGCTGTTCGCATAGGTGGCCAAAGTGTTGGGTTTCAGCTTCAACTTGCTATAGCAGCGTAGAAATGTGAATGCTGGTCCATCTTATCAAAATAGTCCATGCTTTCTCAGCATCATATAGAATGATTTGTTCTTGTCTGTGTAGTCATGGCAGAGGAAGTCCTCAGTGCCTCTTGAGGCCACCTGTCACTTTATAATGGCAGTTAACTGAAAGTATACTGTGCACCTACTGTGTAACCAGAAATGCATATAGCAAACTATAAAAAATTAGAAACTTATCTGAAAAATAAATTCAGTTCATTCTCAGAAAAATTGGAAGGCACTACATGAATTTTGAAGTAAAACAGAGCTGAAGTACAGTCCTAGCTCTCAAACTTACTAACTGTGCAATACTACAAAGTTACCTTTTCTGAACATGAGTGTTCTTGTCTGTATAATAATACCTACCTCAGAGAGCTTATGTGAAGATTAAATGGAGGAAGACAAGCAATGAAAAATATCAAGTACAGATGGGGACGATCCTAGAGTTACAGGGAATTCTTTAGGCAGGAATGTTTCAGATATGGTGTTTGTAGTATTCCCCCCCCCCCCCCCGCCCCCCAGGTTCCAATCTCTATCTCCCTCTCTCTCTTGATTGCTTCTGCTCACTCTTCGGCATTGCTTGCTTTTGTTTCCTCAAATAGATAGATGGAATGTGGCACTTCCTGTTATCCAAAGCAGTGGCTTGGGTTAATTTGTTTTAGCACTTGCCCTGTCCTCTGTGTTGTGCTGGTGGGAGGATTTTAAAGGTCTCAGTGGCTTCAGAAGAGAATAAGAACACCCAGGAACTACATTTTGGCACTGATTTCTCTTTCAAACTAAGCAGTCTGATTGTAGAAGAATGGCCTACTCTTGGATGAAAGCCAGTGTTATCTGTCGATCAGGCTCTTCTCCCCCCCTCCCCGCTTTGCCCCATCATTTTGTCATTCAGTATCTTCACCTGTGGAGTGGGGCCACAGGTTTAGTGTTGAGAGTACAAGATTGTAATCACCCAAGGAAGTTGGTCCTCATGCCCATTTTACATGTCGGCTTATCCATCTTTCTTCAGAGATGTAGCTTTTTCTAATGTAGGATACTTGGAGAATGAGTACAACAGAATAGTGATATGAGATTTTGGATTCCCTGCCTATCATGATACTAATTGTTATAAGCATTAGGGTTGTGAAGTACATTGCTTGACTAAACACCAGACCTGGTGTGCCTAGGTGTCTGAAACAGACGGCAGCCACAACAAAACTTTGTTTCCTCTACCCCTTCTAGTCGTTCCCATTTCAGTACTGGCACTATCATCCACCTGGTACTTGTTCAAGCCAAATGTCTGGGAGTTAGCATGTTTCTGACTTCCCAGGTGCTAATAGTAAAGAACTCACCTGCCAAAGCAGGGGACATAAGAGATGCAAGTTTGATCCCTGGGTCTGAAAGATCCCCTGGAGGAAGGCATGGCAACCCACTCCAGTATTCTTGCCTGGAGAATCCCATGGACAGAGGAGCCTGGTGGCTACAATCCATGGGTCACTAAGAGTCAGTATCTCAGATCTGTCTTTTCTCTTTTTTCCCTAACTTTCTAGTCCAAGTCAGCATGGTATCTTCTTGGTGTCCTTCCTTTGATAGTCGCTCCCCCTGGATTCATTCTCTGTGTGTCACTCTCCTGCTTCAGAACCCTTGAAATGTCCCATCCCACTTAGGAAATCCACTCTCCTTATTCCAGCTTTTGAACTCCTACCCTTGCCTACTCCTCTGAGCTTCTTTTGTGGTACTGTTCTCTCCCTAGCTTGCTTCGGCCACATGCCAAACGTATTTGCATCCTGTGCCCTGGGTGTTCCCTCTGCCTAGAGAGCTCTTCCTCCTTATCCTCATAAGACTGTTTGGTTCCTGACATTTCAGTTTCAGCCTAAAAAGCACTTTCTCAGGACTTTCCTGTGCTTTCCTTCATGTGATTACTTTTAGAATCTTCAAAGCATTTACCAGCCTCTGACCCCTTAAGCACTAAGTTCTTTCATTGTATTCACAGAACCTGCAACAGTGCCTGTTTACAATCTATTTAACACATATTTATTAAAAAATTTTTTTGCTTTTTCTCTGCAGTTTGTGTATTAAGCAAGATTTAACTTCACATCAATTGTAAGAGATCGTTTATTAGTAATACCTATTATCAAATGGCACAGTGTTAGAGAATCTGCCTGCCAATGCGGGGGACGTTGATTTGATCCTTGGGTCAGGAAGATCTCCTAGAGAAGGAAATGGCCACCCACTCCAGTATTCTTGCTGGGAGAATCTCATGGACAGAGGAGGCTGGCAGGCTATAGTCCATGGGGTCACAAAGAGTTGGACACAACTGAGAGCACACACACACACACACAAATTAGTGATGGGTTATGTCACTTTATTTCATGTGTTCGGAATTGATTACTATGTTTGAAATTTGTTATTGCTGAAATCTTCAGATTTTACAACCAAGATCAATGATGAGACTAAAAACCTATACCTTGACCCCTGCAACACAGGTGTGAAGAACAAGAAAGAGGAATAAAACATCACACTGTTAACTCATGATCACTAAAATGATATTGATAGTTATTTAAATTTTAGGTAAGTTATTCAGAATACAGATAACCAGGGGAGTTTTCTCTGGGTAGCTCTGATGCCCATTTTTGACCTAGAAATAATTTCTGAATTTGTTATCAGTCACTACAGTCACTCAGTCGAGTCCAACTCTTTGCAACTCCATGGACTGCAGCATGCCAGCCTTCCCTGTCTATCACCAAATCCCAGAGCTTGCTCAAATTCATGTTCATTGAGTCAGTGATGCCATCCAGCCCTGTTGTCCCCTTCTTCTCCCACCTTCAATCTTTCCCAGTATCAGGGTCTTTTCCAATGAGTCAGTTCTTCGCTTCAGGTAGCCAAAGTATTGGAGTTTCAGCTTCAGCGTCAGTCTTTCCAATGAATAGTCAGGGTTGATTTTCTTTAGGATTGATTGGTCGGATCTCGTTGCAGTCCAAGGGACTCTCAAGAGTCTTCTCCAACACCACAGTTCAGAAACATCAATTCTTTGGTGCTCAGCTTTCTTTATGGTCCAACTCTCACAGCCTTACATGACTCCTGGAAATTTGTAATAAGGTCATTCTTAACTCATTAGTTATAACAAGTGTAGTCTTAACCACTACCGATGAGTGTAACCCTAACTACTAGCAAAGGCAAAGGAATGAGTGAAAGATCAGATTGTTGACTGTATTTGCTTTTATAACTATTGCTCCTGGCTCATATATTTTGAAGCCTATTGTTCAATATGTATTTGCTGAGTACTGTAGCATATTTTCTCTCTCACTCTTGCCCTCCTCTTTTTCCTCTTGTCCCCTTTCCTCTCTTCTCCTTCTTCCTCCCTCCCCTAACCCATGTGCCGTGTGTGTGTGTGTGTGTGTGTGTGTGTGTGTGTGTGCGCGCGCGTGCGCGTGCACATACACTTTTTTGTCCTTGTGGAAAGAATAATATCCTTTGAGGTTTGCTTAAAAAATTACCAGTGGTGCCAGTGTTAGAGGTTAAGAAAGTCTCTGCAGTCCATTGCTATTATTATACCTCATTCAATACAGTTTTAAACTCTAATTCTCCAATAATGTTCTAAAAATAAACCAGTGCAAGCAATAAATATCTTAAGAAGGAAGCTGACTTTATATCTTGGGAATTTCCTCTAGTTCCTTGTTGAGAGCTGATCTCAGATGGCTCATGAAAGAATGAAAGAATGAATGAATTAATATTACTCTCAAGACTCTCAAGCAAGAGTATAAATGTATTTGAAAAGTAAGGCTACCTTGCAACATTATAAATATTAATAAGAACTCGACAGATGTGCTTTGCCCATAATAAGCATGATACCTAATCCAAATAAAATTGTTTTTATTTTAAAATGTGATAGCAGGTCTTTTCAGTATTTGTGGCTCAGCGGTAAAGAATCTGCCTGTCAATGCAGTAGATGCAGATTTGATCCCCTGGAGAAGGAAATGGCAACCCACTCCAGTACTCTTGCCAGGAAATCCCCTGGACAGAGAGCCTGGTGGGCTACGGTCCATGGAGTTACAAAAGAGTCAGATTCAACTTAGCAACTAAACAGCAACAAAGTAAGTCTTTGCAATATTAATGAAGAGTGCATTGGCCATGCATATTGAGCATGAAACAATGTGCATGATCACTGTTTTGTTGTTGTCACATGAAAGACTCAAAATTCAAGAATCCAAGGGTGGCAATTGAGTCCTGAGTAATGTTCTTTACTTACTTTTTTTCCCCCCTGAGTAAGAAAGAAGTGCTTAGACTCAATATACACATGTAAGGAACCTATTTACATGTTTACCTGGCTCTTAGGAACTGCTCAACACACATTAGTTACTGTCATTATATGGCTTAAGGCATTTCTTATCTATTGTTCCTATTCTGCTGGAAGTCATTCATGCTATTAAAATACAATTTGGGAGGACTCCCAGGAAGTGTAGCTTCTGAAGGTGTTTATCCATCCAGGAGGCAGAGCAACCCTGGAAAGCTACAGTTCAGCATGCCCTTAGTTTTGGTAGTGTACTAGGTGTGTATAGAATTCAGGATTAGATGCTGTCCCATTCCCCTCGGACTCATAATAAGAGCACCAGATCAGTGATTTCCAGAAAATAAACAACATCGACCTTTAAAGAAATCTCTGTTTTGATTCTTCCCTTGCCCTTATGCCAGTAGGGATTTTCTGTTATGGTCAGAGATAAACAAAAAAGGGTAACGGGCTGTTATGAAACAAGGAGAAAGTATCCAGCCTGGAAGGCAGGAGACCTGCATGGAGCCAAGAAGCCATTTATTGGGGACTTCCAGAGATTGCACAAGCTAATCCTCTCTGTGGAAATGGTGATTCAGAGTCACCCTGCTTCTTTTGTGATTGAAGTTTTTCAAGCTGGCTTTGCTCATTTTTAGAGAGTACATGCTTTGTGATAGCGCTATGTAAGAAACTTTTAAGACAAGAAAAGTATCAATGACATTTCTGAGAAGTATCGTTCCATTGGTCTGTGTGTTACTGAGTCCAAACTTTCTCTGTTCACTGCACGATGGGCCAATGAATCCAAGAGACAGGTTGAGGCATGGAAGAGACTTTAATTGGGAGCCAGCTGACTGAGAAGATGGCAGGCTAGTGCCTCAAAATAACCATCTTATCAGGGTCTGGATGCCAGGTTTTTTCATAAATCAGAGATGAGGGAAGTAAGGAAACCAAGTAAAAAGGCCATTAATCTTGCAAGCATCTCCTAGAATGGCAAGCCTCAGGTGGAGTATGTGTTAATTTCTCCCTTCCAGCCATCTGCAAGTGGACAAGGTTCTGAACAAAGGCACTGTAGCTTAACAGTCAGGCAGAGGGGCAAGATTCTTGGAGGCAGGCTATCTATATGATTATAATAACAAAAGCAATGAAAAGCAAGTCAGAGGAACAGTTCCATTGTGGAGTCAGAATTGGCTTTTTCTCTGTAACATGGGCAGTGGTATTGATAACACTGATGTGTTCCCATCTGTAAGAATTCATCGTTTCTATTTTTAAATGGCTACCTATGATTGTCAATATTCCTGAGGTTTGCAACCATGCAGACTGCAGGTTCACATTTCTTGGTAATGCTTAACAGTGGCTGAGTTGTACAAAACATCTGAAATTCTCTCTGGGAAGTCAAAGATAACACTTGGCTTTGGTGATGGAGAAATCCTCTAAATTGAATTTTTGAATAATATTTGGAGTCTGTGAATTTTTCCATTTCCGTATCCAAACAGAAAGGGAGCCCATCTGATAATTTGAGTGGCATGATGTATGAGCCCCTTGCTTAACTATTGTAAGACCTATTCCAAGGAGGCAGGTGGAAGATGAGATAATTCCTCTTAGGGCGCCAGCAGGAAAAATAACTTAGCTTTGATATTTTGCAGCTTTTCAAAAAAGAGCAGAGGTGAGGTTATAAAAAGAGAATCCCATCTCATCTCTCTTTCCCACAGTTCCATCCTACAACTTTGTGAGTGCCAAGTTGTCTATGAAGGGGATTTGCACAGATAACTGAGGATGTACTATTGGAAATGAAGAGAGGCCATGAGTCAACCATATTGGGGTGTTTGTAATTTAAATTTCCCCGAAGGTTAACTTTATAGTTCTAGTTTTTCTTACAATTATATTTGTAAGGACTTTCATCACAGTGTTTCCTATAGTGAAAAGATATAAAAACATAGAGATCTGTTCTGAGGTGCCTTGACATTTGTATTTACCAAGTGAATCAGGTAAATAAGTCTTATTTCTATTTTTGTAAAAGCCAAGGGAAATGGCATTCTAGTCCAGCGTTTATAGAATTGAGCCACTGTGGAATTAGAGGATGGAGTTTGTAGAACTGAAAGTCTGATGCTAATAGTCTTCCTTTCTATTCAGAAGAACCTAAACAAATAAAAAAGTAAAAACAAAAATTATTAGAAAAGGAAGTAATAAAGAGATATCCAAATTGAAATGTCATTTAATAATGAAATAATGCAAACTTAATTATGAAATCTGATCTTTTATTTACCTTGTTTGTAATTCCTTACAAACAAGATGTTTAAGAGACACCCATATATTCCTTGAAATTTCCTTTTGATATTCTAAAGAGAGTAAAATTTTGACTGATGCTTTATCATTGCAAAAAAATTGGGCTGTTTCAGGAAAAGGGGAAGGGTTAGCAGCCTTTTATTTATATGGGGAATTGTCTTATTTTTGCTTTTCAGTTACTAATTGTCAGTATCTTTTCTCTATGAAAAATTACTGTTCCTCATCACACAGAAATGACAGGGTTTATCTCAAGATTTTCATACATGCATTGGCACTCTCTGGATTACACTGACATTAATCATTGTAACCAGTTGTTTTATAAAGTGGTGTGGTTCTGGAGACTGTTATAAACACACCAACTGACGTGCCAGAAGAAAGCTTGTTTTTATTTTATCATTTTGTGGATGATAAGGCTGAGCACCGGTGTAAAAATTATTTTAAGGTGAAATATCATATGAACAGAACCCAAAGTTCTAGTTCCACCCCTATTAATCATTAATACACACACCCACAGAGTCAGGTATTTTATCAGTATACATAATATTGCTTGTTTAGTCAGACTGTATGATTCTAAAAATTGATCACACATAATGATCTTTTGTATGATACAGAGGTCAGCTAAGAATAAATAGGAAGAAGTTCATTGTAGTTTATAATATATGAAGCTCTGGGCCTGTACCCAGATACACACATTTCTCAGTCTGAATGCTGACTTCGCAAGTCTAGTATGATTTGGAGTTTTCAACTGCACCTTTTCCCGACATTGTTTTGGTACTCTTGTTGGTTAGGTCACCCAGGAAAACAAGGTGCTTGCATATGTTCACTGATTGTTTCCTTGGAGTACAACAGGGTGCTGAGTACTTAATTTTTGCAATTTGGAAATTTTTATTCCTGTTTCCTTCCCATACAAATATAATTGACATTTTGACTGCTCTCTGGTTTTTCCTGGAAGTGTGGTGCATCATCTTAATGAGCACTTTCTTAGTAAAATGTATATGTGAATAGGATGTTCTGATTTCATGCAAAGTTTGTACTCGGTATGAAAAAAATTTGCAAAATATGCTTGCATTGTGACTGGTTTGGGGAACCAGATTCCTTGGAGGAGAAACAAGGCTGTATGATTTGCTGATGCTGAGAGAGTTCCCTTAGGCGTAGCACTAAAATGCAGCAAAATAGCTATCTAAAATAATATTGTACATAGCATTCAATTATATGTGTACAGGACCTCATAGTGTTAATTAAACTAATAAAATTAATATTAACATATAGACAACAGAAACTAGACTTCTAGGTGAAAAGATAGAGCAAACTCAATAGAAGACTTCTGGCAAGAATTGTCAGTGTTCCTTCTGTAGTGATAGCTTTGGAGGTTTTGTGAATTATATGGACACTAAGCATATTTGAATGTTGCCAGCCACCATTTTGTTTCAGGTTTGCAGATGGATTACTACATAGTGAACTAGTATGTATCTTAATATCCTTTATTAGGGAATACAATTGAGTGATATAAGTGAATTTTTTACTAAAATTATAGTGTATGTGAAATAAGTGGAAAACTTAATGATTATATTGAAAAGAAACATATTTGTATTTAGACAATTATTTTAATATTTTGCATTATCTTTGTTGAATCTCATGAAGTCAGATTTGAAAACCAAAGTCCAACAGATTTGGTGATGTATATTTTTCCTTTTATTCTCCTCTTATTGTCTCCTGGGTTTCCTCTTAATGTTGTACTTGCAGTATGTTAATAAGAAAACACAAGTAGCTATTTCATTGTCTACAACTATTATTTTAGGCTGATACATAAACTATTTTTTGTCTGTGTGTATATTCATTGTTGGGAGAAGGAAATGGCAACCTACTCCAATATTCTTGCCTGGAGAAGTCCATGGACAGAGGGGACTTGTGGGCTACAGTCCATGGAGTCATACGGAGTTGGACACAACTGAGTTACTAACATAACATTTGTTATTGTTCAGTCACTAAATCATGTCCAACTTTGTGACCCCATGAACTGTAGCATGTCAGCTCCTCTGTCCTCTGCTATTTCCTGGAGTTTGCTCAAATTCATATCCATTGAGTCAGTGATGCCATCTAATCATATCATGTTCTTCTTCCCCTTTCTTCTTTTGCCTTCATTCTTCCCTAGTGTTAGGGTCTTTTTCCAGTGAGTTGGCTCTTCATATCATGTGGCCCAAGTATTGGAGCTTTAGCATCACTCCTTCCATTGAATACTCAGGATTGATTTCCTTTAGGATTGACTGATTTGATCTCCTTGCTCTCCAAGGGACTCTCAAGAGTCTTTTCCAGCACCACAATTCAAAACCATCAATTCTTTAGCACTCAGCCTTCCTTATGGTCCAACTCTCACATCTGTACATGACTACTGGAAAAACCATGACTTAGACTATATGGACCTTTGTTGGCAAAGTGATGTCTCTGCTTTTTAATATGCTGTCTAGGTTTGTCATAGCTTTCCTTCCAAGATGAAAGCATCTTTTAATTTCTTGACTGCAGTCACTGTCCATGGTGATTTTGCAGCCCAAGAAAATTAAATCTATAACTGTTCCCACTTTTTCCCCTTCTATTTGCTATGAAGTGATGGGACTGGATGCTGTGATCTTCATTTTTTAATGCTGAGTTTCAAGCCAGCTTTGCATTCTCCTCTTTCACCCTCATCAAGAGGCTCTTTAATTCCTCTTCACTTTCTGCCATAAGAGTGGTTTCATCTGTGTGCTCTGAGGTTGTGGCAATTTCTCCTGGCAATTTGTATGTACATACAATGTGGCAAAATGTGTTACAAAACCCCTAAGAGTGTCCTTTCCCCCAGAAGCTAAAAACTGTTGGCTAAAGGTTTTAGTAAATTTTAGAAAGATTGTGGACTTTGAGCTCTGATTAAAAAATCCCCACTCTGATACTTATTAGCTATTTGATCGTAAACAAATTTTAAAAATTGCTCAAAAAATGAATCTTTATTTTCTCATCTCCAAAATGGTTATGCCACATAAACCACACAATTGTTAGGAATGTATTAATACATAATAAGCACTTAGCTCTATCTCAGGAACCAAGCAAATGAAGAGTAAACAATAGCTCTTATTACTGTTTTTCTAGAGAATTTCTTTTCTTGCTCTTAAACATTAGAGTCATATGGTCTACTTTCTGTGCATAGCCAGCCTCCTTTCTTAGGTATGACAGTCAAAAATCATTGGCTTTCTTTGTATTTGGATTCATTTCTAAGATTGCATTAATGGTGATTAAGTTTTGTTCTTAATGTTTTTTTTGTAAAGATTGATTTCTTTAACAGTTTACTAAGGGATTTTTTTTCCCAAAGGAAGCAAATTAACATGTATTTAGTTCCTCTTTATGCCTTGTTCTCTTCTGTTTTCTGATTATAAGAAATCTACATATCACATGTTTCTATTAAACATAATATTTGATATATTAGAATGCTTTATTCCCATTTGGATAATGAAGAATTTGCTATGTGAATATAATTTATTGGGCAAATAGAAAAATATGATTTGGTTAAGCATTAAGATGAATACTCCATTGCCTCTGTATCTGCTTTTTGATCAAAGGTGCCTTTTCTAGGGGCGCATAGTGAATGGATTTCATTGTTATAGAAAGATCCCAAGGGCATTAACTAAAGGTTAACTCAAACTGTTTATGGAATACATATTTCTGTTTTCTCAGATAAACTTTAGGAGATGAGTGAATAAGAAATTTGTGCTGTGATATGGCATCTGGATTTATTCATAACAAAAAATAGATAAATTGTCCAATTATTGTATCTATTGGCTTAGGTTAGCTCTGGAAATTACAGGACTGTTTCATAAGATTTGGGCAAAACTTCAAGAATAAAAGGTTATAACCAATTTTACCTTTTACGAAGCACCTATCACTTAGAAGAAGGCTAAAATGACTAAATAATACTCAATAAGAAACTTATCTTTTAATAGAATAAGTAAATGTACTCTGAAATCACAAAAAAAAATTTTAAAATTGCCATTTCAGGTTGAATTAATGGAAAACTCTTGCATCACAAAAAGGACAATTATCCTAAAGTGATAAAGTACCACAAACACAAACCTAGAGAAAGCAAAAAAAAAAAATGTGTTATCATTATTAAAACTTTTATGGAAATAAATAATATTTCCCTGTTGTGACATGGTTTGGTATTAAAGATTTGAATTATTATTATTTCATAGAGCATCTAAATGACATATAATGAGAACTTTTATAGTATGTAGCTTGAAAAGTTATTGTTCTGCATCACAAAATAAGTATACTCTAATAAAAAATTCTATTCTAATTACTTAGGAAGTTTATATCCTCTTTTGAAACTTTCTAAAATCACATTTGTATAAATAGTACTTTAATTATTGTAATTATTTGAAGTCTCTCATTTTTTGCTGTGTGTGATGGAAAGAGGCCATTAATAAAACTCCTTCTTCCCAACCCAGCCTTTCTTTGCAGGCACTACAACTTTCTTGCTTAAGGACCATCATGGGGCCAAATTACCAGGGTTGTGTGGAAGCAGAATGAAGTGAAAGTGAAGGTTGCTCAGTTGTGTCTAACTCATTGCCCCCCTATGGACTGTAGAGTCCATGGACTTCATCAGGCCAGAATACTGGAGTGGTTAGCCTATCCGTTCTCCAGTGGATCTTCCTGACCCAGGAATCGAACTGGCGTCTCCTGCATTGCAGGCAGATTCTTTACCAACTGAGCTATGAGGGAAGGTCAGAAGCAGAATAATGGATCCTCAAAGGTGTCTGTGTCCTGAGATTCAGAATCTGTCAGTATGTTACCTTACAGCCATCTTAGTCAGTGGTGGTTGTTTAGTCACTAAGTCTTGTCTCTTTGTGACCCTGTGGACGGTAGCCCTCCAGGCTCCTCCGTCTATGGGATTTCCCAGGCAAGAATACTGGAGTGTGTTGCCATTTCCTTCTCCAGGGGATCTTCCCAGATCGGGTATTGAACTTGTGTCTCCTGCATTGGCAGGTGGATTCTTTACCACTGAGTCACCTGGGAAGCCCAGTATGGGCTGCTATAACAGAATATCATAGACTGCAGTGGGTGGGGTGGGGGTGCTTACAAACATCAGAAATTTATTTCTAACAGTTCTGGAGGCAGGAACAGAGGTTCCAGTGAGGACTTGATAAGGACCCTATTCTGGGTTGCAGATGGCTGTTTTCTTGTTTTATCAATTCATAGTGAAGGAGGTTAGAAAAGTGGGGCTTTTTTTTTCTTTTTTCATAAGTTCCCATTCATGAGGGCTCCACTCTCATAATCTAATTACTGATCAAATGCGATACCTCCTAATAACATTACATTGGGGTTTAGGATTTTGATATGAATTTGTGGAAATACCTGGAGAAGGAAATGGCAACCCAGTCCAGTATTTTTGCCTGGAAAATCCCTTCGATGGAGGAGCCTGGTAGGATACAGTCCATGGGATCGCAAAGAGTTGGACATGACTGAGTGACTTCACTTTCTTTCTTTTGTGGGAATACCAAGTCAATAACTATTCCAAAAGAGGCTTTGTAGATATGATCACAGGTAAGGGCAATGACCAAGAGTCAGGTGAGAGACTTTGCTGGATTATCTAGGTGGGCTCAACTAATTATAGGAGTTCTTGAGAGTGGCACACCTTTCCCTGGTGGATCAGAGAGATGAGACAGAAGATGGAGGAGGGAAAATTTGTGAGAGGGACTTGACTACTGTTCCTGGATTTTGAAATGGAAGAAGAGGGCCGTGAGCCATGGAATGCAGTGGGCTTTTAAGGACTGGGAAAGACCTTTAGCCTAAAGCTAGAAGGAAAATGGAGACCTCAGTTTTACAACTGTGAGGAACTGACTTTTGTCAACAAGCAAGAAATAGATTCTCTTAGCGCCTCCAGAAAAAAATAGAGCCTATCGACACCTTGGTTTAGTATAATGAGCTACAGAACTGTAGATTTCTGATGTTGTAAGCTGTTATGTTTGTGGTAATTTGTTATGGAAACAATGGAAAACTAATACAGGTGAGTTTACCACTCCATAGCATTCCAAGCAGATCGCAACACGGCAGTCGTGTTGGACTCTTAAAAAAGTAACAACACTTGCTCTAATATTTGGCTAGGCAATCTTGAGGACTATGTATGAAAACTACTGCAAATGGTACAGGTACCAGTGGAAAATAGACAGGTCATTTGATAAATCAGCCTAGTTGAGCAAAGAATCTGTCCCGGAAACTAGTCTTTCTATTTATTGGTTCTGTGATCTTAAGCAGTTCATTTGAGTTCCAAGTCTTGATTTCCTCACTTTTAAAAGAAGTATGATGATAATCTCTGTTTCATAGAGTTGGACTTTACTAGATTTGGTGGCGCAGATGGTAAAGAATATGCCTGAAATGCAGGATAGCCAAGTTCAATTCCTGGGTTAGGAAGATCCCCTGGAGAAGGGAGTGGCAACCCCTTACAGTATTCTTGCCTGGAGAATTCCATGGATGGAGGAGAATGGTGGATTATAGTACACAGGTTCACAGAGAGTGGGACATAACTGAGCAACTAACACACTTACTAAATTTAACTTTAGAGTGAAAAGAGGCCAAGTTGACCTGGAACCTATAATGCTACGTGCTTGACCAGCCTTTCACCTCAACTGCACAATGACAAAACTTGAAGAGTAAGAGCCTTTGATGTAATTACTCTTTTTGTCATTATAAGTTTTGGCTCCTAACTCTGATCTTCATAAATTGGGCTGTACTGTGAGTGGACTTCCAGCTTTCCTTGTCTTTCTGATGTAAAGTGTTAGTCACTCAGTTGTGTCTGACTCTTTGTGACCCCATGGAATGTAGCCCGCCAGGCTCCTCCATCCATGGAATTCTCCAGGCAAGAATACTGGAGTGGGTTGCTATTACCTTTTCCGGGGGATCTTCCTGACCCAGGGATTGCACCCCGGGGTCTCCAGCATTGTAGGCAGATTCTTTACTATGTTAGCCACCAGGGATGTAAGGCCTAGACTAAAAACAGCCACATTGTTCTCCTTTGTCTTTTGCCCAGGCCAATACTTTGAATCTCATTCTTGTGGTCTTCCTACCAAGATGAGATGAGTAGGGAAGGATGAACCCAAGGAAAGAGACATTACATTTCTTGCTAAGATTTAGAGCAGAGATGGCCAAACTAGCCCACTCACAGGTGTCCTCAGAGTGGGAAGGGAGAGATCCTCCCTAACTCGGCAGTCCTAGTGAGGACTGTCTTTGCACACTCACCGCATAGGAGCATAGCCTCCAAAATAAGGCTGAGAGTCAAGAAAGCAATATTCTTTTTTTTAAATTAATTAATTAATTTTTTTATTGTGTTGGTTTTGCCATACAATGACATGAAACTGCCATGGGTCCACACATGCTCCCCCCCCAGAACCCCCCTCCCTCCTCCCTCCAATTCCCTCCCCCTGGGACATCTCGGTGCACCAGCCCCAAGCATCAACCCTGGGCTGGCGATTGATTTCACATATGATAGATAATTAACATGTTTCAATGTCATTCTCCCATATCATCCCACCCTTGCCCTCTTCCACAGAGTCCACGAGTCTGCACTATACATCTGCATAGCTTTTGCTGTCTCAAGAAAGCAATATTCTTAAAAAAAAAATTAATCAATGGTGAAAGGATGTTCTAGGCACAGAAGAAAAGGCCTGTAATTTCTTATCATGGCACACTAAAGCCCATCTCCTGTTATTGTTAAGGCAATGGCACCCCACTCCAGTACTCTTGCCTGGAAATTGCCATGGATGGCGGAGTTTGGTAGGCTGCAGTTCATGGGGTCGCAAAGAGTTGGACACGACTGAGCGACTTCACTTTCACTTTTCATTCTCATGCATTGGAGAAGGAAATGGCAACCCACTCCAGTGTTCTTGCCTGGAGAATCCCAGAACGGAAGAGCCTGGTAGAATGCCATCTATGGGGTCGCACAGAGTTGGACACAACTGAAGTGACTTAGCAGCAGCAGCAATCAAATAAGAACTTGTTTGTGTATTTTTAAAGTTTTTTATTGAATTATAGTTGCTTTACAATGTTGTGCTATTTTCCACTTTACAGCAAAGTGAATCAGCTATTGTTGTTGTTCAGTTGCTCAGTTGTATCTGATTCTTTGTGACACCATGAACTGCAGCATGCCAGGCTTTCCTGTCCTTCACCATCTCCCAGAGCTTGCTCAAACTCATGTCCATTGAGTTGGCCATACATGTACATATATCCCCTGTATTTTGGATTTCCTTCCCATTTAGGTAACCACAGAACATTGAATAGAGTTCCCTGTGATATATGGTAGTTTCTCATTAATTGTCTATTTTATACCTAATAGTGTGTATTTGTTGATCCTAATTCCTCCCACTCCATCTTCCCCACTTGGTGTCCATGTGTTTGTTCTCTACGTCTGTGTCTCTGTTACTGCTTTGCAAATAGGTTCACCTGTACATTAATTTTATCCTCCATCAATATTCCCCATCCAGATGTAAGAAAATTCATTCCCCCCACAGGATGGAGTGTGTTATTAACAGACTTAGCAGACATTTTATATTAATACATTTCATCTTGAAAATGAAGGGTCGATCTGATTTTCAGTCACCTGGTGAAGTAAAAGAGTTTTATATTTTTATATCTCTTTTTTTCCTGAGCCTCCTTTGGACCTCTTCTTGCCAAAGGGGGTCTTTCCCTCTCTTACAATAAATAGCTTAATATCCTCAGGCTTAATAAAATACTTAGTAGAGGCAAGTTCCCTGTGGACAAAGAGTTTTGTCACTTGGATCTACTGATGTGTCTCTAACTGTTGGAGAATTGTCTGATCTGATAGGTGCTTAGTAAATAATTATTGAATGAATGAATGATGTCTTTTAAATTTTTCTGGCACCTTAGAGCATACTTGGGCTTCCCAGGCAGCTTAGCTGGTAAAGAATATGCCTGCTATGCAAGTTCCCCTGGAGAAGGAATAGGTTACCTACTCCAGTATTCTTGGGTTTCCCTTGTGACTCAGATGGTAAAGAATCCACCTGCCATGTGGGAGACCTGGGTTTGATCCCTGGGTTGGGAGGATCCTGCGGTGGAGGGAGTGACAAACCACTCCAGTATTTTTGCCTGGAGAATCCCCATGGACAGAGGAGCCTGGTGGGCTACAGTCCATGGGGTCACAAAGAGTCGGGCACGACTAGCCACAGCACAGCACATAGCATCTTTATTCCTGTGGTGCCTTCACTTTTCAAAGCAATTCTTATACCTCAGACATGAGAAACCTAGTGGTGATAGAATTAAATTATATTGAAAGAATGTACTAAAAGCATAGGATTTTTTTCTACCTCACATCTTGTGACTGCCCTTTTACCACCCCATTTGCTATAGGATATATTTAATACTTACAGCATCCCAAAAGACATATGACTATAAGAACCCCATAGTGACTGCTAAAGGAAGAGTCAGGAGACAAATTCCTAAGACCCACCCCAAGTGGGCAGTTTTAAAGACCAAAGGGTGACATCTCCAGTGAGAGTAAACCAGTGAAATCTCATTGTACAAAAAGACGATTCAAGAAGACGTGCTTGTCTGGATGTTGTTGTTGAGTGGCAAGGAAGAAAAATGGTCATGCATGAGACTTTGTAAAGACAAAATGGCTCTCATATAAGGTTGAAATTTGAATAGCCATAAAAAACCTGAAGCCAGCAGCAGATTTCAATATTCTGGATTTCCTTCTTCTTCTTTCTTTCTTTTTTTTCCCCTAGGACTACTGGTAGAAACAAAGCTCAATCTTTCCTAGAGGAAGGTTTCTTCTATCTATGTCTCCCAACAATTTCTTTAAACAAGATAACAAAGAAAATACCTCAAAGTTCAAACAGGGCTCCACATGAGAGAACCAGCTGAAACAATAGATAATAGAATCAGACCCAGGGGCAGACAGACTCCAAGGGCCCCGCGGTCCCTCCTCCCAAACATTCACACCCTCGTGTAGTTTCCTCTCCTTGAGCATAGGTGGAACCTGTGACTCTTCATTTGTAGATGACAAAGAGAATGGATTGTCATTTCTGTGATTAGGATACATAATATTCTACTGCACATTTTGCAAGGAGATTCTCCTTTGGTGGTTTTGAAAAAGGAAGCTACTGTGTTGTGAGATGTCCCATGGAGAAGACCCCATATAGGGATCTGCCCTGGCTGAGGGCAGCATCCATCCGATGGCCAGCAGAGAAGTAAAACCCTGGGTCTGGAGGATTGCAGGGAACTGGAGGCTGCCAACAACCATGGGAACTTCCTTAGTTGAGCCTGTAACCCTGGCTAACACGGTGGTTGCAGTTCTCTGAGACCCTGAGCAAAAGATCCAGGTAAGCTCCTGACCCTCTGAAACTGTGAGATGCTAAATGGGAGTTGCTTTAAGTCACTAAGCTTGGGGACTTCCCTGGCAGTGCTGTGGTTAAGACTCCTTGCTTTCAATGCAGGAGCTGTGACTTTGACCCCTGGTCAGAGAACTAAGGTCCTCCGTGCTGGGCAGTGTGGCCTGCCCGCAAAGGTACTACATTTGTAGTGATGCTGTTATGTAACATGAAGTAACTTATCCTCAACGATATCAGATACTAGAATGATAAGACAGAAAATATAGGGACTATATATGAAGTCTGAAGAAATAAAGGATGGGATGAAAATGTGAGTAAGAATCAAGAGGCTATGAAACCGATGGAACAGATTTGAAAAAGGAAATAGAACTTCTAAATGAAAAATTTGAAAAGATATTAAAAACTCAATGGACAGCCTCCACATTAGACATAGATGAAAATGGAATTAGTAGCCTGTAAAGAAGAGCTGATGAAATCATTCACAAGGAACTTACCTTGACTCTTGCTGTTCATTCTGATGGTCATATGGCTTGCTGCTTCACTCCTTGTAGGTTTCTGCTTACACATTACCTTATCTGAGTGGTCTTTATCCATGATAAAAGAGCCACCCACCCTTATTCCTGCCTGTCTGATATCTCTCACCTTGCTTTATCTTTATTCAGTGTATTTATTATCCAGTGACATACTGTTTATTATTTATTCTGTTTATTGCTTGTGTCCCCGTACCCCACCTTACAGACTGCCCTTCGTGTAGCAACCCTGGCACCTAAGTAACGCACGTCCATTAGTAGATGCTCAGTAATCACCTCTTGAATGAGTGAGTAAATGAAAGTGGCACAGAGAGAAAAAAAGACGAGAACACATCAAAGGGAGACTGGGAGATGAAGCACTTAGCCTTATCAGACATACTACAGCTGTGATTATTTCCCTGCTGTCTGCCTTGCCTCATTAGAATGTTAGGACTCTGAGGGAAGGGTTTGACTGTGTTATTCACTGCTGTATTCCCAGTGCCTAAATGAGTCTGGAAGTTAGTACTGCTGAATAAAATAATACATGAAAAGTCTATTATCTTTATAATCAGAGTTTTGGAAGGAGAGGAGAGAAAATGAGGGAGAGGTGAATTTTGAAAAGCTAATGGCTGGGAATTTTTCAAAATTGATAAAATATATTCTTTTTTATTGTAAAAATTTTTTTATTTCATATTGGACTACAGTTGATTAACAATGTTGTGTTAGTGAAAGATATTAATTCTTAAGTTTAAGAAATCCCAAAGAAGCCCAAGTAAACAAAAGGAAATCTATATCTGAGGCCCATCATAGTGAGAGTACAAAGATCTTACAAACAGCTTGATGAAAACACACATTTCTCTACAAAAGTTGACTTTTCAATGGCAAGAATGGGAGTAGTGGAATAATATCATAAATTATAACATGAAAATAAAACAATTGAATAATTATAAATTTATGTTCAGCAAACCAGTCTTTCAAAATATGGGCAAAATAGATATTTTCAGAGAATTAAAGAGATTCGCTCAAGGAAATTCTAAAAGGTATACTTACAAGTGATTCCTTAAAGGGAGATCTGAATGTAAGGAGGAATGGTGATCAAAGAAAATCAGAACTTGTGGTTACAGCTAAACTGATACCCAATACATGAATCAGTAATGACAGTGTCTAATTAGTGTGATTAAATAAGTTAAAATATTTGGCAATAACATATAATTGAGTTGAAGTATGATAGAGTATGACAAGACTTAAAGTATCTTGATTCCTTATATTTTTTGAAAGGAGGGAAATAATATTGATTAATTTTAGGCTTTACTTTTAAAAGTATGCATAGTAAAATTTTAAATTTAAGACTCAAAGGGTATTGTAAACAGTGTGGTGATGAGCATTGGGGTACACGTCTCTCTTTAGATTCTGGTTTCCTTGGTGTGTATGCCCAGCAGTGGGATTGCTGGGTCATATGGCATTTCCAGTTTTTTAAGGAATCTCCACACTGTTCTCCATAGTGGCTGTACTAGTTTGCATTCGCACCAACAGTGTAAGAGGGTTCCCTTTTCTCCACATCCTCTCCAGCATTTATTGCTTGTAGACTTTTGGATGGCAGCTGTTCTGACTGGTGTAAAGTGGTACCTCATTGTGGTTTTGATTTGCATTTCTCTGATAATGAGTGATGTTTAGCATCTTTTCATGTGTTTGTTAGCCATTTTTATGTCTTCTTTGGAGAAATATCTGTTTAGTCCTTTGGCCCACTTTTTGATTGGGTCATTTATTTTTCTGAAATTGAGCTACAGGAGTTGTTTGTATATTTTTGAGATTAATTGTTTGTCCTTTGCTTAATTTGCTATTATTTTCTCCCATTCTGAAGGCTGCCTTTTCACCTTGCTTTTAGTTTCCTTTGTTGTGCAGAAGCTTTTAATTTTAACGAATGGATAAGGAAGCTGTGGTACATATACACAATGGAATATTACTCAGCCATTAAAAAATATTTGAATCAGTTCTAATAAGGTGAATGAAACTGGAGCCTATTATCCAGAGTGAAGTAAGCTAGAAGAAAAAACAATACAGTATACTAATGCATATATATGGAATTTAGAAAGATGGTAACGATAACCCTGCATGCGAGACAGCAAAAGAGATGCAAATGTATAGAACAGTCTTTTGGACTCTATGGGAGAGGGTGAGTGTGGGATGATATGGGAGAACAACACTGAAACATGTAAATTATCATATGTGAAATGAATCGCCAGCCCAGGTTTGATGCTTGATACAGGGTGCTCAGGGCTGGTACACTGGGATGACCCAGAGGGATGGAATCGGGAGGGAGGAGGGAGGAGGGTTCTGGAAGGGGAACACATGTATATCCATGGTGGATTCATGTCAATGTATGGCAAAACCAACACAATAATGTAAATAAAAAAGTCTTTCTTGAATTTGTTACAATAAAATAATAATAATAATGATAATAATAAATAAAGAAAAAAAAGACTCAAAGGGGACAGAGTTCATAATTTCCAAATTAGTGAAGTAAAAAAATGGAATGATAAAGAAACTTAATAATTTAAAACAAGGCAAGAAAGGAAAAAAAAGTCTAGAAAATGAGAAAAAAGGAAGCACAGTATCATCTAGTAGGAATAAGCCCCCGAATAATCACAATTTAGAAAGAAAACACAGTTTTAAGAGATAGGACCACCAAAGTCAGAATTTGTTTCTTTGAAAAGACTAACATAATTAGCAAATATCTGTCAAGATGGATTATAAGAAAAAGAAAAAAGCAAGAACAAATTGGTAAGAATAAAAAGCTCACAGATGAGAATTAACAAGATCAGAAAGATGAGGTGAAAAACTTAATCATAGTAAATTTGAAAACTAAGACAAAAATGGGGGAAAAATCACTTTTCATCAAGACTCAAAAAGAAATAGAAAAGCTGAACAAATTCTATAAGCACTGAAGAAATTAAATGAATTAATAAATATCTTCCCGCAAATAAAATACCGGGCTCTGATGCTGTTATGGGTAATTCTTCCTAACATTCAAGGAACAAATATTTACAATATTCCACCATAAACTTTTCCAGAGAATAGCAGTGGATGTATAGCACAATCTTCACACCAAAATCAGGAAAGGAAAGTATGAGGAAAGAAAATTTGCAGGCCTTTCTCTCTCAGAAATGTAGACAGAAAAAGCCCTAAACAAAATAAATACTAGCTAATCTTGTCTTGGCAGAGGATTAGATACCACCATCTTCATGCTTCTCAGAAAAGACTTACCCCATTTTTTTTTAAATTGTATCAGAGGCAGGCAGCCCCCCTATTTAGCCTGCTAGGGAGTGCAGGAAAGAGTCAGTGTCTCTGAGGTTGTTCTTGATTTTCATTTTCCCTGGAATGTCAAACATTTGTGACTTCACTGTTTTGGGGAGATTATGGCTAAAGTGTTTGTTCATCCCCAGGTATTAAGATTGATATCAGAGCAGCCAAAAGTGTTCAATGGTTGCCATAAATCAGCCCCCCCCAAAGTTGCAGACTGCTGAGATGGACACCTCCAGGGGAGTGGCTGTGTCGTGAGGGAGGAAAAGTTGGTAGGGGAACCTATGGACCATAAACTCCCCAGGTCCCAAAAGTTCTAGAGCAATTCCTTTCTCCTAACACTGACTAGATAGACATGAGTTTGAGCAAGCTCCAGGAGTTGGTGATGGACAGGGAAGCCTGGCATGCTGCAGTCCCTGGGGTTGCAAAGAGTCAGACGCGACTGAGTGGCTGAACTGAACTTGTACACTCTCAGTGGGTGGTTTAGACCATATGCTACTAGTACTACTTGTTCAGTTCAGTCTAATTATTATATGCTACACTGATTATATACATTAAGTTAACTTTTCTAAGTTTAGACATTCTGGTTAGTTACCTTTATAGCATGATTTTCTATATACATTTTTGAAAATCAGAGGGCGTATTGGTTGCTACAATAGCATATTGTTGAAGTGAAGATTGGAATGTTTTAAACTTCTAGGAAGCTAGCACTCTAATGTGCAGGCTGTCTTGTGCTACCCAACTTCAGATATCAACCTCCTCCACAAAAGGAGTTAGAAGAGGTGGATAGAGCAAGATAAAGAGAAAAGTTTTACTTCCAGTTTTTAAAAATATAGATCATAGCATCAGGAATGAAAATTTGAGCTTTAATGCAAGGAATCATTTTTTCTATGTTTGCTAGAAAGTTAGATGTTGTGGAAGTGTATTAAATTCTTGGGTTTAAACTACAGAGATAAATTGTAAGTCAAGAGTTTTACATTTTTCTTTTATACTTAAATTTATGCATAATAGTTCTCTATTGACTTTCAAAGATTTTTGACAGTTACCTAAAATAAGAAATAGATTTTAATTATAACCTAATATGCATAAAAATACATAACTCAAAAAGACATTATATGAAAAGATACTTTTATCACATATGATATAATTTAATTATTCTATCATTTAACTAACAAATGCACATAGTGAACCACTAAATTGATTTTGTGACAAGTTAATAGATTACAACCTGCAGTTTGTACTATGTAAAATATAATTAGATTGATAATGTTGCTTTAGTTGACTACTGATCTCTTTTATTGGATATTATTTATGAATAGCAATTTGAAAATTTTTTTTCAGTCCTTGTGTTACCAAACTCAAATTCAGTTGCTCAAGTATCCAGTACTGAGAGACAAGTGTTGGGTGGAAGGAAAGAGCTTTATTGAGGAAGCTAGCAATTTTAAGAGGGAAGTTAGCATGTTCCAAAGAAACCAAACCGACTCCCCAGGTTTTGCTCAGAAGTTATATAGGGAAAAGAGGAAAGGACTATGTTCTGGAAAGGGGATAAACTATTTTTAGAGATGATTGTCTTAATCAGGTATTTGTAAGTAGCCATCAGGTGTTGCCTGCAGGTGGAACACTATTTGAGCTATAAATCTTTGGTTAGCTATTCCTGGAGAATAAGGAGCAGGGTGAAGCTTATAAACTAATCTTCAGTCTCAGTATCTCAACAGCTTTCTCAATCAGCAACAAGCTAAGCTAAGTTAATGTTGAACTAGGGTAGAAGTCAGGCATAGTAAGCATAAGATCACAGCCACATCATAACTAAGAAATAGAGTTGGAATAATGCCAAGGAACTGAGAGTCCCTAGTTAGTGTCTCACTGCCTCAATTACAATCCCCACTGTCAGGTTTTTCTATTTCTATGGAAAAGGATTGTCTTCTGTGACATCTTAAAGCTGAACATGGGCAATGAAGGATTCTTGGAGTGGAAGCATATGATGTAGTGTAAAAAATAGTCTTTGGTTCCATTAGGTGCTTGCTGAGATCCCAGAAGAGGCATCCTAACCATTTTAGTAATTATATTGCAAAGAGTCCTTATGCCAGTTATGATCTCCTTTTTTGTTGGTTTTTAGTTGCCAAGTTATATCAGACTTTTTTGGAACCCCATAGACTGTAGCCTGCCAGGTTGCTCTGTCCATGGGATTTCCCAGTTAAGGATACTGGAGTGGGTTGCCATTTCCTTCTCCAGGGAGTCTTCCCAACTCAGGGATTGAACTTGCATCTCCTGCCTTGGCAGGTGGATTCTTTACCAGTGAACCACTGGGGAAGCCCCATGACCTCCTTCACTAGAAGATAAAATCCCACAGTAAAAGAGTTAGTTCCAACATAAGGATTCCTTCAACCATTCACCTAATTCCAGAGGGAATCCAAGAGAATAAGTTAGTAAACAAATCCCACCCTCCCTGAAATGGGGGAGTATGGTGGTCTGAAGTTTGTTGGAGCCAGGTAGCCAGTTGTCTAACCTTTTTAATACTAGTCTCAAGCTATGAGGAGGTATTTATCTAAGAGCAGCAGGCATGGACTATGTACAGAACAGTACAGTCAACTCTGACAATCATCCTGAAACTGGTCATGTGGTGGTTTGGTCAGAATCATTCTGATTGTTTTAAATGCAGTTAATCTTCAACTCCAGGACTGGTTGTTCCCCACCCCCCCATTCTTTTGAGGCAAGTTCCTGGAATTGTGCAAGCCATAGTTTCAGTACTGATCAAGTTGCAGCAACTAGGTTGCATTTATGTTGCTTCAATGGCATTATTCCATTCTTTTCTATGGCTGAATAGTATTCCATTTTATATATGTGCCACATCTTCTTTACCCATTCATCTGTCAGCGAACATTTAGGTTATTTCCATGTTTTGGCTCTTGTGAACAGTGCTGCTAGGAACATAGTGGTGCATATATCTTTTTGGATTATAGTTTTGTCTGCATGTATTCCCAGGAGTGTATACACACACACACACTCCCAAGGCTGTATACTGTCACCCTGCTTATTTAACTTATATGCAGAGTACATCATTCAAAATGGTAGGTTGAATGAATCTTAAGCTGAAATCAAGATTGATAGAAGAAATATCAACAACCTCAGATATGCAGATAATACCACTCTAATGGCAGAAAGTGAAGAGGAACTAAAAAGCCTCTTGATGAGAATAAAAGAAGAGAGTGCAAAAGCTGGCTTAGATCTTACTTTCAAAGAGAGGAGATCGTGGCATCTGGTCCCATCATTTCATGGCAAATAGGAGGGGGAGAAAGTAGAAGCAGTGACAGATTTTTTGGGGGGCTCCAAAATCACTGCAGACGGTGATTGCAGTCTTGAGATTAAAAGATGCTTGCTCCCTTGGGTGAAAAGCTGTGACAAACCTAGATAGCATTTTAAAGACATCACTTTGCCGACAAAGGTCTGTAGACCTTTATAGTCAAAGCTATAGTTTTTCCAGTAGTCATGTACAGATGTGAGAGTTGGACCATAAAGATGGATGAGTGCTGGAGAAATGATGCTTTCAAACTGTGGTGCCAGAGAAGACTTGTGAGAGTCCCTTGGACTGCAAGTAGAACAAACCAGTCAATCCTAAAGAAAATCAACCCAAAATATTCATTGAAAGGACTGACACTGAAGTTCCGATACTCTGGCCACCTGATGTGAAAAGTTGACTCATTACAAAAGACCCTGATGCTGGCAAAGATTGAAGGCAAAAGGAGTAGGGGGAAGCAGAGGATGAGATGGTTGGTTAGATAGAATTATTGACTCAATGGACAAGAATTTGAGCGAACTCTGGGAGAGAGTGAAGGACAGGGGAGCCTGGCTTGCTGCAATATGTGGGGTTGCAAAGAGTCAGACACGACTTAGTGACCAAAGAGCAATTACCAGAAGTTGAACTGCTGAATCATATGGATGCAACTAGAGATTATCTTGCTAAATGAAGTAAGTCAGAAAGAGAAAGAAAAATACCATGTGATAACGCTTATATGTTGAATCTAAAATATGGGGCAAAATAACCTATCTACAAAATAGACAAAAAGAACAGACTTGTGGTTGCCAAGGGAAAGGGGGAAATGAAGAGGGATGGACTGTGATATTTGGGTTGGTAGATGCAAACTATTCACTCAAGTATGGAAAAACAACAGGGATTCATATTCAATAACCTGTGATAAACCATAATGGACAAAATATACTTGTGTATAACTGAGTCACTTTGCTGTAGAGCAGAGATCGGCAAAATACTGTACCTGCTGTAAATCAACTACACTTGGGAAAAAAGGTGCAGCAGCTTATGTCACGGCTGCAGTCTGGTCACCATGTGGTTAGATTCCCCTCTGGTGGCAGTTATAGTATCTGCAAAGCACCTCAAGAACGTGCATCAGACTGTCATCTGTACCCTTCAGTCATGTCTGCCTCTTTGCCACCCCAAGGACTGCAGCACACCAGGCTTCCCTGTCCGTCAGCAACTCCCGGAGCCTGCTTAAACTCATGTCCATCGAACTGGTGATGCCATCCAGCCATTTCATCCTCTGTTGTCCCCTTCTCCTCCCACCCTCAATCCTGCCTAGCATCAGGGTCTTTTCAAATGAGTCAGTTCTTCACATCAGGTGGCCAAAGTATTGGAGTTTCAGCTTCAACATCAGTCCTTCCAATGAACACCCAGGACTGATCTCCTTTAGGATGGACTGGTTTGATCTTGCAGTCCAAGGGACTCTTAGGAGTCTTCTCCAACACCACAGTTCAAAAACATCAATTCTTTGGCGCTGAGCTTTCTTTATAGTCCAACTCTCACATCCATACATGACTACTGGAAAAACCATAGCCTTGACTAGACAGACCTTTGTTGGCAAAGTAATGTCTCTTGTTTTTAATATGTCTAGGTTGGTCATAGCTTTTCTTCCAAGGAGCACACATCTTTTGATTTCATGGCTGTAGTCACTCCTGCAGTAATTTTGGAGACCAAGAAAATAAATTCTCTCACTAGTTCCATTTTTTCCCCATCTATTTGCCATGAAGTGATGGGACCAGATGCCATGATCTTAGTTTTCTGAATGTTGAGTTTTAAGCCAGCTTTTTAACTCTCCTCTTTCACTTTCATCAAGAGGCTCTTTAGTTCTTCTTTGCTTTCTGCCATAAGTGTAGTGTCATCTGCATACCTGAGGTTATTGATATTTCTCCTGGCAATCTTGATTCCAGCTTGTGTTTCATCCAGCCTGGCATTTTGCATGATGTACTCTGCATATAAGTTAAGTAAGCAGGGTGACAATATACAGCCTTGACATACTCCTTTCCCAATTTGGAACCAGTCTGTTGTTCCATGTCCGGTTCTAATTGTTGCTTCTTGACCTGCTTATAGATTTCTCAGGAGGCAAGTAAGGTGGTCTGGTATTTCCATCTCTTTAAAAGTTTTCCACAGTTTGTTGTGATCCACACAATCAAGGCTTTGGCATATTCAATAAAATAGAAGTTTTTCTGAAACTCTCTTCCTTTTTTGATGATCCAGCGGATATTGGCAATTTGAAATCTGGTTCCTTTGCCTTTTCAAAATCCAGCTCAAACATGTGAAAGTTCATGGTTCATGTACTGTTGAAGCCTGGCTGGGAGAATTTTGAGTGTTTATTTGCTAGTGTGTGAGATGAGTGTAATTGTGCAATAGTTTGAGCATTATTTGGTGTTGCCTTTCTTTGTAATTGGAATGGAAACTTACCTTTTCCATTCCTGTGGCCACTGCTGAGTTTTCCAAATTTGCTGGTGTATTGAGTGTAACATTTTCACAGCATCATCTTTCAGGATTTGAAATAGCTCAACTGGAATTACATCACCTCTACTAGCTTTGTTTGTAGTGATGCTTCCTAAGGCCCACTTGACTTGGCATTCCAGGATATTTGGCTCTAGTCCAGTGATCCACACCATCATGGTTATCTGAGTCATGAAGATCTTTTTGTATAGTTCTTCTGTGTCTTCTTGCCTTCTGCTTCTGTTAGGCCCATGCCATTTCTGTCCTTCATTGTGCCCATCTTTGCATGAAATGTTCCCTTAGTATCTCTAATTTTCTTGAAGAGATCTCTGTCCTTTTCCATTCTATTGTTTTCCTCTGTCTCTTTGCATTGATTGCTGAGGAAGGCTTTCTTTTCTCTTCTTGCTGTTCTTTGGAACTCTGCATTCAGATGCTTATATGTTTCCTTTCCTCCTTTGCCTTTAGCTTCTCTTCTTCTCTCAGCTATTTGTAAGGCCTTCTCAGACAACCAGTTTGCCGTTTTGCATTTCTTTTTTTTTGGTGGGGGGGATGGTCTTGATCACTGCCTCCTGTACAATGTCAGGAACCTCTGTCCATAGTTCTTCATGTACTCTCTCAGATCTAATCTCCTTGAATCTGCTTGTCACTTCCACCTGTATAATCATAAGGGATTTGATTTAGGTCATGCCTGAATGATCTGTATCCTTCAGGGAGGAACTAAAGATTTTGTGACTTTATTTTCCTAATCATTAACTGTTTAAGCCAGCTCTTTTGTGACTTGGGGAAGTCCTAGGAGACTACTGCTTTTCTCCAAGAAGGAGACAAGTGACATGGTGGGGCTTTTGTACCTGGGAGGGCCCTCAGGGTCCTGCTAGGTTTCACTTGTAGTTTGTCCTTGAAATGGTAGCAGCATGGTAACTGTGGCCTTCATAGCATATAATCAGCTTTGATAAGTTTACTTCTGCTGCTGAAGGTCGAAATGAATGACAGTGGTTACTGAATGTGGAAATACCTATACTTCTTGTAACAAGTTGACTAAATGGCTTGTGGAAAATCAGATGTAGAGGCTCTTATTTTTCTTCCAGGTTTATTGAGATATAATTGATGTACAGCTCTGTATATGTTTAAGATGTACAGCATAATGATTTGACTTACATGCTTCATGAAATGATTACCACAGTAAGTTTAATGAATATTCATCATCTCATACAGATACAAAAACAAAAAAAATTTTCCCTTGTAATGAGAACTCTTAGAACTTACTCTCTTAACAACTTTCATATGTAGCATACATCGAGGTTGATTATATTAATCATTGTTGTATCTTACATCCCTAGTATTTATTTATCTCAAAACTGGCAAGTTGTAGCTTTTGACCACTCTCATCCAATTTCCTCTTGAGAGGGTCTTTTCTTTTTTTTGTATGTGCATATTTATTTTTAATTAGAGGATAATTGCTTTACAGTATAGTGTTGGTTTCTGCTGTACAACAGTGTGAATCAGCCACATGTACACATGTCCCTTCCCTCTTGAGTCTCCCTCACATTCCCCACCTCATCCCATCCCTCTAGGTCATCATGGAGCAACAGACGAGGCTCTTTTCTGTTGCACATATTTTTCAAAAGCACTCTGGACTAAATGGGCTAAACAGTAACTATTACAGTGATCCAGGAAAACCTATTATATGTTTGAGAATACATTTTGCTCTTTATTATATTTAAAAGATAATACTGTTTTAAAAATAAAACTGTATTGAAATCACTGTGTTCCCATACTTTAAACTGGGACACATTTATAATTCTTTAGTTCTGATATCACCAAGAAATGCAGGTCCAGAAAACAAAGCATTTTAAAATGCCATGAAATGTACCTGTGTGTTATATATTTAGAACACAGCTTTACAGACTAGAATGTTGTTTTGTGTAAAGTAGTAGCTTTCACACTCAAGTATCTGAAGAGTTTTATAAAGCACAGCATTAAGTGTGAACTGCTCCATTTTTATTCAAAGTTTATGAGATTCCAGAAGTAGCCATTATATTGCCTTTACTTTAAATTGCAATTCACAGTAAAATACACCTTCCCTTTCTTATTTAGTAAGTTTCAGTGGGCTACAGCTTAAGATGTCTTGTAACTGGTTTCCATCTCTTTCAGGCTGAAGACATTGAGGTGAATTCAGACTTTTGCCTCATTTGAGACTTCGATTTAAGTGTTCTAGAACTTTATTTTTGAAATGTTTCTTTGCTGGCAACATAACAGGCAAGACTTTATGTTCAATCTAAGGCAGTAATGATGAAAAGGGCTGAAAAGGCAAAGTACAAGCCTTTTAATATCATGTGTGCATTGGAGTTTGTTGACATGCAGACATGCTTTCCACATTTGAGGTAGAGATGTTTACCATCAAATCTGTTACTTTTGCTCTTTGGTGTTTTGGTCAGCTTGGTGTTGCTGGCTGAAAGCATTGCTTGGTCATCCTGCCTGTACTGCTCTATCTAGATCAGCAGTCCCCAACCTTTTTGGTACCAGGGACTGGTTTCATGGAAGAGAGTCCATGGACCAATGGAGGGTGGGATGGTTTTGGGATGATTCAAGCAGATGACATTTATTTTGTTTCTGCTGATCTAACAGGAGCCAGAGTTCAGAAGGTAATGCAAGAAATGAGGAATGGCTGTAAATACAGATGAAGCTTTGCTCACCTGCCATGTACCTCCTGCTGTGTGGTCCTGGTTCCTAGCAGGAACTGGTACCAAGAGTTAGGGACCCCTGCACTAGACTGGCCTTACAGCTGTTACTAGTCACTAGACGTTCACAGTTGTATCCTATGTACTGAGCTGTCCTCTAACATGTTTCTGTTGTCCAAACTAAAAGACCCCAATTATCCTTTCTATATGTACCTATAGTCTCTTGTTTGCAGTTCAAGGTCAACTTGTAGTAAATAAAATGACATAAAACCAAGAAAAATGAATGTATTTAATGGCTAACATTTATTCAACATTTTCTATGTATTAAGCTCTGTTTATTTGCAGATTACAAGTATTTTCTCACATAGTCTCATATCAGCATGACAAAGGGCTTCCCTTGTGGCTCAGCTGGTAAAGAATCCCCCTACAGTGTGGGAGACCTGGGTACTGATCCCTGGTTTGGGAAGATCCCCTAGAGAAGGGAAAGACTACCCACTCCAGTATTCTGGCCTGGAGAATTTCATGAATGTATAGTCCATGCGGTATCAAAGAGTCAGAAATGACTGAGCAACTTTCACTTTACTTTCAACATGACAAAATAGGTTCTAATATTATTTCTATTTCACATGGGAACAAACTGAGACCCAGAGAGACATTAACTTGACCAAAGTTGCTCAGTTACTAAGCAACTGAAGCAGAATTTGCATTAGTAGAATTTAATTTGCTGTGTGAGATAGCATCTCAACTTGCAAAGGAGTAAAAAAGGGTAGAGTCCCCCCTCAACATTTTCCTGATAAATTGAGTTACTTAGGCCTATTTTGTTGGCATTATAAGTGCTTTGCTTTATGTTAAAATTATTATTTTTTTAGTTAAAATAAATGTTTCTGATAGGATCATAATAAAGTTACAAAGATTTTAGCCTATTTATTAATTTTATTTCAAAGTTAGTAAATTATCCATTTTTTAGAGTCACATAACCGTCTTACATACCCTTCATGTTAGTTTATCTATACAGGGTCTTTTCATTTTCCATATATATAAAGATATTCTTTCAAACCCACAATGAAACATATACCAGAAGATTAAATGTGTATTCAGAGCAGCATCTTATATTGACCAAACAAGTAAAAATCAACTACTGAGTAAATATTAATCTGAGTTGTAATGATATACATAAGACACTTGAAGGAAGGAAAAATTACTGCTTAGGGAAAATGTACTGTTCAATGTGTTTTCATGATTTTGATGTGTGGGCTTCCCTGGAGGCACAGAGGTTAAAGCGTCTGCCTGCAATGTGGGAGGACTGGGTTTGATCCCTGGGTTGGGAAGATCCCCTGGAAAAGGAAATGGCAACCCACTCCAGTATTCTTGCCAGGAGAATCCCATGGACGAAGGAACCACGGGGTTGCAGAGTCAGACTGAGTGACTTCACTTTCACTTTCATGATTTTGATTTGGATGACAATGAATTAAATTAACTTTGATTTTAGAAGTCTTATGGGACCATCAGTAATTGGTTCCAGGCGATTAAATTTTGCATTTCTGCACTGTTTTAGCTTATTGCTCCATTCAGAAAATTCTATGTAATAAAAAGAAACACTAAGCTCTCAACCTTTTCTCTCCATAAGCTTTCACTTCTTTTAATAAGCCAATGTTAGTTTACTTAATTTATGAAGAAAGAGTGAACTATAAACTTCTCAGTAAACTTTCAAGTAATACTCAAATAATGAACTTTAAAGAAATTATCAGTTTAAAATTTGTGCTCTCTGTTTAGCAAACAGTAAACAGTAAATATCAGTGCTTGAGTATAATCTTCATTTGCCACTAATATATTCACAAAATCCTCAGATTGTCTTAAATTCTACTTTTATGTACTAGGTCAGATCCTAAAGTTCTAGAACAATTAGAATTTAGGTAGAGCAGCTTCCATCATTTTAATGGAACTGCTGGAACCAATTGCCTATTCTGAGGGGCTGCTATGTATTTCTGCCTGTTCATTACCAGGTGTTAGGAGACTGATAGAGGGCACATAGAAAAGGCAACGGCACCCCACTCCAGGACTCTTGCCTGAAAAGTCCCACGGACGGAGAAGCCTGGTAGGCTGCAGTCCATGGGGTCGCTAGGAGTCTGACATGACTGAGCAAATTCCCTTGCACTTTTCACTTTCATGCATTGGAGAAGGAAATGGCAACCCACTCCAGTGTTCTTGCCTGGAGAATGCCAGGGATGGGGGAGCTTGGTGGGCTGCCGCATGGGGTTGCACAGAGTCGGACACGACTGAAGTGACTTAGCAGCAGCAGAGGATGCATAGGCAGAGAACTTTTTAAAATAAACTGTTATTATATGAAAGTATATAATCACTAATTGCTTAGAGCAGACATTAGGACAGTCTTCTCAGAATGAAGGGAAGGTAAAACAGGGAGGAGATAGTGGCAAAGATTAGAAGATGTTTGAATTAGCTCAGTTTTTAAACTTGAAATTGATATTAGCATACTATGAAATTAGCATGCTATGGTCTGTAGGCCACTTGTGGCCCACTGCTTGTTTTTGTAAATAAAGTTTTATTGGAACTTGGCATGCTTGTTAGTATATGCATTATCTATAGTTGCTTTCATAGTACAAAGGCAGAGTTAGTCATTGCAACAGAAACTGTATGGACTGTAAAACCTAAATATGTTGCTTTTTAAAAAAATACTTGCTTGCTGACCCTTTGTATAAATTTATATGAAAATTATTTTTTTCTTTTAAGATATATATATGCATATAAGTTGGTGTGATATCATGCAGCTAGAGTATTGTGATCTTTTAAGACTGCCACATGGAATAGTTATTAAATTATTTAATAATATAGAGATATATATCCAGGAACTATATTTGGAAAAATATTATGTTTTAAAAAATTTTTAGAATACAGCTGTTTTAGGAACAGGTTGTTGTGTGTTCCTTTGGAGAAATACATTTTTGTATGGAGATTTAATTCTTAGCGATTGTATATTTTGATCATGTTGTAACAAAAATTGGAATATTTGTGTTCCAGTTTGTTAACATGGGGTAAACTATGTTTAGTTTTTACTTTGCTTATTTCATTTGATATTTTGTTAATGGAAATTAGTGTATGTTAATTTTCTCATTTATGAAAGATTTTAGTTATTTATATATGACAAAATATCAACTGAATATTTCTTAGACCTGGTAGCAATCTATGACATTAATGTGTGATGCACATAAGTTTCATGTTGTATGACAACCATTAATATTACAAAGTGCATTTAGTGGTTGAAGAGAAGGGTTCAATTAGTATAACTGGGTCTTTCTTTGAATGGAGCAGAGAACTATTTTATAAAGAATGCCAGCTTGTATATGTTTTGGTTTTATTTAACTCAACAGTTTTTCTGGCTATATAGGGTATGCTTTTGAGGACTAGAGTGTGCCTTACTGCTGAGTGGCATCCTGCATACAGCTCATGCTTTATATAACTTTACTGGCTGCATGTCTGTTTCTCTCACTGTGTTTCTGTTTCATTATGGACAGAAGAGGTATGCACAGAGCCTGGCTCTTTGTAGTCACTAAATATATGAATTGCATTGAAGTATTTGTGTAATGAGAAACTCTTTATTTTTGAATTTCTCCTGGAATTCCAAAATATTCTTGCTGTTCCTTTTTTTATTGTTACAAAATATTCTTACTGTTTCTACTCTTAAAATACACAAGGAAGCAGTTGTTTAGATGTCTGTCTGCCAGCTTGATCTTAACACCCTTCGTAAGGAGGGACTGTGCTTGATTCATTTTTTTATTGCCAGTGCCTGGCACAGAACAAGGAGCACATGCTTATAAAGCAAGGTTATGAGTAATGTGAGTGCCATTCCTTATCACAAAGAAGGGGCATTTGTTTCTGGATCTGGATGAAGTCTTTTTGCATGAAGCAGGCAAGAGGAGGAGGAATAAGGAGTAAATGTGTACACCTCACTGGGTTAAAAGTCTGAATAGTCAAGGATTGCTGAACGGATGAATGGCAGAGTAGTAATTAGACTCCTAGCTGTCAGGAAGCATGAAAGTGAAATATTAGAGTAATACCAAAAGCTGATTTAGTAAAAAACGTCTTTTTTCCCTCTGGTGTAATTTAGCAACACTAAAGATGCTGTTAAGGTGTGCTCCCTTGGAGAGAGTGAACTTTCAGATGTTAGAACGTTGGTCCTTTGGAAATCCTGGAGCACTCTTCCAGACTGAGAGATAGGAAGGGATCCAAGTTTGCCTTTTATAGATCTGACACAAGGATGCTTAGAGTCATGGTAGGCTGGTAAACGTTTAACAACTCCTCTCTAGAAAGGGACACAACTCTGATTTGCAGTGTTTTCCAGCTTCTTTGGCACAAATACTCCCACCATGGCTGTTAAGTTATTGACTTGACTTCACTCGACAAGGAGTTGGGAGAAGTACCATACATAACTGATTCTCCTGAGCCAGTGCTAGCCGGCTGTAGCACACAGCTGGTTTAAAATCACTTTAACTTTTGGTTTTAGGGATTTCCTGCCAGGTTACCAGGAATTATATGGAGGTGTTTCATGTTGTTAACTAATAAGTATGGATACTATTTGTTTCACATACATGAGTGAATCTGGAATTACAGTTTTTATTTTTATTTTTTTTAATCTTTGTGACATCTTGGCAAGAGATGCAATTGTAACTTTTAAAATGTGTGTCTCTTTAGACCAGAAGTTGTGGTCTCAAGCATTTTCTTTGCTCTTCAGAAATGGTAATAGTAGAACAGACTAGTGGACTCTGTGGAAGAGGGCAAGGGTGGGATGATATGGGAGAATGGCATTGAAACATGTTAATTATCATATGTGAAATCAATCGCCAGCCCAGGGTTGATGCTCGGGGCTGGTGCACCGAGATGACCCAGGGGGAGGGAATCGGAGGGGGGAGGGAGGGGAGTTCTGGAGGGGGAGCATATGTAAACCCATGGCGGTTTCATGTCATTGTATGGCAAACCCAACACAATAAAGTAAAGAAAATTAAAAAAAAAAAAAGAAATGGTAATAGCAGCAGCATGCAGGTGTGCTCAGTTCTGTGTCACTCTTTGCGACCCCATGGACTGTGGCCCACCAGGCTCCTCTGTCCGTGGGATTCTCCAGGCAAAAAATAATGTAGCAGGTTGCCATTTCCTCCTCCAGGGCATCTTCCTGACCCAGGGATCAAACTCATGTCTTCTGGGTCTCTTGTACTGGCAGGTAGATTTTTTACCACTGAGACAAGTAGAAGTATCTTGCAATTTTCTTTCCAAAAAAAAAAGGGAGGGCTATCTCTAAGGTACCAGGCAGAGATGGCTTTGCTGTATACCCAAACAAGCTGGCACTGTGCCATTGCTCTGGCCAGGATTGGTCTGATTTTATACTTGTGAATTTACACATTGTCTGAAGGTAATTCACACTTAGCTAAATTATTCATTTTTGATATTCAGTTGGCAGCTTGGAAATTTTTCAAAGCTGCCCTTTTACAGGTAACTGCTAACAATGCTTCCCTGCAGAACCTTGTCAATGCTGTTTGTGTGTGAGGTGCAGAGGGTTTTGTTGGTAAGACTCTGATTTACTCTTTATGTTGCAAATATGTCACTCAATAAATCTAATAGCATCTTATATAATATATGTAAACTGACTTCACCTGGCAACCTGGGTTTTATATCCTTCTATTTTTCCTATATATATTGACTTTCTCCTAATGCTATTAAAACATGAAAGATGATTGCAAACACCCCTTCATAGTTGGTCTTCTTGGAGAAAGGGTTTACATTCACTTGTTTTTTTTCATAGTCTCCCATTTCTTCCTGAATTCAATGTTGTTTAGCTCCTTTCACCCATTATTCATGGAGGAGGAAATGGCAGTCCACTTTAGTATTCTTGCCTGAAGGATCCCATGGACAGAGGAGCCTGGTGGGCTATAGTCCATTGGGTCACAAATAGTTGGATACTACCGAGCACACACCCATTATTCAGCTGAAAATATTTTAGTTAAGGACACTCTGTTCTCCTCCTTGTTGGTTTGTTACCTGTATGACCTCCACCAAACTCATGCCTGGGTTCACCTGCTTCCTTTTCATCCTCACAGCCGCTGGGTTACATGCCAGACACTTCTTCCAGGGTCAGTGTGATTGTCTGATCATATCTCTGTGACATTACATGTCTCCCCTCCAACTCACAGTGCTGCCGCAGAGTGCACCATCTAGAAGGAAAATCTGATTACGTTAGGTGACATCTGGCTGCCCTGGTTGAGCAATGGTTTCATCCTTCTGGAAAAGTCTTTTTAACATCAAAAAATTTTTTTAACACCAAAAACATTTTGTATTGGGGTATACCCAATTAACAATATTGTGATAGTTTCAGGTGAACAGTGAAGGGACTCAGCCATACATATGTATATATCCATTTTCCTTTAACATTTCTTTGGAGGGATGCCAATGGAGGGAGTGGTGGGTACAGGAAGACTTCTGGAGGTTCACTCAGAGAATGCCACCTCCTTCCCTTGAAGGCACATCAAGGGATGTTGTTTGAACAAATACCACTGGAGGAAATACTCCTCCTCCTGAGACTTATTCTTTCATACAGACTCTCCTTGAGAGAACTTTGTGTCACTACATTTTTTCTCCAGTTTTCTAGTGATAGTTTCTTGATAACATCAGCAACCGCACGGCTAGTCAGCTTCTTCATGTGACTCTGCCTACAGATATCTTGCTTATATAATCAGGTCGTTGGTGATACATCCCTCTCCTTTGGTTTATGTTCATTATGTATGTGATCTCCAGCTAAAATATTTACATATTGCTAGTGGGTCCTGTTCTCTACTATGAAATAACTCAAGATAAGAACATTTGGGTCTTGGATTATGCAAAATCATTTAGTTCTCTATTTTATTAATTCTATGATTTGGACAGTTTGTATATTGAGTTTACTCATAATACAGCCTATCTGCCCACAATACAAGACACCCGGGTTTGATCCCTGAGTCAGGAAGATCCTCTGGAAAAGGTAATGGCTACCCATTCCTATCCAATATTCTTGCCTGGAAAATTCCATGGACCAAGGATCCTGGTGGGCTACTGTCCATGGGGTTGCAAAGAAGGGGACACAACTGAACGATTAACACTTTCACTATGATTTTAATATGAAACTAATGAAGGCATAAGTGAAAATGAATTTTATGAAACAGCATTGTGATAAAATATTGAGTAGTAACTGACAACAAATGAAGATTCAGGAATTTAGGAATTGTAACTAGGAAAATCATGTACTGCTCAGTGAGGATTTTAATTTCTAGTATCTCAAGAATGTTGTTACAGTTGTATATTTGCTTTTCCCTAAGTGATTCACTGTAGACATTGAGAGAGAATTTCCCTGATTGGAAGCAATCTCTATCTTAAGCTGATCACCAAAAAAAAATTATTTGAAAAAATATACTTCAGAGATAACTTTATCATAACACATTGTTTTCTTTAAAGTAAGAATGTATGTAGTTTTTTTTTTTTCTCTCTGATGTTTTAAGGCTTCCCTGGTGGCTCACATAGTAAAGAATCTGCCTGCAATGCAGGAGACCTGGGTTCAGTCCCTGGTCTAGAAGATCTCCTGGAGAAGGGAATGGTTACCCACTCCAGTCCTCTTGCCTGGAGAATTCCATGGACAGAGGAGCTTGGTGACCTACATCCCATGGGGTCGCAAAGTGTTGGACAAAGTACTTGTGAGGAGTTTTATTTAGAAACTTTCTGACTGAAAAAAGTAATTGCCCATATTCTGTTTTAGCCTCTGTTTATACATATCCTAGTATTCCAGAAAATTCAGAACTAGATCATTCTTGAAGGCTAGTAGACTAAAGTGAAAGTAAAAGATTATTATTTACTTTTAAAAAATCTCACTGAGATAGTAAAATGACAGTTGCTTTGCATTTTGTCTATGTGTACTTCAAGGAAAGAAGATAATTTATTAATTATCTAGTTAAATAAGATTTATGCTTAAACAAGTATTTATTAAAAAATGCCAAACTAACACTTTGGATAAATAAGTTTGAAAATCTACATTGAAAATTGAATTAATGAAACTAACAGTACTCTGTGATCAAATAAACCCAGCATCTAATCCAATTTATTCTTCATTATTTCTTATTGTTTCCTCTGTTGAGCTGAACATTGGTGGTAGTTATAAATTTATATTATATTGGGATTTATCATTTATAAAGTAATGCCACTTGCACCATCTAATTTAGTTATCACAATGCTCCTGGGACACAAGCTGAGCTTATATATTAAGGAAGAATTATGGTTTAGAGAGGTTATGACTTGTCAGATGTCATGCAGATTATCAATTGGGGATCTAAAATTCAGGCATTCAGACACCTGGCCTTCCTTCATTTCTCCCTCCCTCTGTCCTAACCTTATTTTCTGTCTTAAAGACCTTGCTACTGCTGAGATGCTGCAGAATTGAAAATTTCTCTGATAACATGTTTATCACATATTAATAAATCCCATTTGTTGATGCTTCAGTTCCTGATGTAATTAGTATAATTATTATTTTGATTAGCTAGTTTTAGGATGGTCTTAGTCTTCTTGCAAGTACTTTTTTTTTTTTAGCTTTTAATTTTGTATTGGAGTATAGCCGATTAAACAGCAAAGGCACTCAGCCATATATATATATACATATATATACACACACACACAGACATACCATTATCCATTCTCCCCCAAACTCCCCTCCCACCCAGGCTGCCACATAACACTGAGCAGAGTTCCCTGTGCTGTGCAGACTGTCCTTACTGGTTGTCCCCTTTGAATAGAGCAGTGTGTATGTCTGTCCCAACTCCGCTTCTATCCCTCTCACTCGGCCTCCCCCGACCCCCACGACAGTTAGCTCGCTTTCCGAGTCTGTGAGTCTTGTTCTGTCTCGCTAGTACGCTCGTTTGCATCGTTTGCTTTAGCCGCCTTGTATAAGGGGTGTCATATGATATTTCTCCTTCTCTGTTGACTTGCTTCAGTCAGTGTCTTACACGCATTTTCTCTGTGTGTTAGCTTAAGGAATAAAAAGTAAAAGTGAAACTTAAATTCTTGGAATTTTGCAAGTAATATGTTGAAGTATTAACTCCATCTAATGAACAGAGCAGTAATCTGTTAAATAACTGTTAGACCAAGACAAATCCCTCAATCCACATGGTTTTAGTTATTCATGTATTGACCCTGGCCATTGTTTTTGCTGATTAATTATGGCATAGGCAGTTAGAATGAAGTGGGCCAAATAGCAATTATAGTACCAGTATTTACTTTATACTTATATAAATATTTTAAATTTATATAAATATCTTTATATGGGATAGATTTGCTCTGTCAAAATAAGGGAACTTTTAGTTTCATTTAGAAATGTTTTTATCAGTTAGATAACAGTAACCCCAAATTCAGAAGAAACATGTTTAAATGTTAACATGTTTTTCCCTTTAACACTTGCAGTGATTTATAACCCATATTAAATGAGATTCTGCATATCTTTTTGTGTAGTCAGTTGAGAGAGAAGATTGCAGAAGTATAGCCTTTATAGTATCTTTTCCCTTTAATCTTTGTTTCTGATCAGTGAGCCGGAAGCTTCCTAATTGGTTAGCAATAAATCATAGAAATTGACTTATCTTAACTCGTTTTTCTAGCTCTGATATACAACAAACATGGGAGCAGATTGAATTTTGGGGCCAAATAATATCAGAAACACACTTTAATCTTTTGGATCTAGTCTTAGTTTTTCAAAAGCAAATTATAGAGTTACTGCCTTTGGGATCCATCATTATAGCCATGGGCTACTCTGACCTTTGCATCCCTATCTAACTGGGATCCCTTATTTCTCTAGTTTTTCTTTCTTTCCAGTTTCATCATTTCGTCTGGTTTTCCCTCTAATGTTCTTATCTTTAAGTTTTCTGTTAGTGCTCAGCTCCCTTGCTCTGGCCTTTCATACTGCAGGCAGTCTATAATCTTTCTTGTCTTTTGTTGACTCTGTAGGCAGTAGTGGTTTGAGAAGTTTCCTTGTGGTTTGTTACCTGTGTGTTGAGAATGATGTTTTCTCTTATACTGTTCTGGTAGCCATTGTAATTAGATTGATTTGGGGAAGGGGAAAGGAAAAATGTCATGTTAGATTCTCTCATATGTAATACTTCTCAATTTTTTAATAAACATTACAAATAGCCCAGGTAATATCTGGCATGCCAGATAGACGTTCATTTTTTTTTCATAGAAGACATGGCCAAAGTTTATAGGGTGTAAGTTGAAAGCATACATCTCTACCTGTAAATAATTTGTTGCTTTTGAATATTTTAGTTTTAACTGCAAGTTTTAGAATCCACATTACTTTGCTTTGAAAGAAAAAGGTAAGCATCTTTGTTTTTAATGCTAACATCTCTCTGGGGAGTACATCATGTGCATTGTATGATGAAATCTAGATTTGTCTCTTATAAGTTATTTATAGGAGAGCATGCAACTTTATTGCTTGGTCAGATTCCAACCAGAAGCATATAGTATTCGATGAATAACTAATACAGATAATTAACAGATTAAGAGAATGTGTGAGTCTAAATCATGAGTGGAGAAGTTGGGAAGGAGGTTATCAGCATAAAAAACTTTGGAAATGAACAGCACAACTGGAGCATGAATGGAACCAATTTAATTTGTGGGAACAATATTTCCTTAGAATTATGTTCTTATTTCTTCCTTATGACTTTGACTATATCCACATTAAGTAAGCAGTATCCAGGTCTCAGATGTCTGTCAGATGGACTAGTTACGTTTCTCCATTAAACAAACCCATTGCTATATTAAATGATTGGTTTTCTGTTTTTCCCTTTAAAAGGAATGCCATCTCTGGTGTTCAAGGCCTCAAAATATCAGGCACAGTGATTTTCAAAGGGCCCAAGAAATACAGATGGGGACATGTTTGTGCCAAATGAGAGGAGAAGCAGAAATCAGCCCAGCCATCCCAGGTCTTGCTCTGTTCTCACATGGTTTGGAAGCTTGAAGGAGATGAATTGCTTGTCTTTCCTTTCCATACCTGAGAGAGATTTTAAGCCAGCCCTTCAGCTAGCATTTGGCTAGTGGTACTTCAAAAGAATTAAAAAGACTCTATTCTCATGGAATTTTCTAAAAACGATTGGCCTCCAAGATGTTTGGCACAAGGACTAATGTCTGCTAAAGACTATTGATTTATCAGCATGTAAGCAGCAGACAGTGGAGCCAGATCAAAGGAGGATGCGTCTGAGCTAAAAATCACTCCACCTCCATGTTTATTAATGCTTGGTCTGTTGGTTGAGTCATGATGATGTCTGCCTGGTGCAAGCCGACACAGACTGTTCAGACTTCTCTGGCTCATGGGAAATGCACATGACTGGTCTGGTTTTATCCCCAGAACATGTTGCCTTTTGCTACCTTTTGGCGACCCCTTTCCCAGGTGCAGATTCCTGGTATCTTCATTCCTGGTCTGTAACTTTCACTACTTTATCTGTAGATATAGAGATTTTGTTACTCTAAGTTACATAGACATAATAGCAGCTTCAAAGTGTTAAACCTAGGCAGCATATTAAAAAGCAGAGACATTACTTTGCCAACAAAAGTCCATCTAATCAAATCTATGGTTTTTCCAGTAGTCATGTATGGATGTGAGAGTTGGACTATAAAGACAGCTGAGTGCTGAAGAATTGATGCTTTTGAAGTGTGGTGTTGGAGAAGACTCTTGAGAGTCCCTTGGACTGCAAGGGGATCGAACCAGTCCATCCTAAAGGAAATCAGTCCTGAATATTCATTGGAGGGACTGATGGTGAAGCTGAAACTCCAATACTTTGGCCACCTGATGCGAAAAGCTGAGTCATTGGAAAAGACCCCGATGCTGGGAAAGATTGAGGGCAGGAGAAGGGGACGACAGAGGATGAGATGGTTGGATGGCATCACTGACTCAATGGACATGAGTTTGGGTAAACTCCAGGAGTTGGTGATGGACAGGGAAGCCTGGAGTGCTGCAGTCCATGGGGTCACAAAGAGCTGGACAGGACCGCCAGACTGAACTGAACTTAAAGTGTTAAAATTCCTAGATTATTGTTAGTTGTGTTTATATTAAAAATGTAAACTAGAAAGCTTTGGTCAATTTGAACAACAGGATATAGATGAAAGGGAAAGAAGATTTTGTAATCTGAGTTTTCCTGATACCTAGAAAACAAACAAGAAAAATGATCCATAACTCCTTAATAGCCTCTCTACCCACTGCCTCCTCTCTTTCACAAAGGAAAATAATGTTAAGTTAGGATCATACTGTTAGTGGATTCTCAAGTACTTCTGTATGTATCTGAGAATATGCATTGCAAAGATGAAAAAGGTTTGGAAACTATGTAGAACAGTTGAAGTCTCATGAGTAATTAATAGAAGATTTTTTAACTTAAGAGGATTATTTTTGCTTTAGAAAGCTAGAACAAGTGCCACTTGTTATTTTTTAGTGCTTTCCTTTGTTTGGTCTAATTTTCCAAAATGATTATCATAATTGTTAAGGCAGCAATCACTCTGATGGCAGTAAAGCTTTTATAAATCTTAATAAAATTCCCCAGCACATGGTTTCAACCAATGTTCAGGGATTTATGGGTTTAATATCAGATAGAATTATCATATATTATATGTTAGACAACTTAGGCCTTTCCTTTGAAGAACAGGCTCCTTGCAAGGTACTTAGTATGTGACATATTTCCAAAATTACTTGAAGCAAAACAAAACATCAACAGGTAAAATTTAAAGATTATTGTGATTAATTCTTGAGATTCCATTACTGTATAATTTTCATTAAGTACAAATATTACTTATCCCTCTGAAATAAGGCAGGATTGAAGCCAAACACTGAAATGTTAATTAAAGTGGCATCTTTTCTATTTTTAGAAATGAGAGATATACTACTTATAAATATTTGTTATTTCTTCATCATTTATGGCTGATATCTCTAGCTCCTTTTTTTGAGGTTCTGAATTTTATTTTATAAAACCATTGGGACTGGTAGAAATTATGAAATTTTGAGGAGGAAGATGCTAAAGGATGAAAGAAAAACAAGGTGATGACAATTCTGTATTTAGGTAAATCCAAAAAGTAATCACTACGGTAGGTTGTGCTCAGGCCTGGGCTGTAGCACAGTTAACCTTGGAATGATAGAGTATATTGAAAGGCCACCTCACTGGAATGGAACAGATGATAAAATGATATATGCAGTTTAATACAGTTGATGAGATGCAAAACCTGTTGTTAAAAAGTATAGCAACAAATAAAATAAAGGCTCATCATGGAGTTATAAGTGTTTTGACAGGTAAGCTAAAATAATATAATGCAAGTACTTAGGACTCCAGGCAGACCTTTAGGCTGGTAAGACCAGAGAAGCCACTCCACTAATTGCAAGTTCTCAGCCACTAGAATGGCATTTAGGGCAAGACTCTATTCCAGCAGAGAGGGTGCCCAGATGAAGCCAAAGTCTCAATTTTGGAGGAAAACATGCACCATACATGTTACTGAGCTAAAGACCTGAGTGCAGAAACTAGAACTAAAAACTAGAACAGAACTCTAAAACTAGAACTAAAAACTAAAAACAGCTGATCAGAATTTGGTTATAAGCACCTGGATTGAGCTAGCATCCAAGGAGACTTAAGTTGATTCTGTTTGATGCTAAGTTTTGGGCTGGAGTTGCTCAAGTTTTTGTTTATGATCTTATTAATGTTTTTTAATAACATCAGGATCCAAAACTCTGGGGCACATTTGAGTCTTCAGGTTAATTTTGATAATGGGAAGAAGAGAGCCTGGGGACGGGTAGGATACCCCATGAAGGACTATCCTCTCTCCTAGGAATTCCTTTCAGGTATGGAATGGTTGGCATTGTGGAGGTCATCTCTCTTAGAGACTTTCCCTCATGATCATTATTTAAAATATATTTCTGTAAGGTATTAAGTCTACATGGATAAGTTAAATGCCTTTTGGATAAGCTTTATAACTCTTGAGTCCAAAAATAAATATTAAATAATAAAAGAATGCTATCTCATTTGCTTTTCTGGATACTTGGATTTTAAGCAGTAATGGAATCTTCTTTTAAAACTTAAAGATGAGTGAAAAATTACCTTAAAATGAATTAGGTTAGCATTTCAAAAAAAAAAATCTTTTAGGTCCTGTGAGAAATCTTTATTAAACCATAAAGCTTTATTTAATCTTCAGTGTAGTAAGAAAACATGATGTTATTAAAATGCTTAAATTTTACATTGTAATGTGCCATATGGTTTGGTCCTAAGTTGATTTTCTACTGTTTATCAAGGAGAAGAATAAGTAAGTGTACACATGATTCTGATTGTGACCTCCAAATTCTACCTCAAGATTTCCTAACCACATAGCCAGTTAAAGTTTTCCACCTGACCAGAAAGTCCATTTTATTAATACACGTTGGTAGGAAATATATTTCTTTTTTGGCAGCAATAAATTCTAGGTACTTCTATGTGAATTTTCTTTAGCTGCTCTGTGCACAAAGTTCTCTCGGAGAGGAGAAATATCTTTTAATTATTACTGTGAAGTTAAGGAGACAGAGTTTCATAAATCTACTTTTAGTACCTATCTCATTGTAATAATTACTGGGAAATAATTAAGGAGAGAACTGGATAGCCACATGCAAAAGAAAGAAAGGGGACCACTATCTTACCTCATACACAGAAATTAACTAAAAATGGAGTAAAGGTTTAAACTTAAGACCTGGAACCATAAATCTCCTAGAAGAAAACGTAGGTGGTAAGCTCCTTAATGTGCCTTAGTAATAATTTTTGACTCTCACACCCAAAGTAAAAGCAACAAAAGCAAAAATAAGCAAGCAGGACTGTATCAAGCTAACAGGCCTCTTCACAGCAAAGGAAATCATCATTTCTTCATCAAAAGAAAATAAAAATGCAACCTACTGAGTGGGAGAAAATGTTTGCAAATCATGTACCCCATAAACAGTTAATATCAAACATATATAAAGAACTCATACAATTCAATGACAGAAAACAACCTGATTAAAAAAATGAGCAGAATATCCTCAAATAAATAACATACACTACAAGCTAAAGAAATTAGGAAAAGAACAATCAAAGCCCAAAGTCAGCAGAAGGAAAGGAATAATAAAGGTCAGTGGGGAAATAATTACAATAGAGACCCCCACCCCAAAATAATAGGAAAGATTAATGACACCAACAGTAATAGTACTTTTGGGTGTTAATTCAAGGAAAGCAAAAGCACTAATTGGAAAAATATATGAACCTCTTTGTTCGTTGCACCACTGTTTACAACAGCTAAAATATTGGAATCAATGTAGAGATCAATTGATGGATGAATGGATAAAGAAATTATGGTACATATATGAAATGGGATATTATTCAGCCATGTCAACTTGGATGGACCTCAAGGGCATTATGCTAAATGAAATAAATAAGACAGAGGAAGACAGATATTGTATGATGTCTCTTATACATAGAATCTTAAAAAGACAAGCGAAACAACTAAGCTAATAGATTCACAGTGGTGGTTGCTAGAGGCAGGGGGTGGGAGATGGGAGAAATGGGTGAGGGGAGTCAGAAGGAAAATAAATATAGCTCTATTTTCAGTACTTGACTAACTTCAGTAATTATTTCACAGAGTTCAGCAGTTCCAATAGAGGTCTATTACAATGTATTAGAAAGAACATGAATTTTAGAGGCAACAGATGAGTTTGACTGCCTTTTTCTTAAAAAAGACTAGTCACCAGCTCTCTGATTCTGGACAGTTTGCCTAACATTTCTATGTTTCTGCTGTGAAAGGTGAGTAACATCTCCCTCAGAAGATAATCGTAGATACTAAATAAAGAAACAGTTAACATAATGCGGGCACCTTTTGTAATTTCACTTAAAGTTCAGTTTTTTTCTCAACTCTTATTATTTTTTTTCCTGGGCCCTTATTTTATTTTATTTTTTAAATTTATTTTCTTTACATTATCATGTTGGTTTTGCCATATATTGACATGAATCCACCATGGCTATACATGTGTTCCCCTTCCAGAACCCCCTCCCACTTCCCTCCCGATTCCATCCCTCTGGGTCATCCCGGTGCACCAGCCCTGAGCACCCTGTGTCAAGCATCAAACCTGGGCTGGCGATTGATTTCACATATGATAACTTAACATGTTTCAATGCCGTTCTCCCATATCAACCCACCCTTGCCCTCTCCCATAGAGTCCAAAAGACTGTTCTATACATCTGCGTCTCTTTTGCTGTCTCGCATACAGGGTTATCATTACCATCTTTCTAAATTCCATATATATGCATTAGTATACTGTATTGTTGTTTTTCCTTCTGGCTTACTTCACTCTGTATAATAGTCTCCAGTTTCGTCCACCTCAGTAGAACTGATTCAAATGTATTCTTTTTAATGGCTTAAGCAGTGGAGACTATGTCTACCTCATCAGATTGTTTTAAGAATCAGTGATAAAAGTGTTTTGAATAGTGAGGCCCTATAGACTTGTAAGAATTTGTTATAGTTCTTTTCTGCTAACAACTGATGTCTCAAAAATGTTTTGAGATTTTTCTCATCACATGACCAGTTTCTCACTTGACCAGAAAGGTCATTTTAAAGGAAAGGTAAGTGTTTTGGTAATTTCTATAAAATTCTTACATGTTTCTCTTTAATTTAATTTGACCTCTTTCTTCTTTGGTCCTATGATACAGCTCTTTTCTCTATCCAACAATGACCTCTTAGCCTCCTTGCTAGTACTTTCTCCTGTTCTTGTATATATTGGTTTATACTAGTTTTCTAGGGCTGCTGTGGCTTAGAAAATGTGTGGCTTAGGGCTGTGGCTTAGGGCTTCCCCAGTGGCTCAGTGGTAAAGAATTCGCCTGCAATGCAGGAAACACAGGAGACACAGGTTCGATCCCTGGGTCAGGATGATCCCCTGGAGAAGGAAATGGCAACTTACTCTAGTGTTCTTGCCTGGGGAATCCAACAGATCAAGGAGCTCGGTGGGCTGCAGTCCTTGGGGTCGAAAATAATTGGACACAACTGAGCAGCTGAGCAAAGGGCTACTGTGAGAAAGTACCAAAACCTGGATGTCTTAAAACAATAACAATTTATTGTTTCATAATTCTAGTCTCCAGAAATCTGAAATCAGAATGTATGCACAGCTGTGCTCTCTCTGAAGGCTCTATGGGAGAATTCTTCCTTCCTTTTTCTAGCTTCCACTACTCCTTGGTATTCCTTTATGGTTCCTAACGGCCATCTTTTCCCTGTCTGTCTTTTTGTTCAAATTTCTTTTTTTTTTTTTTATAAGAATACCCTTCATATTGGATGAAGGCTCATCTTAATGAGTTTACTTTACCTTGATCCCCTTTGTAAAGACTCTGATTCCAAATAAAATCACATTCTGATTTGGTACAGGATGGTTCTAGGACTGCAATATATCTCTTTGGGCAGGGGTAGCTCAGTTCAACCCATAACAGTTGATATTCCTGTTCTGACCACAGCCACTTTTGGATCCTCTCTTGCTCTGTAAATCATTCTCTCTCCCTATGAGTTTAATGACAGCTGTGGTGTAATGGAATGAATGCGGTCTTTGGAGTCAGACTGTCTTATGGTAGATCCTATTTCCCTTTCTAGTGAGTTAAGCAATCTAAACATCGTACCTACAGGGGCCTGCTGAGTGGTCTTCTCATATTCAGGGAACTTCCTAGCAAATGCCTAGAATGACATTAATATAATATTGGCCAGATCCTCCAGTGGGTTTGCCTTCAGAAATCTTAGTTTACCAACTTAATGTGAACATCCAGAAACAACCTTGTAGTATAAAAGGCTCAGACAAAAATCACTTGGAAGAATGTCAAAGTGTGGTTCAAAGACCAATAGTATCACCTGGGAGATTGGGGGAAATGCCAATATTTGAACCCTACCTCAACCTATTGAATCAGAATCTCTAGGGGTGGGTTTGGGGATCAGTGGTTCTTATGCATTTACTGGTTAGGAAGTACCGAATTCAACTGGGTATGGATAGGACATGGTGGACATCAGCTACAGTGGTGGCAGTGGGGTTTATTGTTGGATTGCACTGGCGCTTGTGGTAAAGAACCTGCCTGCCAATGCAGAAGACTTAAGAGATGCGAGATGCACGGTTTGATCCCCGAGTCAGGAAGATCCCCTGGAGGAGGAAATGGCAACCCACACCAGTATTCTTGCCTGGAGAATCCCAGTGGCAGAGGACCCTGGCAGGCTACAGTCTATAGGGTCACAAAGAGTCGGACATGACTGAAGCAACTTAGCACAGGTGCTAGTATATATGCATCTCAGGGTTTTCTAAGCAACAGGTGGTGGTACCACCCTCCCCTAAGGTCCCCTTTCTTGAGTTCTTAGCAGCAATCCTAGGCATACTAACGGTAAATATGGCACTGATACTGAGGCAGTGTAACATTAATTTTACCTGAGTTACTTTAAAAAGTCTTATACTAAGCTCCATTTGGCAACAGATCTTTCTTGGCCCTGCTTAATGCCCTGCTCTCAACCATCAAATTTCTGCTTTACAACTGCTTGTCCAGAGTAAGAATCCAGTGAAAGGCTCTGTCTCTCTATTTTTTTGAGGAAATATGTTATGCACATCAGCCTCTTATTATCCTCTCCAGGGGGACATGTGTAACATAAATTATAGTGATTTATTAGGAACAGAGAACCTATTAGAGTATCCTTACTCAGCGGTTTTCATGGAGTGCTCTGTAAGTAGAATAATATTTGTCATTGTTGGATGGGTTCAGAATAAATAAAATAGAGAACTAGTGTACAGTGCATACAGTTTGACACATGAGATGAATTTGTATATCATCACAATCCAGTGTACCTGTGGCATTTTGTACATGCATGTTAGGAATTCTGATTCTGCATTTCCTGTTCTGCAGTTTCTCTGCATTTGAGCTACTGATGTCTCAAATCGAATGTGGGATCTAGAATATCCTTTGTGGGCCTCGCGTGGCAAGGACAGAAACTATTACACTGTTTTAGAAAATATGCAGGCGTCTTCTGAGGCAGAGATGGCAAAACAGTAATGCAATGAAGAGCAGTCAGGTTGGTGAATGGGCATATGGGAGATGACTGGGTGAGGAGTTTGGGAGTAATCTAATTTCTTCTAGGGAAGTTGATGACTATCATGTACAAATGGCTTATTTTAATTTCCTGTAATAATTGAGACTTAAAATACACTCAGGGTGGAAAAGATGGGTAAAAGGAACATGGATTTCCTTCCCGGGAACTTGATATGTTATACTTTCTTACATAGCACCTCTAAGTGATAAAATGAAATGAAGGTCCTGGCATTCCATTTTTTCCTTTTCCTTTATGTACGTCTAGAAGTTTTTCTTATATACAAGTGAAATAATAAAACTGATTAGAGTTGATATTCATGCATGTAGATAAGTACTTATTTTTCTAAAATTTGTTGGGCATCTGCTAGATGCCATTCTATGGCTAGAATGGGGTACAAAGGTGTTTACAGTATTTTGTTTCCTCCAAAGAGAGTTCAGTCTAGTAGAGGAAACTGTCAAATTATCAGGTATGAAAATTTATGCTGTCAATTATCTTATATCGTGACCAATTGATAAATTGTTTCAGCAATAATTATTAATGATTGCTCTATTCTATAAAGTATAGAAATGACTCTCAGATAATGGTGCACATCCTTGATATACAGGATCTCTTGTGGATTTTTTAAAAAGTACAAGTGGTCAGCTTCTATCTCTGGTTAATCTTATTCTATAAGTCCTTAGTGGGACCTGGGCGTATATATTTATAAAAGGCAGTGCAGACAATTCTGATGCTAGCCAAAGCTCTTGAACCCCTGCTACAAGTGCTTAGAAGCAGATATACATTATTTACTTTTGGCATAAATAGTTTCAAAATCATATGTTTTTTTTTTTTTTTTTTAGCTGTAGCCTGCAATCTCTTAGTTGAGGAATGTGGGATCTAATTCCCTGACCTGGGATCAAACCCAGGCCCCCTGCATTGGGAGTACAGTCTTAGCCACTGGACCACCAGGGAAGTCCAGTAGCATTGACTTATTTTTTTACACTATCATTGTGTAAAATAATTAGTGGGAACTGGCTATAAAGCACAGGGAGCTCAACTTGATTCTCTGTAGTGGCATAGACAGGTGGGTTGGGAGAGTGAGGGAGGCTCAAGAGGGAGGGGATGTATGTGTGTATACATACAGTTATTTCACTTTGTAGTACAGTAGAAACTAATATGACACTGTAAAGCAATTACACTCCAATTCAAAAAAATGGTGGGGGTGAGAGGGAAGTTCCAAGGGGAGGGAACATACGTATACTTATGACTGATTCACGTTATTGTACAGCAAAACCCAGTGCAACACTGTAAAGCAATTATCTTCCAATTAAAAATAAATTTTAAAAAGTGAAGAAAAAGAATCATGTCATTTTGCAGAAGTCAGGAATTTGTCTGGAACTTTGAATCAGAATTCCAGTGAGAGCAGTTCAATGACAGCTTTGGCTGTTGGAGACTTCAGCTGGCTCTTGGGTCAAAGGGGTTCGCTTGGCAGTGTTTATCCATCCCGGTAGGATGCTTAAGGACACTGGTTCTTGCTTCTCTGTTACTGGTTTGAATGAAACTCATCCTGCACAGATGGGCCATGGTTTGTGAGCACAGATGGAGAAGGAACAATAAGTTCAGTGGCACAGCCCACACATGGGAAGGAACAAGAGACAAAAAGACAAGGTCTGAAAGTGGAGGCACTAAACAAATTAACTTTCACCTGGTCAGTGTTATGACAGAAAGCGTTTGCTTATGGTTCTTAATGAGGGTGTACATACAAGTCTTTTAGAATCTCATCCAGATTTACTTTATTTATTGCCTCTAAATGACATGATATATACCCTCCAAGCACTCACTATATAAAAATCGCTAACGATGCAGCAGGACTGAAGTAAAAAGAAACCTCAGTGACAAATTACATGCTTTTCTTAAAGCAGAAGAAACCGAGTTAATAAGGATAGAAACAGTGGACTAACATTCTGTTCTAAACAATAAACGTCTCAAGTTAGTACATGAGACTTCTCTTTATAAAAAAAAAAAAGAATTACTCCTTCTGGTGACACAATGTCTTCATTTTCAGTATTTGATACTTGCTCTGGCTTTGAAATTTGATTTTTTTAGTTTTGTGATGAAAGTATCAGAATATATTCATATATATATATATATGAGGATATGCTAAAAGGAGCATAAAATATATGGACTGTAGCTCACCAGGCTCCTCTGTCCATTGAGTTCTCCAGGCAAGAATACTAGAGTGGGTTGCCATGCGCTTCTCCAGGAAATCTTTCTGATCCAGGGATCAAACCCCATTGTTCTGCATTGCAGGTAGATTCTTTGCCACTGAGCCACCAGAGAAGCCCATAATCATTGCTACATATTCTATATTTTATAATCCTCATTTACAATTTATTTCCCATACTAAGTTTTAGCGAAGTCCCACTCCCCCAGCATTACTCCTAGACTGTTTGGTGAACACAGATGCACAAAAGGCACCTGAAGTCTAAATGATCCAGATAAGTGAATGGACAATGAGGAAATATACAACCAGTGGTCCTTTGTCCACTGCCAAGGAGGCAGCTTACCTTATTTAGAACATCTCAGGAGTGGTTGGCCAACTGATCCCCCTTCTCTTCTGTAGGTTTGGAGAGCTATCATTTCTCTGACAGCTGTAGAACTTCACTCTTTAATTTCCTCTTGCCCTACCCAGATTGTTTGGAAAATCACTCATTTCCTTGTGGTATTCAGTATTATGTCATTGGTTGAAGGATAAAGGTCAGACTCATTATTAACATCACCTACAAGGCCTTATGGTAGTGGTTCTTAATTGGGGATGGTTTTGTCCTCAAGGACACATATGGCAAAATATAGAGACATTTTTGATTCTCCTAGGATGTGAGGATTAGGGAATAGTGCTGCTGGCATCTACCATGTAGACACAAGAGATGCTGTTGAATATTTGTAATGTGCAGGGCAGGTCCTCACAATAAAGAATTTTTGACTGCAAATGTCAGTAGCACTACGATTGAGAAACCTTGCCCTGTGCTATCTGGTCGCTGCCTGTTTAACCAGCCTAATCTGTGACTACCTTCTCATTGCACTGTGCACTCTAAGGCACACTGGTTTTCTTTCAGTTCTTTGAACAACTTCTGTCCCTTTCTATTTTTAGGCTTTTGCATTTGCAACTCTCCATATTCAGACCCCATTTCTACTTCTTTCATTTGTCTTTCTTAGTAGGAATTCACTCTGAATCCTTTAAAGCTCAGTTACCAGCACTCCTCAAGCACACATTCCGTATCTCTCCCACTAGGTTAGGTGGCCTTATCTGGAATATCCCCTGGAGAAAGAAATGGCAACCCACTCCAGTATTCTTGCCCGGGAAATCCCATGGACACAGGAGCCTGGCAGGAGCTCTATGGGGTCACAAACAGTTGGACAGCAGCAGCAAATGCTCTTAGAGCACCGTGTGGTCCTGTGCCTTTGACCTTAATAACACCCGAAGTGTATTGTGTAATTGGTTGTTCACATCTTGCTTTCTTTCTGAGAATATAATCTGTAGGAGCGAAGGGCCAGTTCAGTTTTGGATCTCTTGGGACTCTCATAAGGCTTTACACTTGGTAGTTTCTCAATAAATATCTCTTGAATGAATGATCAAATAAGTGATTTATAAAGTGATTTATTGAGAATTAGACCTACTGCTATTTTTGACACATTAGCTGGGAGTGACGTCTCTCCTCTAAATCTGTAGGGCATTTTCAGATTTAAACCATATTAATTACATACTGTTTTGTATAGTAATTATAGGCAAAGTAGGATATGTTGGTTGTGGCTTTTTGTTTGCTTGTTTGAAAGGATTTCATATCTTTATTGTTGGAGAGTTTCCATGATAAATTTGTGAAGTCTATATGTTTATCAATTATGGGGATTTGAAGCATTCGGTCCTGGAAAATATGGAAAATACAGATAAATCTAACTTTCTAAAAAAAGTTGTTTGTTTTTCGTTTAAATTGGAGTATAGTATATGTATATCCCCTCTTCCTTAGATTTCCCTCCCATTTAGGTCATCTCGGAGCACTGAGTAGAGTTCCTGTGCTTATACAGTTGGTTCCCATTAGTTACCTATTTTATGCAAAGCAGTGTGTATATACTAATGCCAATCTCCCAATCCATCCCACTACCCCTTCCCCCTTGCGGTCATGGCTTTTTGGGTATGGTAGTTTTGTTACAAGTGCAAAATCACTCACTTTTTAAATCATCATTCTTTGCTGTCCTTATTCTCTCTCACTCCAATTACATCTGACTGACTTCCCTGGTGGCTCAGATGGTAAAGCATCTGCCTACAATGCAGGAGACCCGGGTTCAACCCCTGGGTTGGGAATATCTCCTGGAGAAGGAAATTGCAACCTATTCCAGTATTCTTGCCTGGAAAATCCCATGGATGGAGGAGCCTGTAGGCTACAGTCCATGGGGTCACAAAGAGTTGGACATGACTGAGTGACTTCTTTCACTCAATTTCTACTTTATCTTTGCATTGTTTGATTTTTTAAAAATTAATGACTATTACTTTATATTCAGAAAGATGAGTAACATTTTAAAATTCTATTGGAACTGGACTGGATTCTAGGATTGTCTCATCCAATTCCCCAAAATATAGTTTTATAGGAATTTAAAAACAAATATGAATATAGCACAAAATATTGGCTATGGGGAAATTGGTGAGAAATTTAATTGAAGATTAACTATGTACTTTAGAGTTGAGAATAAGAGATCATATTATAATCCAAACATCTTGCTTGGCTCACTGTCTAATATATACTCGGTCAAATATAGTTAACATAATTAGGCAGCCTACATAAAGCAGAGGTGTTCATCTTCTAGATTTTTCAAATAGAAAACAGGCTGAATATCCTTATTATATTGATTAATTTATTATTCTGGAAAAACTTGAATGAACATTACAGCTAAAGAGAATAATGAGAAAACTTGAATTACAGGCCATTATATATGAATAAATTTGTGGAGAATGAACTGACTCTGACCTTTCCTGTTGTAGGCAAGTCTAATAAACGTTTGAGTGTGTACATGTGATATTGTCTTCCAAGTTATATCTAAACATCCTCTTGTCCCTTCTCAGGATGTGGTGTTCGCAAAGGGAGTTGGGGTCCAAGAGAGGTGAAGACATCTACTGCTTAATTGCTTTCTAATGAAGAAATGTGTGATGTTTTTAGCTGCCCTTGAGTCAAAATACATCAAATTGCTGTCCATAATGTCATGTACCTGTTACACACATTGTTGTGATGATTTGTAAATACATGGACTTTGACTTACCCACCTTTGTCCCCAGCCTCTTTAAATCTCAGGCTATACAGTTAATTTTCTTAAATGAAGATATCAGATTTAATCATATGAAGTTGTTGATATTCAGCTATTATTTGACCTACATAAATGACATTTTCATATGGTTCAGTTTAATATAAATAAGTGAATGGATGAACTTTGAATTTGTTTTTTCCATAGAGAAACAATGTTCTAAGTGATAGTGAAACAACTTTGAAATAGTATTGTTTACTTAGGCACATAATAGTTCAAGTAGATTTTCATAGACTACCCAGAAAACCTAGCCATTTTTTAAATGATTGATTCTGTAGGAAAATACATGTCAATTACAAAATTCAACTTATATATGAACATTTGATACACATTGTATTCATAAATTGGTGACATAAATCATTACACCTGTAAGAAAGTTCTTCATATTTTGGCAGGATCATTGATTGAAATTTCTCTGCTAGTTTTTTGGTTTAGGACCAGTGATTAAGAATAGGTAGAGAATTTACATGATAAAGTCAGTGTTGTTGGAATTTTTTTTTTTGTATTTATCTGAGGAATACAAAAACACAAATTTGACAAGATACCTACACCCGTATGTTCACTGCAGCATTTTCCCCAATTGACAAGATACAGAAACAACCTAAGTGCCCATCGGATGAATAGATAATGAAGATGTGAAATACGTATGTATACACATACACACACACACCGTGGGTTCTTTTCTTGAGGCTTTAACTCCTTAGTGGAAACCTTGGTCACAAGAGAACTGGATCTTTGAAATCTAAAGAAATGTAGCCAAAATGTGCAGAACTAATGAAAGCAAACCTCTTTCCTAGGTGCTGATTGATACATTCTGTATCAGTGATCTGCAATGAGTGAGATCATTTTTAGTCATTATCTATTTCCTGATCTTAGGGTTTGGAGAAGTCCTTTGCTCATGGATGTTAAGATCTCCAGACACACAGGGAATATACGCAGTTTCATGAGAAACCTCATGATGAGAGTAGGCATATGGTAGTGTTTCATCAGGAAGCACAGGAAGGGTGTATTTCTGCCAAAGGGTGATGTAACTCACCATAATTTCAGCCTTGGAAAAGCAAAGGTAATTACTTAGCTCACTCCTCTCCACGCAGAAATTGAACTAACTTTCCAGTTGCTAGTGTGACATGGTTGAAGGAGTGAGGTAGCCATCCATGCATGTGTTTCATTGCAGGGAAGGTCCTTAGTTGGGGGAGAGCTTGGATCATATTACTCTTTAAATCCCTTGATGATAAAACAGCAGCAACAACAGCAATGATAAATAGTCATGAAGAATGGGAATCATTACTAAGGAGGAGAATATTCTTAAATGAGAATGCTGCTTTCTTTTCTGATTTTATTTTTTAGATAAAAAGAGGAACATGGGAATGTCAACATACTTTTCCATTTGTCTGATTAATATTGAGCAGGAGAAACTAACAACACTCTTGATGCTCATAAATATAAGTAGCTATAAGCAGGTTTGTTATTTTTTTCTTATTAGAAGAGACCTTGAGATTTTTCTTTAATGCATCAAGAAGTCTTATATGATGAGTTTTTTGAAGGAAAAACAAGCAAAACCCATGATTATTATGGAACTTAATTAAAAATAAGAAAATAAATGATATGATTGCCAATCCTTATAATGCCAGGGGTTCTTAAGGCTGTAAACACTTCATGTGGTTAGACTAGAAGTAAAACTAAAATTATTATTATTACAGGTACAACTTTAAGCATAATGCTTTGTATTCCCTATAACCTTTTACATACTTGTGTTCTCAAAGCAATTCTCAGAACAGTTGTCACAGATATTGGCAAAGTTTGATTCAGTCTTAATGTGCATTTTCTATTAATGTCAATGGTTATTACTGGATCCATCAGAAAAATTTGGGGTTGAATTAAATTGAGAGGAGTCATATTGTTGAATGAAGTTCTGTCTGTTCCATTTCTCTGGTGTGTTTTCCCCTCATCATAGCTATCTCCTTCTGCTTTGTATGTTCAACATTATTCTTTGTGTTAAAATTAGCAGCAGAGGTGTTCATAATTCATCACTTACCATTGATCTCTTGGACTAACACTTGCTTTGCATTTCCAGGTTGGTATTATGCCATCAATAACTGCTTTTTAAGTACACTTGCCAGCCAACTTTTAAATGTTATTTACATATGGACCATATTTCTCCAGTTTGATCATTGAAAGCAAGCAGGGCCTAATTAGAATCTTTGCTGTATTATGAATAATTTACTGTTTATTTCTTCACAATATTCCTTATACTATATCAGCTATATATTTCTTATCAGATAAGAAATTAAATTGGTCTGGAAAATTCATTCTGAAAATATTAGAGCACACTTGAGCCTAAATAAAATTGGTAATACAATAGGTCACCATAAATATTTGAATTATGCTCCATATGCTACAAAATATAGGTGGTCAGAAGTGACACCATTTTGGAACATGGAGACATTTGTGCTTTTATTGCAAGAGAAATTTATAGCCTAGATGACTATTAAATTTGTGTTCTCCAAGATCTCAGGATAAATATGCATAGCAATGTGTATTTTTTATAATATTCTGTGGATTCGTCAGCACTGTCTTGGTAGCCTAAAAGTTCTTGGCTTTTGCACTCGACCCACCTCTTGATCTTTTCATGTATTGACTGGGACACACCTTGTCTTTTTACTCATGTCAGTCAGTCCCAATAAAAACTTTCAGTCTTCTAGGTCACACCCCACAATGTCCCATACCTAATTATTTCAGCTTCTGTACACTGTCTGGCTTGTCCCTTAAAACACTCCTCCCTGACTCCTAAAACCTCTTCCTGGTGCTTTCTAGAGCCCACGGACTGTTATCAGAAAAATCTGTGATAGTTTTAGACTTTTCTCTGTATATTCCTTTTACTTTCTTTATCTGACATTTAGCTTTCTCTGAGGTTGCTGTTTTCATGGCCAGCCTGGCAAGAAGTGGCTATTTTCCTCCTGTACCTCTGCTTTATACCTCCAGGCCTGGTGATGGGATCCAGGTCACTCAGTCTCTCTCACACACACACACACCAGGTCACTCACACACACACCAGGTCACTCACACACACACCAGGTC
>ML663563.1:4330514-4563087 GCA_007570785.1 Antilocapra americana | reverse complement strand
CACACACACACACACACACACACACACACACACACACACACACACACCCATGCAGGGCTCTAGAGAGAGTGAGAATAAGAGAGACAAAGAGAGAGAGGAAGGAGAAATTCCTCTCCTATGTAATTTCATCTTTGTAGCCATGATCATGAGAGCTAGAGTCAACTTTCCTCATCTGGGTTTATTGTTCTGGCCATTTTAGGGAGACTTTGACCTCTATTTTCACTAGTGAAGTGATATAGAAGTATAGAGTGATTGCACTTTGTCTTGCCTTAATAGTCCACATTTTTTTTTGTGGATAGGTAAAGGGGAAGAACTGTTTGTTTTGTCAGTTGAGAATGTCCTGCCATATTGTCTGATAGGCACTCTCTCATGTGAATTTAAGTTTTTCAGGCATGGGACATAGAAACTATAATGCATAGTTTAGTAGAGTTGGTAACTTTGCAAGCAGAAGACATGCTGGTTTTTACCTGTATAACCTTAGATGAGTCATATCTCTGAATTGCTCAGAGATACCATTTTGTTATTTATAAAATGACTACGATAATACCTCCCTCATAAGCATAATATTGGTGTTAAAAAGAAACATACAGGGGAACCTATCCAGCATGTCAAGCACATGCTAGGTCTTCCATAATTTGATGGCTTTCTTCTTTTCTGTCATCTCAGTCGACCACAACAGTGTTGCCACTGGGTGTTTCCCTTATAGATTATATATCCCAATTCAGTGGTTTGGAATAGCTGGCCTGTTTTCTGGCCTGTTTTCACTTGGGATAAAAATATAAAAGTTGTTTAAAACCAATTATTTGAGTTAAAATGTTACCTAATTTTTAATTAAAAATTAAATACATCGACAATATTTTCCATTTTCCATTTTCACTGTTTACCATATTGTTCATTTAAAATGTCCATCTTTATAAATTTTCTAATGTGTATCTATTAATAACACATTAAATACACATTTAGCCCATGTATTAAGAGTGAAAATAATTATGGTTTTTGTGGTATGTTATTGTTATCACAGTACAGATAGTAAATGGCAGAGATCCCTCTTAGATATGTATTAGATGTGAAGGAGGGGTTGACGGAAGCAAACAAGAACTGAATAGTTTGGTCTACAGTTTGTCCTTTGGGATGGTTGTACTGGCTGTTATGACAGATGTCCCTTTTGCTGCTTAATAAACAAAGCTGATTTTGCTCACATTTGTTCTTGGCTCCTACCTTGCAACAGGTGGCCCATCAACCTGGTGTCAACTTTGCAACTGCTGGCTGTCAGGGGGCTTTGAGAACCTTCTGTTATGATTAAAGCAATAGTTTAGGAGAAACTTAGGAAAACTGAGTTTACACAATCTGTTTAAACTTTCTTATAATCTGAGATGGATTCTAGGTACTCATGTGATGCTTTTCTTTTGTGCCGTGTTGACATGTTTGACCTCTGGGGCTTCTATTGTTGGCCACATGGCAAGTACTGAGTTGCTGGCAGCTGAGAATTATTTCATAAATGTCTTTGCTTTGAGCCTTAGGTAGAAGTGGTCTTTTTCTAAGACCTACTGATTTCTTACCCTGCAGACAAAGAGGTGAGTTCAGAAGCTAAGGATGGGAGAGAGAGGGGAGGCTCACTGTGGAGGGGTAAATGAATATCAGTCTTCCTTTCCCTTCCTGGTCCAGCTCTTGGTAGACAGACTAGGTCCTCAAGCTCAGACTTATCATAGAAAATGAATATGAACATGAGCTTTGAATACATTCCTTGGGAACTTGATATGGCACTAGAGTAGTAGAAAAATATTTGGGGAATTTTCTCTCTTTGGAAAATAAGAACACATCCATGACATGGCTTCCTGGGATTTGAACCCAACCTGTTTGATAACAGAGCTTGCCTCTATAGCTCTGATGAGTCAGGAAGTAGACATCTAGACTGAAGGGTCAGAATCCTTTCACGTAGAAAAAAGGATGACTGATTTGGATAACATGGAGACAGGAGATTTTTAGCCACTACACCTCAGAACTCCTGAGCTCTTTTCTTAGTTCTCTAAATGAGCCTGGTGATGGTAAAGCATTAGAACATGATGATGAAGCCCGTGAGGGGTACAGACACCCAGAGTAGAATCTCCACTTGATCATTTTTTACCTTTGACAAATGGGTAAATTAATTAAACCCTGTGTTCTTCAATTTCTTTATCTCTAAAATGGGAATAACTGCATAGAAGACTTAGATTACAAACATAGAGTTCAAACTGGGCTGGCATATGGCAAAGTGCCACATAAGAAGATCTTTTTTTTTTTGCTCCTGGAGCAGAAGTAAAATTTACTCTCGATAAAGTAGGATAATGTTGATGTACTATGCAAGGAAAAAAAATCACTAGATTGTTTTGGGATTCTTATATGAAAATGCTACACAAATATAAGTATTATCAATCATAACACTAGCAAAGATAAACTATGAATCTTGATTTGCTTGTTACAATGAATTTCATTTTCTTAAAAATTTACAATTTATGTAACTTCTCTTAAGAATGATTTTCTCTAGTAACTTTTTTTTTCATCCTTACTCTATTGTCCCCTGAACAACACTCTAGCTTACTAATTTATTTGATTGTAAATATTATCCTCTTAGTCCCTACCTTATGTCTAGGGCCATGTGCAAAGGCTGCATATGGCTCGTTGGTTCTTTGTCTTGCAATCACATAAAATGCAATCAAAATAGTAACTTGCAAGTAACTGTCTTGGTCCAACCTAGAAAATTTTCATTTACAGATGTTAAGTTAGTCTTTTAGTTCAATGATTTCATCTAATTTCATAGTTATAAATATGTGGCAGATGTCGTTTAGCTAAATTTAAAAATTAGGAATAATTGTTGTAGAAATACTGCTTTTATATATGTCATTCTATGAACCATGGGAGAGCTATTATGCAAACCAGAAGAATATTCTGTGGAAAAATGTAAGTCTTTGAGCTATTGATTTTTAAAGGAAAGGCTCTAAAATTATTATGAAATCAGATAAGTTAGGACTATAATTTCAAGCTGTGTTCTGATTTATCTCACGCTGTTCGATATTGCTACATAAGTGATGCCAGCATGGTCAAGCATTTAAATGCAGATTTATAATTCTAAGTGCTCTCCTTTGTTGAAGGCATTTTGTTTAAGCTTGGAATCCCCAAAAGATTTACCACAATTTTGATTTCTTTCTGAAATGTAAACCTTTGATAAAAATAGGAGAAATAGAGAATAAGCCAAATAATAGCATTAATCAGCAAATTCAAAACAGGCCATTGCCCAGGCTCTGCAAACCCAAAACAAAGTCGGACAGAATGACCCCTGCCTGCCAGCAGACAGAGGAATCAGAGCTGTTTGTGAGAAAAAAAGACAGAATACGCTGCACGAAAGGTCAAGTTGAGCTGGAGCTGAAAAGAGAAAAGCAGATTAGCAAGCAGATCCACCTGTCAGAGTGACAAGGGATGTTTCCAGGCTTTGCCAAGAGACTGGAAGTTCCCATTAGCCAGAAGGAAGCCCATCCATCATGGGTTCACCTCAGTGCAAATTGTGGGGAGACCTGGCAGAGAGGGGATCAGGTACTCCTCCCTCATCTTTGTGTGACTTCACACACTGGCTACATCCATCTGCTCAGGTCAACCTTCCTGACACAAGTGAGCAATGGAAATCACACAAGTGGAACACCTAACCAACCTTCCCATTTCACCAGTGATTTGTCAGAGGGCTAGAGAAAGGCAGTTGACTAATTCTGATTAATCTTTTTCATGGTTAGTGTTTGTTTATCTAAAAAGTATGATGTGAATGCCCCTTCTAATTACTGTATTATTAGTTTTTTTTAATCTCTTAAGATATAAAACATTAGTGGTCCTCATTGATTTGGTTCCCAAAAGTGCTGAAATATATATGGTATAAAAAAATGAAATAAGGTTGATTGTTTGCCATGTTAATATATGTTATTTTAGAGTCTAGACTACTTATTCATCTTGGCTTTCTGTACAATACACGTAGTAGATGCTCAATATTTTTTATTAGAGTTTTTCTCTAGGCAGAAGCTCTAGTTTGCATTGCAGTTAAGATGGAACAACCAAAATTTAAAAATCAGAACTAGAAAATAAAATTTGGATTTGGTTACAAGTTTTCTCATAAAATATATTTTTCATTATAGGCACACCTCATTTTATTATGTGTTACTTTCTTGCACTTCACAGATATTGTATCTTGTACAAATTGAAGTTCTGTAGCAACCTTTCACTGAGCAAGTCTATTGGTGCTATTTTTTAAACAGCATCTTCTCACTCTGTGTCCCATTTTGATGTTGTCAGTGATCTTTAATGTTAATTGTTTTGGGGTGCCTAAACCTTACCCATATAAAAGCACAAGCTTAATGGGTAAATGTGTGTATCCTGATTGTTCTACCAACCAACTCTCTCCCCATTTCGCTCACTCTCCTTCGGTCTCCCTATTCCCTGGGACACACCAGTATTGAAATAAGGTCAATTTATAACCCTACAGTGGTCTCTAATGTTCAAGTGAAACAAAGAGTCTTATGTCTCTCACTTTAAATCAAAAGCTAGAAATGATTACGCTTAGTGAGGAAGGCACGTCAAAGTTGAGATAGGCTGGAAGTTAGACATCTTGTGCTAGGTAGCCAAGTTGTGAATATAGAGAAACATTTCTGGAAGAAAATTAAAATAGACCCTTCAGTGAACACATGAATGATTTAAAAAAAAAGTGAAACAGCCTTATTGTTGATGGGGAGAAGGTTGTAGCGGTCTAGACAGAAGATCAGACTAACCGCAAAATTCAGCCAAAGCCTAATCCAGAGCAAGGCCTTAACTCTCTTCAGTGAGTTGAAGCTGAGAGAGGCATGGAAGCTACAAGAAAAGTTTGACAATGAGGTTGAAGGAAAGAAGCCATTTTCATAACATAAAGCTGCACTGTGAAGCAGCAAGTGCTGATGTAGAAGCTGCACCAGGTTATCCAGGAGATCTAGCCAGGGTTGTGGATGTTGGTGGCTACACCAAACAACAGATTTTCATTATAGACAAAAGAGCCTGCTATTGGAGGAAGAGGCCATAGCTAGAGAGAAGTCAGTGGCTCTGGCTTCAGGGCTCAAAGCATAGGCTGACTCTCTTGTTAAGGACTAATGCAGCTGATGGCTTGAAGCTGAAACTAGTGATCATTTACCATCCTGAAAATCCTAGGGCCCTTTAAGGCTTATGCTAAATCTGCTCTGCCTGTGCTGTAGAAATTGAATAACAAAGCATGGATGACAACACATCTGATTACAACAAAATTTACTCAGATTTTTAAGCCTACTGTTGAGACTTGAAGTGAAGTGTTAGCTGCTCAGTAGTGTTAAATTCTTTGTGACCCCATGGACTATAGCATGCCAGACCCCTCTGTCCATGAAATTCTCCAGGCAAGAATACTGGAGTGTGTTGCCATTCCTTTCTCCTGGGGATCTTCCCAACCCCGGGATCAAACCTGGGTCTCCTGCATTGCAGGTAGATTTTTTACCATCTGAGCCACCAGGGAAGCACTGTTGAGACTTACTGCCACAAAAATTTTCTTTCAAAGTACTATTATTGCTCATTGATAATGCACTTGGTCACCCAAGAGTTCTGATGCAGATGATCAGTTCAGTTCAGTTCAGTCACTCAGTCATGTCCAACTCTTTTTGACCCCATGAATTGCAGTATGCCAGGCTTCCCCGTCCATCACCAGCTCCTAGAACTTATTCAAACTCATGTTCATCAAGTCGGTGATGCCATCCAACCATCTCATTCTCTGTCATCCACTTGTCCTCCCACCTTCAATCTTTCCCAGCATGCGGGTCTTTTCAAATGAGTCAGCTCTTTGCATCAGGTGGCCAAAGTATTGGAGTTTCAGCTTTAACATCAGTCCTTCCAATGAATGTTCAGGACTGATTTCCTTTAGAATGGACTGGTTGGATCTCCTTGCAGTCCAAGGGACTCTCAAGAGTCTTCTCCAACACCACAGTTCAAAAGCATCAATTCTTTGGTGCTCAGCTTTCTTTATAGTCCACCTCTCACATTCATACATGACTATGATATATGAGATTACTGTTGTTTTCATGCTTACTAATGCAGCATCTGTTTTTCAGTTCATAGATCAAGGGGTAGTTTCCACTTTCAAATCTTATGATTTAAGAAATACATTTCATGAGGCTATGGCTGATATAGATAATGACTCCTCTGATGGATCTGGGCAAAGTAGAGTTGACCCTTGCATAATGAAATTTGAACTTCGTGGGTCTTCTTCTATCAGATTGTTTTCAATAGTGAATACTGAAGTACTACATGATTTATGATTGATGGAACCTGTGGATGCTGAAGGCCAAATGTAAGTTACTTGCAGTTTTGAACTGTATTGAGGGTTGGCATCCTGAACTCTGTCATTGTTCAAGGGTCAACTGTAAATTGAAAACCTTCTGGAAAGGAGTCACCATTCTAGATGCCATGAAGGACATTTGCTATTCATGGGAAGAAGTCAAAATATCAGCAGGAGTTTGGAAGAAGTTGATTCCAGTCATCCTGGATGACTTTGAGAGCTTCCACACTTCAGTGGACCAGGAAGCAACTGCAGATGTGGTGGAAATACCAAGATAATTAGAATCAGAAGTGGAGTCTGAACATGTGACTGAATTGCTGCAATCTCATGATAAAATTTTAGCAAATGAGGAGTTGTTTCTTATGGATGTGAAAAGAAATGATTTATTGAGATGCAATCTACTCCTGGTAGTGATGTTCAAAAGATTGTTGAGATGACAACAAAAGATTTAAAATAGTACATAAGTTTAGTTAATAAAGCAGAAACACAGTTGAGAGGATTGATTCCAATCTTCAAAGAAGTTCTGCTGTGGGTAAAATGCTATCAAACAGCATTGCATACCGTGAAGAGATTGTTGGTGAAAGGAAAGGTCAACTGATGCAGCACATTTCCTCATTGTCTTTCTTCCTTTTTTAAAAAAGAAATTGCCAGAGCCTCCCTAACCTTCAGCAGCCACCATTCTGATCAGTCAGTAGCCATCAAGATCAAGGCAAGACCCTCCAGCAGCAAAATACTTGGGACTAGCTGAAGGCTCAAATGATAGCTAGCATGTCTTAGCAATGAAATATTTTAATAAAGGTGTGCACATTATTTAGACAATGCTATTGTACACTTAATGGCTACAATGTAGTGTAAACATATAGGCATTCGGAAACCAAAAATTCATGGGACTTTTTACTTGTATTGCAGTGTACTGCAGTATTTCTTGTACTGCAGTGATCTGGAACTGAAACTGCAGTATCTCTGAGGCATGCTATTAGATACCTTTAAAATGAATGCTTATTATGCTTTACTGAGTGTGATACAAAGCAAGCGAAAGCATTTTTTTTAACACTGGCATTAGCAAAACAGCAGTTAGATGTTCTTGCTAATTTTTACCTCATGTGCCTGAAATATAGATATGTTTTCTGTAGAAACTCTTCGTGTGAGTTGAAACAGTCCACAATAATATTTTTTTTTTATCTCTGTCCTACTGAGAAAAAGCTGTCAAATAATAGATCGTCATTATGTAGGAATCAGAATGATTTCTCAGGTGGGAGGAGTTTCATCTATCTACAAAGTAGAAACAGTCTGCAGAGGCTGTGTTCAAATCAGTCAGTAGGCACCTTGAATACTGTCAAAGAATCATTTTAGAAGAAGCTATGCCTATGAGAGTCACTGTAGCCCACCAGGCTTCTCTGTTCTTGGGATTCTGCAGGCAAGGATACTGGAGTGGGTAACCATTCCTTTCTCCAAGGGATCTTCCCAACCCAGGGTTTGAACCGGGGTCTCTTGAATTACCAATAGATTCTTTCCCATCTGAGCCACCAGGGAAACCCTTATCTGTTGCTAGACCCAATTTATCAAACTCTTCATGATTATTTTTCTCTGAAGAATCCCAGGGATGGGGGGAGCCGTCTATGGGGTCGCACAGAGTCGGACACGACTGAAGTGACTTAGCAGCAGCAGCGGTCGTGACTATTCAACCCACATAATAGGGTTAGGTTACTTAGGCAGCAGGTTTTGGGAAGCTATCTTTGCGGTGGTATATATCAAGTCTGTACAGAGAGCTAAGGAGAATGAATGCCGAGATCATGGAGCTGTTCATTGACTTTTCTAGTGTAGCTAAGGGTGATTGTACCAAATTATGGTGTGGTGAGATGGAGAAGAAGGGGTCCAAATGTGCAGAGAATGTCTCCACATCTGAGGCAACTAAGAGGAGTAGAAGCAGAATCTCTTCAAGCAGTAGAGTGAAAACAGTTGAGCCTGAGGTTAGAAAACTTTTAAGTCAGACACAGAAAAGTACTTTAGAGCAAATCTGCACTTCTGACTTGACAATCTTAACAAATGTCTGTTTATCTCTTCTTTAAACTTTCTAATAAGGTAACAGGTTAGTTACTGCAATAAGGATGATAATTTGCAGTAAAGAAAACAAATTGAGAGGTAAATGTTGGTAGGAAGTTTTGGAAAGAGACCTGTGGTTTTCCCTACCTGTTTTTTCCCCCTTTGCATCTTAAAATCCCATATGTCAGTGTGTCAAATTTAGAATATAGAGAGTGAAACTATAGTGGTAAAACTATCCATCTCAGGTGTATTTAAAAACATACAGAGGTTCAAAATGCTATCTTTCTCTCTTGGGGTTGTTTTCTAGTGAGTCTCAAAGGTATATTGCTACTGTAAGAAGTCTGCAGGGAATTCCAGACACACTTTAGCATCTTTCTAATCACAAAATCATAGTTTCTAATTTACAGTCTCTAAGTCTTGGGTTTGTAAATCTTTTAGCATGTGGGCAATACTCTAATACAATGGTAACTTTTTCTTTGTCATCTGATATTATCTAATTTTCCAATGAAGTGATTAAGCCTATGAAATACACCAGAAGACACTGGTATCCTAGGTGTACATGTAATTGCTAAATTTAGATCTGAACTTAAAAATGAATTGATTTCATATAAGCAAAATATTTAGAGGTGTGAAATACTTTCTAGAATACATGAAGGCAAATGCAAGTTCACCTCTTGTCCCTAACCTTGGTGGGTCCACTTCCTGTCCCCTATGCCCTTTTCCCTCTATTTCTAAGCTAGTCATGCCAAGTAACAATCCCTTGTTATTTTATTAGCTTTGTTTTTGGGAAACAGGCCCAAAGTACCATGTGTGAAGCACTGATTTCTGTCTTTTTTGGCTTCATTCTCATTACCAATACTTGTTAATTCTCTTTCCATCTCTCTATCATCTTTACTGTAACATGGATCCACAAAGCTATTTAGAAATGAAAACTTTAAGAAGAAAGTTTTCAAGGATTAGGTGTATCCAATAGGATCAGTGACTGGGTTTCAGGTCTGAGACTGGTGGTGTGTTTACTTTTTGTATTCAGCTGTTGGAACTCCTGGGAACGGGAAAAACTACTTGCAACTGTGTACCCCGGCCTCTTCACTTTGCTTCCTGACATGTGAGAGACACTTAGTGCCTGATTGTAGTGAGTGATGAATGAGGATGAATGAATGACGGCTCAGCTACCTGTCTTGCTTGATAAAGGGAGTTAAGGTTATGCTACAAGTGTTCAATATTTTCAGCTGGTGGTGCTTTAGTCACTAAGTCATGTCCAACTCTTGCTACCCCATGAACTGTAGCCTACCAGGCTCCTCTGTCCATGGGGTTCTCCAGGCAAGAATACTGGAGTGGGTTGCCATTTCCTTCTTTGGGGGATCTTTCCCACCCAGGAATTGGACCCGGGTCTCCTGCATTGCAGGCAGATTATTTACCGACTGAGCTATAAGGGAATCCCAATATATTCACCTAGGACTGAAAAAAATCATGGGATTTGAACACTAAAAATATTCTCTTCCAAGAAAAGGGTTACATCTGATCATCTTATTCTATATATGTCTCCAGTTCAGTAAGAATTACTTGCACAGTTAACATATGTAAAGCTTTTAGCAACTGCCTAGTGAGTAGTTACAATAAGTACTAGCTATTATTATTGGGGCTTCCCTGTTAGCTCAGCTGTAAAGAATCCACCTGCAATGCAGGAGGGCCCCGTTCAATTCCTGGGTTGGGAAGTTCCCCTGGAGAAGGAATATCCATTTCAGCATCTTTGGGTTTCTCTAATGGCTCACATGGTAAAGAATCTGCGAGTAAGGCAAGAGACCTGGGTTCAATTCCTGGGTTGGGAAGATTCCCTGGAGATGGGCATGGCAGCCCACTCCAGTATTCTTGCCTGGAGAATCCCTGTGGACAGAGGAGCCTGGCAGGCTATACAGTCCATGGGGTTGCGAAGAGTCAGACACAACTGAGCAACTAAAGCACAGCACATGATTATGATAACAATAACAATATATAAACAATAATGATTATTGTTATTATCATTATTTCATTGAGAGAGAAAGTAAATAAGAAAGATGGCTGTCTGATAAGAATGCTTCTTGGTTCTCCCGAGAGCAAACTGTCCTTACATCCTAATGTTGTGTTTGCTTTGCCAGAAATAGACAATAAGTATACTTAGGTACATTGTGATCAGGATGGCTGTTTTAAAACACAAGACCAATTATGTCATAGGCCGCCTTAACTCCCTGCAAAGTCATGCCATTGCTTGCAGAATGAAATTTGAAGCATGACAAGTAAGGCTCCTTACGCTTTGCTCTTCTAATTTAATCTAATCCAGCTCCATAGACCTTTCTTATTCACAGTTCCTTGGGCTGTATGTCCTAACTGTTCCTACAATATTCTAAGATTAGGTCTGTTTCCTTGTTGGTCTCCACAGTTAGACCTTGTTTCCTTTTCCCATCTTCTAGCACATGGATTAGCAAGTTTTCTCTAGTTTAGTAAATGCTTTAGGCTTTGTGGGCTGTACTTTTACTGTCACAGCTACTCAGTTCTGCCAGCATAGCACAAAAGTGGCCGTAGACCATATGCAAAGGTACGAATGTGACTGTGTTCCAACACAACTTTATTTATGGACACTAAAATGGGAATTTCATACAATTTTCATGTACCTTGAAATGTTTTTCTTCTCTTGATTTTTTTCATCCACTTAAAAATACAAAAATTGTTCTTAGTTTGCAGGCCATACAAAATCAGGCAGCAGGAAAAATTTGGTCTGTGTGCTATGTGCTTGCTCCCTAGTCTAGCAAAATGCCTGGCTTGAAAATAGTGCTCAGCCAGTACATTGAGTGCGTATGGCAACTCACTGACACAAGGAATTGACATTCTCTAGAAACAGCATGACTGTTTCTACCTGTAGGCCATGTGTCTTGTCTCTTTCTTTCCTGAGAATGTCCTTGTTTGCTCGTTTTAATTTTCTGCCTAGTGAGCTATTATTTGTTCTTCAAGATAGAGGATCAGCTTTTCAAAATAGAATTCAGATCTTTTCCAGGTGAAAAAAGAGATGGGGTCTTTGGTGAATCCATATCCATCTGTGCTTCTATGGAGCTTTGTATTAATATTATATATCCCATTAGTGTGGCACTTTTCATACTGTATTTTAATTATCTTTGCTTGTGTTGCTCTTTTTCATCATTTCCTAAAGTTACTATATGCCTGGTACCAGTCAGTATAGGATGTGACATTGATAGTCATTTAGTAACAATGAAATATTCTTATGAGAATTCTCAATATTCTGTTGAGACTGCTTGGCATTAGTCTAATCTATAATGATGAGACTGTCTTTCATTATTGATAATGAGGTAACTTCGGTGTCTAACACTGAAATGAATACAACTGAACTCGACTAAAAATGTTAAGTATCACTCAAAAATTAAAAACAATTAAATTGGAAGCTCAGGAAGTAAAAGTTTTGTGTGTGATATAAAACATCAGTTTTTTAATTTAATTTTAGCTTAGCTGAATTAAAATCTATAGATATATTTTAAAAATACTGTCTTAAGCCTTTGCTTAGCAATACTATTTAATCATATGTATATATTGCTAGTCTTCCCTGGAAAGATAAGGTATACTGGTTGTACTAGAGATTTTGTGGTGAAATGTAAAGGATTTTGACTAATTAATATGTTATTTCAGCAAGTTAACTGCTTTCAAAAGTTTACTTTGATGGGTTCACCTAGAAGAGAAAGGAGATATTTTATAACATATCTTAGTTATGGTGTCAGATATTCCATTATAAATTCTCTCAGGTATCTTATATATGCTCAATACTTATTTACTGTGAGACTATCCAGTGCCTTATATCATATATCTCTCTATTTCCTTGGGGAAATTTCCTGCATTCTCCCAAACTATAAGATTTCCAATTGAGATCAGTGTTCTGGGTAGATTTCACCATAAATATGTTTGGAAATCTCAGGAGGAATTGAAAGCACATCACCATGTGAGATGAATAAGAAGCTTTTTCATTATTGATAATTTATTTTCATTCATTCTAATCATAGAAAATAGTAGTGAATGTGGTAGTTTAGGCTGTCATTATAAACAGAATGTCTGAATGCAGGCTGCTTATCTTCTTTTATTGAGACAACTGCATACCAGTGATTGGAAATCAGCATGTGTTCAAATGGTACAGGTGTTTATAAAATACATGCCATATCAATGTGGAGAAAAGAGAAACCATGCTTGAGTGAACTTACCTAGTATTTAACTTGTAGGAAGTCATATTTCATAGAGGAAAAAATGTCAGATTGCATTTATGGGACAAAAGAATGATGCTGAATGTAACAGAATACACAGAACAGGGACATTTCACACAGAACCCCAATCCTTGGTCCATTGGTCAGCTGTCTTAATTTAAGATAGTATGTATTTTTTTGTAAATTCATTCATTAAGCTTTAAACACCTTAGTGATAGAAATTTTGTCATATGTCTTTGTGTACATTGTAGTGTCTGGTACCGTGTCTTGCATATAACAGGAATGCACACATTTGCTGAATTGTATTTATAAACAGTTCAGTGTGTAGAAAAAGTAGCAGTCTCTGAAATGTTTCCCAAGAATAACTTTTTCAGATATGTGCTATTTCCATAAATATGTAGTAATTAAGCCATGGTATCAGCATTCATTCATTGAGAGCCTACAGTCTCCTATTTTTATTTTTTACACGTTAACTCATTTAACTTGCAAAACAATGATATGAGTTGGTATTAATCCTTTCCCCCTCCCAGAGAAACCGAGCCCCAGGGAATTTAAATAGCTTGAGTTTATGTGTAAAATAAGAGTAGTATATACTTTATAGGGTTTGTGAGGATTAACTGGGATGGATTATAGACCAGACTTCCTGGTGTGTGCTAAGCCCTTTGTTACTATTAATGATGTGCAGCTAATAAGTTGTGAGTTGCGATCGCATCACAGTTAGTCTCACTTCAGAGCCTGCACTCTTCATCATTGTGTTGTGATTTTCTACCCTAAATACACAGTACAAATCATCTTCCTTCCTGTTTCGAGCTCCTGCAGGGCAAATGATAAGTCTTTCTCTTGTTTTATCTACTAGTACCCTGTACACATGATAATACGTGTTGGCTGGCTTGACAGTGGCACTGTTTATGGTTTTGTTTTCCATATGAATGATTGGTAGATTGCTTGATTCTGAGAAGGACTCAAAGCAGTATTGTCACAGTATGCCTTGCATTTTATATCCAAAAAAGTCCCCCTCCCCCAATAATATGCCACCTGCATCCTGATTCTATATTTTGTTTCCCTTGTTGCTGATACGAAGAAGGGACTGAGAACAGACACAGTATTCAGGTGGTGGTAATATTTTCCAGTGAGCTTTGTTAATAGATCTCAATTGCATCCTGAAGTCATTTCTGATGGTTGTGTCTTAGGATTTTTGAGTTAGACTTTTTTTTTTTTACTTGAGAGGTAAAACTTTCTCTGTGTTTTGAAGGTTAGAGAATTAAAAAAAAAAAAACACAACTCTAGATCTCATAGCCCTGGAGAACTTTCCTCAAAGGGAATTTGAGTAAAAAATGAGCTGTCAAGTGTCCTTGAGGTTCCTTGCTAGTCATAGAGTGATGCATCATTTGTCAACTGCAGCTGTCTTTCTTTATGTGAAGATCCTGATACCGGGGGTGTTTCTCCATCCTTGAGCATGTGGAAGTCAGTAACAAACTCAGGACCAGCCCTTCTGTACATGGAGGTGCTAAATTACGATTGTACTGTCAGAAGGTATAATCAGCTTGTGTGGCTCAGTTTTTTTTTTTCATTGTGGAAGAAATGCATAACATAAAATTGATAATTCTGATTAAGTGTACAGTTCAGTGGCATTAAGTACATTCAAACTGTCATGCAACCATCACTACCATCCATCTCCACAGCTTTTCCATCCTCCCCAAATGAAATTTCGTGCCCGTTAAACACTAAATCCCATTCTCCTCTCTCCTCAGCCCTTTGTGACCACAATTCTGCTTTCTGTCTCTAAATTTGACTGCTTGTTTTAATTCTATAACTCCATGATTTATCGGTTTAAACTGAGGCCTACATTTTTCCACTTTTTCTTATAATGGTTATTATCCAATTACTGAGATTGACTTTCCACAGCTATATCTTTGAAGCTTGTGAACTTAATGAAGTAAATATTCTCCTTTACTTCTTTATATAGTAAACTCTTAAATCTTGTTATCACATCCTGAGGGGAAGACCTGTTAATCTGTTCTGTTACCAGTGTTTGAGGCATTGTTGTACAGTGTGAAACAACAGTAAATATGTATGGAATAAAGATACTGCTAACGTTAATTATTGGAAAAGTTTGTTTACTTAAAAAATCATTAAAAAATATTTTACTGGAATTTTCTACTATGTAGGAGACCAGTTAAATCAGGCACTTCCTCTTTCTGTGACAGCCTCTCTAAGTTTTTAAGAATTAGCAAAATTGAATTTGGGCTTATGCTCTCCAAATCATTTGTTTATTCATCCATCGGCTGAGTATCTATATGCTGAGTACTGCTGCATGCTGCCTCCATATGTTGAGTACTGCTCTGCCTTATGTGCTGGCTGAGCAATGGTGTGCAAATGGCCTTGATCCTTGAACTCAGAGCCCTAGTGGAGCGTACAGGCAGTAAAAAGTGAACACACAGCTGATACATTAGTTGTAAATTATGTGAAAGAAAAAGACGTGATACTATCAAGAAGATCGATGATGGGCAGACCACTTCAAATTGAAGGAAGTGGAGAAATGATAACTATTTTCATGTTTGTGATGAACTGTGCTCTTGTGTAGGACAGCAAGAGGGCTTGTCTGAAAGACTCAAAAGGTTGTAGGATAAACATTCTTGTGTGTGTGTGCATGCATGCTTCAGAGATAAAATGCATGGCCTTTTCCGGGTTGTTTATCCCACTAGTGAAGGTAGTTAAGCGTGGCTTTGTGGAGATATTATACTCAAACACTGGCAGGTTGGTTTTTAAACCTGGTTAAATATCAGAATCATCAATTTATGTAGGAAGGTTCAGTCCATTGATTGATATTTAATAGTTCTGCTTAATACGTGCTACCTGAATCTGACTCTGAGTTGCTTTTTTGGCATGTATAATGATGGCAGCCAAGATGAGAAGTAGCTGAAAACGGTTTTAAATTCTTTCCAGCTCACAAACACAAAATTAATTACTCAGCAGCATTGGTTAATATACCATTTGATTAGGTCTGCATATTGGTATCTTGTGCCAAATTTGACTCACTAATATTCTAAATGTACACAGTAACCTTGAGGACATAGCTTTTTGATTACTTGCTTTTTGGTGCCTAATATAGAATCAAGATTAGTGATACCAGGAAGGTCTTTGAACTTAATGTATGTTATAGAACCCAGTGGAATAATGTGTACTGTAAAAATTTGGTGAATTTGTTTCACAGTAGCTCACAAGAGGTGTCTGTCAGCAATCAGCTATCTAGTATTTTCGGAGCATCTCTTGTGTCCTAGGCACTATTTGTGAAAAGTGTGTCTAAAAAGGTTGATCATTTTTTCTCTGCATATATTGATGAGGCCAGTTGGATATGCTTTGTGAAATGAAACTTGTTGCTGCTATACCAACTTTTGTAAAAGTGTAATGGTGTTTTGCCTCTTGACTATGCTGTATTTGAAGGTAACCTTACATGATGGCTTAACTTACACCAAATTTATCATATTTACATGTTGAATCTCTCATAATACCTAACTATAAATGGTCAAAATTTAAAGACTGAAGTAGCTGAGTGAATAAGGGGTTATCCAATGGAATGACCTGGTTTTACACATTCTACTGAAAAGCAGTTTCACATTATTGCAGTTCATTAAGTAATACTGTGCACCTCACAATGTGGTTTATTACTCACACTGTGATATTGGGATAGTAGTAATAAGGGTGCTTTTTTATAGTAGATTAAGTCCAGCAGAGTCACCATGCTGTGTGATGATGATGTTTGTGGTGGTAAATATCTGGGTGTATTGTTTGCCTGAAAAATTAGATATTGGAATTATAGACTTATGTATTTAAGTCTCAAATGGTACCTAGTAGCAACAGGAAGTCTTTTTTCCTTTTTCTTGTTGTGTTTCTTAATAAACACTTTTCACACTTATTTTTAAAGTATGTTAACCAGGAAAATTGTGTTCTATTGAATCCTTTATTAGTTCAAGTCTGTTAACATGCTATGATTAGAGATGTGTGGGTGGGTAGAGCCAGGCATTGATTTCTATTGTGTTACCTTTACCGTAAATACCACGAATTTATAAGCTGCAAAGCTTGAATTTACCTCATTGATTTCCATGTAGTAAAATTCTTCCTCATTTATAATCTGATAACCTAATCCTTCTCACATAGCCTATCACACTGAATTTACTGATTCTTTGTCTTTGAACTGCAAATGCTCTGTAATAGGCTAAATTTGCATGACAGCATCTGCAGATAATCTAAATGTTCCCCCTGTGAACCTGTATGATTTTAAATACGGAACCATGAATGCCTCTTAGGCAAGGAATTAATTTCCAGCATTTTAATAAGAAGGGTGTGTAAGTGTGCGCTGAGGCCCTAAACTCTTCGTTAACTGGGCAAATTTTGTTTATCTGCAGCATGAATGCACTTACATTATTTTCTGTAAGCTACATTTCCCACCAGTATTTATATTTAAGTGATTTTTCCCCAACCTTGCAATAATTGAGAAAAGAGGATTTTATTTTTTTCTTCTATGAGTGCATTTTATTGTGGAGTATTTGGCAGTATTATTGTATTTAAAAACATATTGATTCTCTATTGTTATTGGTGAGATTAAATTTCAAGTACTATGTTTTAAATTGGATTTGTAGCCATTAAAGTTCCAAATATTTGTTTCTGTAGTGTAATTTTAGGAATAGGACAAAGTCTGAGATGAAATAATTTGGACACAATATCACTCTTGCAGAGATTTTTCTACTTGTGTGCTTAGACAAAATTGAATAAGAGTATAAGCAATGAAACTTTGAAAGTACTAAGAAAAATGGGAAATACTTTCTGACCACAGGCACTCTGTGCTACCACAAAACATCTACAAGAAGTTAAAACAACAACAGCAACACTGTATAAACCAGCAGTTTGTTTGAAACGCTGAGAAATGGAGAATATGGTATGTGTGCTTTTCATTAGTTTCAACGTGATGTATTAAAGGAAAATAAAAGTAATACAAATAAGTTTTATTACAGACCAGATATTTTGTTTTTTATATTGACCTTAAGAGAAAAATAGACTTTTCAACTTTTAATAATGTAACAGATAATTAATATTTATTGATAATTCTCCAGGCACTAGATGTATATCAGATGGTCTGAATTTTTACTGTCATTGCTAAATCACTTTTATGTATTCAATGTCTACTGGGTATGACTAGAAAAGTTAGACCTTAGAGATTCTAGATTTCTATAGATTCTATCTGTAATGTTGCACATTCATTATAAAAGTGACTTAAGAACATTTGAAAATTATATACAAATGTATGATTTATTTAGCATTTGTATGTTGAGAGCTCAACCAAGCATTTCACAAATGTGGTAGTCAGTGCTAGCTCTGTTATACAGGTGAGGCAAACAGGTTTCCAGAAGAGTTTAGTGGAGTTGCTGAGATGCTGGTCTATTTAATGCAAGACTGGAGCTCACTGAGTATCTTATACTACAGTTTCAAATTAGTGGTTTGGCAGGGATGTTTTAATGCTGGCAAAATATAGTAAGAAGATATAAAAATTAGTGGAGAATGGTGTGTTTCTTAATCACATCTAAGTGTGATATTAATAATAAGACTACCTCTATGGGTCACTTCCTTTATGCTTTTATGGTAATGGAAAAGCTGTTTGGAGGCCTTTTTCAAAGTACAATGAATTATCCTGACATACAGTGCAGTCGCACTAAGGCATCCCCATCAGAGTCTGAAGAGGGAAACTAAAGGAAGATGCATTTATTCTTTACGACAAGACAAAATGTTATAAACGGAAAAACCATAGACTTAGATGCTCGCAGAACAGAGTTCAGATCTAAAATTTTATTTTTTTCACCTTGTCGGAGTCAGAAAAATTTAAGAACATTGGTTTCCTTATATGCAAAACAGGGAATGTAATTCTCTTAGTACTTTCTGAAAGTGAAAGTGAGAATTGCTCAGTTGTGTCCAACTCTGTGACCTGGAATTCTCCAGGCAAGAATACTGGAGTGGATAGCCTTTCCCTTCTCCAGCGGATCTTCTCGACCCAGGAATTGAACAGGGGCCTCCTGCATTGCAGGCGGATTCTTTACCAACTGAGCTATCAGGGAAGACTCTTAGTACTTTCTAGAGGTGGTAAAAAATGGAATGACATAATGTATTGCTTGTGATGGCTTAGTCATTTGAAATAATATCAAACTTTTACATAAAATTTTATTGAAATGGCCAAATGAATGTGTCTAAATTGCTCCATATCTAATACTCAGTTTCTTTTTGACTTAGTTATTGCATGGTGGTAATGTTATCCATCAAATCTTCCCAAGTGGTGCTTGTGGTAAAGAATCTGCCTGCCAGTGTAAGAGATGTTTAAGAGATGCAGGTTTGATCCCTGGGTCGGGAAGATTTCCTGCAGGAAGGAATGGCAACCCACTTCAGTATTCTTGCCTGGGTAATCCCATGGACAGAGGAGCCTGGCAGGCTATGGTCCATAGGATCGCAGAGTCAGACACGACTGAAGTAACTAGCATGCATGCATGCAGAAGTCCTGTTTGCTATGTTATTAATTCTGTCAGATCTAAAGGGGTTCAAACTATATATCATTATATTCTCAGCAGCTGCTAGTTCCTGACATATACTAGGCACGCAAGAAGTGCTTATTAAATGAATGAATGGTTTTGGGATATTGAGGTTTCTCACCTGCTTTTTGATATCTGTGTAAAAAGGATGGGTACCAGGGGATATGATGATTTCCTTTTGCACCTTTTGCTCTTATGATATTCCCAAAACTTATGTAATTGATTTTAAATAGTTTACTACTTTGAAAAATGTTATGAAGATCAGAAGTTATGCATTCAAGATGAGAATTCTACAAATGGCTCAATACAGAAGTTCTCACGGCTTTGCCTTTTTTCAAAAAGCTGGTTATACGTGCTACTGGATTTCCTTTCTTGTAATTTGTACTTGAAAGTGAAAATGAAAGTCACTCAGTTGTGTCCAACTCTTTGTGACCCCATGGACTACACCGTCCATGGAATTCTCCAGGGCAGAATACTGGAGTGGGTAGCCTTTCCTTTCTCCGGGGGATTGTCCCAACCCAGGAATTGGACCCAGGTCTCCTGCACTGCAGGTGGATTCTTTACCAGCCGAGCCACCAGGGAAGCCCAGGAGTACTGGATAGACTGTCCCTTCTCCTGAGTATCTTTCTGACCAGGAATCAATTGGGGTCTCCTGCATTGCAGGCGGATTCTTTACTAGCTTAGCTACCAGGGAAGCCCTCATGTGTACTTGGATGGAAATTTTCATTCAGAAGCATAACAAATTTTACTGGTTTCGAGGATTTGGTCATTTGAGGAGATCCAAATATGATCACAACAGTCTTTTCTGTCAATTTCTTTTTGATTTTTTTCTATTTGACCCCACAATTTTCTTTCAAAGGTCATTTCTCCCATCATGTACAATATGGGGCCTAAATGTTGGCAATAAAATGGATAGTGTCAGGTATTTTCTAAACACCAAATGACTGCAATCATTTTTCTTCTGTGTAATCCTGGTACATCTAGATATATGGTAATGGCAGAAAGCCAGCTAGGAATTTGGATATGTTAACAATGACATCACTTTGCTTAGTGATTCCTTAGTGATTACAAGTATACTTAAAATCTGTCCTTCATAAACTTGGCCTTTTATATTAGTAGTATTTTTTTTAACACAGTCTAATATTTCTTTTAGATGAATTCTAGGCATACCATCTTTGTATCAAACTTAGAAGATATCACACTGTGTGATCATATGTTGAAATACTTCTATTTTAACAAGTGTTGGCAGTGTCATAACAAAAAAAAAGCACTAGGTATTAGCATATGTTCACACATTTAAAATTTATATTTTTTCTATGTTACCAACTTTCCCTTTTTCTTTCTTGAGAAGCATTATTCTCTTAAAAGCTTTATTTTTAAAAGAATATGAGGTATGTGAAATATTTAACATTTAATCACTTAACTCTTTCCAGGAATGTGATATTTTTATAGCTGTTTTTTTGTTGCTATATTTTATTTGTCTTAAAATGCTTGATCAAAAGGAAAAGACAATACGATATTCCGCCCCCCATCCTTGGGGAATACATTCCATGACTCCCAGTGGATACTTCAAAGTATAGATAATACTGAACCCTATATACTATGCTTTTTTCTTATACATAAATACTTACGATTAACTTGTAAATTAGGCCCATTAAGAGATAAAAGCAATAATAATAGAATAATTATAACATTATAATTTAATAAAATTATGTGAATGTGGTCTCTCTCTCTACATATCTTTACTCAGCCTTCTGTTTGTGATAATGTGAGATGATAAAATGCCCACATGATGAGATAAAATGAGGTGAATGAAAGGCATTGTGATGTACTATTAGGCTGTCATTGACTCCTTTTTTTAAAAAGACTTAAGTTATTTGTTATGTTTTTTAATTGGAAGATAATTGCTTTACAGATAAGTGTTGTGTTGGTTTCTGACATACAACAATGCAGATTAGTCATAATTACATGTGTGTGTGCATATATATATGTATGTGTTGTGTGTGTGTGTGTCCCTCCCTGCTGAGCCTCCATCCCCTCCTCCCAACCCACCTCTCTAGGTTATCACAGAGCACCAGGCTGAGCTCCTTGTGTTGTGTAGCAGCTTCCCGTTAGCCATCTGTTTTATGCATAGTAGTGCATATATGTCATTGCTTCTTTCTTTCCTCGCCCCACCTTCTCCTTCCCCTACTGTGTGCACAAGTACAATCTGTATGAAAACACAAAACAGCCCGAATAGCCAAAGCAATCTTGAGAAAGAAAAACAGAGTTGGAGGAATCAACCTTCCTGACTTCAGACTATACTATGATGCTGCTGTAATCAAGACAGTATGATTCTGACACAGAAACAGACATATAGACCAATGGAACCAGATAGAACCCTAGAGATAAACCTATGCTCCTTTAGGCACCTTATCTTTGACTAAGGAGGCAAGAATATACAATGGAGAAAAGACAGCCTTTTCAATAAGTGTTGCTGGAAAAACTGAACAGCTATGTGTAAAAGAATGAAATTAGAACACTTCCTATCACCATACACAAAAATAAGCTCAAAATAAAGGCTTAAATATAAGGCCAGAAACTATAAAACTCTTAGAGGAAAACATAGAAAGAATACTCTTTGATATAAATCACAGCAAGGCCCTCTTGGACCCACTGTACAGAGTAATGGGCGTGAAAACAAAAATAAATGATCTCTACCTAAACTTAAAGGGTTTTGTATTATTGACCTTCTGATGACATGTCAGGAGCAACGTCTGCTTCAGGTGATCATGGATCATCAGGCCGTGAAGGATGGTCAGATGTCAGGAACAGATTGTGTGAATGATTGGGGGTCCTAGGTAGAAGTGAGTGGAATGGTGTGAGATGGCATCATGCTACTCAATATGGTGTGCGATTTAAAACTTATGAATTATTTCTGGAATTTCTCATTTAATATTTTCAAGCCACAGTTGATGGCAAGTAACTGTGACTATGGAAAGTGAAAATGAGGATAAGAGGGGACTACTGTATTTCAGAAGAAAAAATATTTTACATAGTAGTGCATTCGATTATCTAAATATCTGATCAACCTTTTTTCATGGTGTCTGCAAAATTTATTTGATTAATTTGTTTATAATTTTTGTCTTTTCATAAAAAGGAATAAGAAAGGACTTATAAGTCCTGCTTATGAAGACTTCTGAAAGTACTTTCTTAGTAATCAATGGGAAGAGGATGGGGGTCTCTTCAAAATGATATTTCTTTATAAAATCGCAGAATGGGGCTCTAGATATCATTAGTTTATGTTCCCATTAAGGGCTGAAATTATCTCTGTGTTGGGCTTCCCCAGTGGCTCAGTGGTAAAGAATCCACCTGCCAATGCAGGAGACATGGGTTTGATTCCTGGGTCAAGAAGATTCCCTGGAGAAGGAAATGGCAACCCACTCAAGTATTCTTGTCTGGGAAACCCCATGGACAGAGGAGCCTGGCAGATTCTAGTCTATGGGGTTGCAAAAGAGTTGGGCACGACTTAGTGACTAACCACAGCAACAATCTCTATGATATACCTGTTAAGTTCATTCATTCATTCAACAAAAATATTAACTGATTAACACACATGCATATGAGTGCTGAAAAATTGATGCTTTTGAAGTGTGATGTTGGAGAAGACTCCTGAGAGCCCCTTGGACTGCAAGGAGATCAAACCAGTGCATCCTAAGTGAAATCAGTCCTGAACTGGAAGGACTAATGCTGAAACTCAAGCTCCAATACTTTGGCAACCTGATGCAAAGAACTGACTCTTGGAAAAGACCCTGATGCTGGGCAAGATTGAATACAGGAGGAGAAGGGGACAACAGAGGATGAGATGGTTGGATGGTATCACCGACTCAATGGACATGAGTTTGAGCAAGCTCTGGGAGTTGGTGATGTATAGGGAGGCCTGGTATACTGTAGTCCATGGGGTTGCGAAGAGTCAGACTTGACTGAGTGACTAAACTGAACTGATATTGGGCTAGATCATGTCCAGCTCTTTGTAACCCCATGAACTGTAACCTGCCAGGCTCCCCTGTTCATGGGATTTTCTAGGCAAGAATAATAGAATGGGTTGCCATTTCCTTCTCTAGGGGATCTTCCCAACTGAGGGATTAAATCCACATTTCCTGAGTCTCCTGCATTGGCAGGTGGATTCTTTACCACTGAGCCACCTGGGAAGCTTAGTAATTGATTACCTACTATGAATCAGATCCTCTTCCACTCATTGTGAAAAAGCAGTGAACCAAATAAATAAACCCCCTGCCTTGCAGAATTTGGTTCCTAGTGGGAAGATAAGGACTGGAAAATCACTTTAGTAACAGGAAATGATAAGTGCTAGGAAAAACGTCAGCATAAAGGGTATAATTTTATATAGGGAGATCAGGGAAGAGCCCTCTGATATGGTGCAGAGCCCTCAATGTACTGAGAATAGGCTCTAAGCTGTGTACAGTCTTAGGGTCAGCGTGTGCAAAGGCCCAAGGGCACCGTGTACTTAACATGGGGTCACTATGGCTAAAGCAGGGGGAAAATGGTAGGAGAGCTGACCAAGGGACAGATAAAATGCACAGATCATTGTCACAGCATGTCTATCATGCTTCAGGACAGAATCTGTTACTTAACCCAATGTAATAAGGGACATGTATTGTCCCTTTAGTCCACAAATAACTCTATAATGTAAGAAATGTCCTGATTTTATATCCTATTTTTAATATACATATAGTTTATGTAACTTGCTGGAGTCCAAAGCACACACTTGTAATGAACATCAGTGGTGAACTGGGGATTGTCTCTTTTTTGTCTTGCAAGCCAGCCTTAAAAAGATTGATGGAGAAATACTCAGGGGCAGTGATAGAAAATGGGTGGAGAGAGGATGTGTTGGTCACAGAACTTGGTGACTTCCATTTACATGACAGAGTCGGTGCTTGAAGTTGCTATTTTCCAATTGATAAGCAGGTGACAATCTGCTTGGCAAAATACGTTGAAAAATTGGAGTGGCTCCATCTCTCTGAGGCAGATTTAACTTTTTTTTCCTCGTGGTAGTTTCCTAGCCATAGCTAGTTGTGCGACTTCAGTTAGTGGTAAAACAAATGTAAAATGTTGAAATAAATATAAATCCTATCATTCAGTTTCAGTTTCTATGCCTCGTAAATCTATTTTTCTTTCCAACTTTAAGTGCCTATACTGTAACATGATGGTTATCTTAAAAAATCAGTCATTTGTAGCCTCTTATATTTCAGATCTTTAGGTAATATCAGATATTCACATAATTTGTATTTTCTTCTTGTTGCCAGCAGAGGGCAGACTTCACAACCCTGTTTTCTTTTGTCAATAACAAGCACAGATGAATTAAAAAGAAAGGTTAAAAAACAAAAAAAAACAAAACCTTTCCAAAATGATGAACTTTTAAGTTCTCTGTGCACAGTTTACAAAACAAAAAGTATCCAATGGAAGAGAACTTAAGATCTAGTCAATACTCCTATTATCATGCCATATTTTATAGTTTCATGTCACTCAAGAGAAATTAAGTTATTTCTCTTAATTGACAGAAGAAAAATACAATAATAAATCCTTGCTATGAGCCTTACTTGTATTAAAAATAGATAAAACAGATTTGTTTTGCCTCAGTAAAGCTTGATAAGAAAATAATGAAAAGCAAATTGTAATCAATAGGTGATTTGGGTATAGATTATCCAAGGTTTACTTACTTTGCAGTTGTTTCTTTCTAACTGTGACTTTCCTTTGACAGGTATGCATATCAGAAAGAACATCAGATTTGAGCTGGGCACTCACTGTTTGCACAGTTTAGAGTATATGACCTGTCTCCGCGTCACTTTCCATATTTGTAAAATGCATGTAGTAAGGCTTGCCTGATTTATTTGTGAGAGAGAAAGCAGGAGGTACAGAGGGAGGACCTGCATTATAGGCCAACTCTCTGACTCTAGACAATTGAACATTCTTGGATCTCATTTTCCTGCTTTCAGAGTGAACAGTCTGGACTAGAGTAACTACAGGTGGTATGTGGTCCCTGAAAGCATTTTTGTGCTAAAATCTTAACTTAAAATGTCTAGTAATATAGAAAGTGCTATATAAATATAATTGAATAATAAGGCATGCATTTCACCAAAATTTTAAAATTAAATTATGTTGTACGTGAATTTCCAAGAACATATCTGTACTCTGAAGCCACAGTGGGTCAGTATATAAGATCTGATTGGAAAGAGAGAAAGAAGCAAAGCTAAAGTGAAGGCAATATGAATAAAAATAGCACCCATAAAAGGTAATCAGAATGACTGGTCATCCAAATATGACACTTCTTGCTTTGTCACTCACATCTTTCTTCCCAGAGTGAAAGCAGCTCTCAAGTTATAAACATACAGCTTATTATTTCATCCACTTATTCACTGATTCACTAACTGAACATTTATATTGCTTATCTTCCTTGTATTAAAGGCAGTTTATGCATTGTCACGTTTCCCACTGAACTTGGAGATGCTGTTTTTTCCTTCCTCTCTCCTCATGTCAGAGCAGAGACTAGATGTTTTTTCCTCTTCTACAATACAGCTATTTTTAGCTCAAGTAGTTTTTCTTTTCTTTAACACCTTTTTGCACCCCCTTCCAGCTGTTGCTTAGTGATCTCAGATACACCTGCTCTCCTTCACCCTTTCCAACTCTCTTTATTTCATTTAGATGAGCTCAAAAGAACCTGAATGTGGACTGGAAGTTGAACAGCAGTGCTGGTAACCTATTTGTAACAGGGTAAGGGAAACCAGGCTTTGAGGTGAAAATAGACATAACAAAGGCCCCATTTCAAATAACCTTAAAAGGGCCTTAAAGTGCCCTTCAGAACTGATATAAAATTTCTGTCTTCCTTCTCATTCTCACTCTCTCTAATTAAATATGGCTACTCTTAAGTGCTGGTATTGATGATAAAATAAGACTTTTAATAGTTGTTTTGCTTTTGAAAAAGAGAACAGTTTTACTGGGGGAAAATTTACATGCAAAAAAACTGCACATATTTAATATATGTAATTTGGTGAGCTTGCACACATGTACACAGCCACAATACCGTAATGACAATCAAGGTGACATATCCATTACCTTCAAAACTTTCTTTGTGTTTTTCAGTTTATAAAAATTTATTTTGGCGGTGCTAGGTCTTCTTTGTGGCACTTGGGCTTCTCTAGTTGGAGCACACGGGCTTAGTTGCAGTATGTGAGATCTTAGTGCCCTGACCAGGGATTGAACTCAGGTCCCGGCAGAGTCTTATCCCCTGGACCACTGGGGAAGTCCCTCCTTGGGTTTTTCATTAATTGCTTGATGTTGAGATGGTTTCATTCACTGTTTTCCATTTATAATATATGGTATTTTAGATAAATGTAAATTAAATATACCTTTTTAGACTTAGTTGTGGATCTACAATTAGGACATTTGTTACTTTTAGGGAAAAATACAGAAATCAGCTTTTAGACTTTACTATACGGGTCATTAGGAACTTTCTAATCTTTTTGAACCCACTTTTTGCAGAAAGATTGTACACGAGGAATCTGAAAGGTTTTACTGCAATCTGCTGTTGGTTCTTTTGAGATCCAGCAAGTCACACAGAAAAACATACTTATGTTTAATTTCTTTAAATATACTTATTGTATATCTACTATGTAGTAGGCATTGTTTTAGGTACTCTGGATATACAATTAAACAAGACAGATCAAGACCTTTGTCACTCATGGAGTCTGAATTCTAATAGTGGAGGAGCAAGGGAAAGCAATTAACATAATAAATAAATTTTATAGTGGATGGATAAAAGAGTGATACTAGTAAGAAAAGTTGTACAGAGTGTGGAGAGTTGGAGGTGCTAGTCTGGGGTGAGTCGGTTACAGTTTTAAATAGGATTTCAAGGTAAGCTTCATTTAGAAGCTGAGATTGGGAAAAATTTGAAGACAAAGGAGAAACTCATGGGGATATACCTATGATAAGAGCATTCCAGGCATAGGAGACAGTGCAAAGACCCTGATGCATGGCTTCTCTGGTGGGCTTGAGGCTCATTGAGGGGATCAGTTGCTGGTCTGCAGTGACTGAACAGAGAGTAGGGAGAAGGGGAAATCAGAGATGAGGGGCATGGATCATGACTGGGCTTGTAAGCCAATGATTAGACTTTGGATTTTACTCTGAGACGGAAGCCAGTGGAGGGTACTGAATAAGAAAATTACATGATAAGACATTTTTTAAAGGATCCTTCTGACTGTTCTGTTGTCAGTAGGTTGTTGGTAGATAAAATTGGAAGCCAGAGACTGAATGTGAGGTGATGATGGTGACAGAGGAAAGGACTTAAGAATAACTGCAAGGAAGTGATTATAATAATTTTGTATGCAATTTTAATCTATGTAGGAGGGTGGAGACATATCAGGAGGGTAAATGACAACGTATCAATGCTCTGCAAGTTCCTATGGGGTTTAAGCATTGTCAGAGTGATCTGAGATATGAGAGGAGGTGTGCACCTGTAAATAGGAAATGATTAGGAAATGGGATGCATGAAATATAAATTTTTGGAGGATTTGTAGATAATAACAAGGTGAGGAATGTAACTTGGGAATGAGTGGCTAGAGGAGGGCATAGGACATGATTACTGGAGGAAAGAAATTTGGGGAGAGGCCAGAAGACCTATTTATGTATAAATTGAAATAGCCAAAATATGAAGAAAGGAGTTGGGCTTTAGAGAGTCATAGTACACAAGGAGCTAAAATTGTCAAGAGAAGATGACATCACTTGTGGGCTTAGGGTGATTAAATCTGATCAGATTCCAAGCCAGGATATTATATGGAGGACAGAAGGAGAATGTAATGAGAAGAATGTGTTGTAATATGAAAATGTAACTAGAGAGAGAGAGAGTTCCAGAAAAACATCTATTTCTGCTTTATTGACTATGCCAAAGCCTTTGACCATGTGGATCACAATAAACTGGAAAATTCTGAAAGAGATGGGAATACCAGACCACCTGACCTGCCTCTAGAGAAATCTGTATGCAAGTCAGGAAGCTATAGTTAGAACTGGACATGGAACAACAGACTGGTTCCAAATAGGAAAAGGAGTACATCAGGGCTGTATGTCACCCTGCTTATTTAATTTATATGCAGAGTACATCATGAGAAACGCTGGGTTGGATGAAGCACAAGCTGGAATCAAGATTGCAGGGAGAAATATCAATAACTTCAGATATGCAGATGACACCACCCTTATGGCACAAACTGAAGAACTAAAGAGCCTCTTGCTGAAAGTGAAAGAGGAGAGTGAAAATGTTGGCTTAAAGCTCAACATTCAGAAAACTAAGATCATGGCATCTGGTCCCATCTCTTCATGGCAAATATATGGGGAAACAGTGGAAACAGTGGCAGACTTTATTTTGGGGGGCTCCAAAATCAGTGCAGATGGTGATTGCAGCCATGAAATTAAAAGATGCTTACTCCTTGGAAGGAAAGTTATGAACAACCTAGGCAGTGTATTAAAAGTCAGAGACATTACTTTGCCCACAAAGGTCTGTCTAGTCAAGGCTGCAGTTTTTCCAGTGGTCATGTATGGATGTGAGAGTTGGACTATAAAGAAAGCTGAGTGCTGAAGAATTGATGCTTTTGAACTGTGGTGTTGGAGAAGACTCTTGAGAGTCCCTTGGACTGCAAGGAGATCCAACCAGTCATCCTAAAGGAGATCAGTCCTGGGTGTTCATTGGAAGGACTGATGTTGAAGCTGAAACTCCAATACTTTGGCCACCTGATGCGAAGAAAGAAAGACCCTGATACTGGGAAAGATTGAGGGCAGGAGGAGAAGGGGATGACAGAGAATTAGACGTTTGAATGGCATCACCGACTCAATGGACATAAGTTTGGGTAGGCTCTGGGAGTTGGTGTTGGACAGGGAGGCCTGGCGTGCTGCAGCTCATGGGGTTGCAAAGAGTTGGACACGACTGAACTGAACTAGAGAGAGACATTGCAGTGAGAAACAAGGAGGATGCCTATCTTACTCCAAGGCCTGACTGTAGGAAAGGAAACCCGAGTCTTGAGACTCAAGGGAAGCAGGCTGCTAAGGGAGGAGACAGAGTTTCTGTTAGAGGAAGAAGGTGAAGATGACAAGATGGCTACATTCCCATTAAAAGGAGAAACCAAGAAATGCCTTTTATGATTGAAGTGTATGCCTCACAGAACACTTCTTTTTTATTTCAAGGAATCAAATCTACCAATACTTATTGAACACCTGTAATATGTAGAGTATTATATCTTATGGTCCATGTAAACACAATGAAGCAGGACCCACTGTAAGATTCCCTGGCTGTGACCTGCCCAATCATATCATGTCATTGCCTGTCCCTGAAGATTTTTTTCCATTGGATGAACAAAAGGACACTTGGTATGGTTCATATAATGAGAGTCTGGAGGGCTGAGGGATCTTTGGGCTGCTGATAAAACCATCTGGATCTTATTTTTCTGGTAACACTATTCTATTTGTACCACTATGGGATCTTTTGATTCCAAGTTTCATTTACATTACAACTGTTTGACAACATCATCATTTAAGAGCAGTTATAATTGTAGCCCCCCCTAGTTTCTTCTGATGTTTAGTTTTAAATTAATTGTAATCATAGTGTATTTTACTTTTTATGAACAATTGAATCACTATATATTGTGTTGCCTAGAATAAAAGATGCAGGTTCAATTCATGCATTTTCCAGATGTGGGCATACAGTGAAATTTAACATCTTAAGTGACTTGCAGAGCTGAGAGTTCAAGGAAGCAACTGAACTTCAAAAATGTCTTACAGACCAGTGTTCTTGCTCTGATGCTCTTTCCCTTGCTTTTTAGAATTCCTGTAAAATATTCATAAGTTACAGTGATATCATTAGGAAGGGGGGAAGGCATTGGGAGTATAATAATGCTGATCCTCAAGCTTTTGGTTTACAGAAACATGTCTTTTTCCTAGTGTGCCAAGAGTCCCTCTTATGTCCCTCTCCCAAAGGCAATTGCTGTTCAGATTTCTGCCTTTATAGATTCAGTCTACCTGTTTTTGACCTTATATAAACTGACTCATAGAATACGAACCTCTTTGGGTCTAGTTTCTTTTGCTTCTCATTTTGTTTGTGCAAGTCACCATTATTGATATGAGAGGAAATGGTTTGTTTTGTTTCATTGCTGCATGGTATTCTATAATATGTATTGCAATAATTCCTTTATTTTCTATCCTGAAAGAACATACAGATTGTTTCAGTTTGGGGACATTCCATTTAATACTGTTTTGAATATCTCTGACAATTTTGAGGGTACTCATTTATACATACATGCTGAATATATACCAGTAGTGGAATCACTGGGTCATAGGGTATGTATATGTTCATCATTGTCATTCAGTCACTAAATCACATGTCTGACTCTTTGTGACCCCATGGACTGCAGCATGCCAGGCTTCCCTGTCCTTCACTCTCTCCCAGAGTCTGCCCAAACTCATGTCCACTGAGTCGGTAATACTATCCAATTATCTCATCTGCTGCCCCCTCTCCTCCTGCCCTCAATCTTTCCCAGAATGTATATGTTCAATTTTCATAAATACTGCCGAACATTTTTCTGAAGTGTTTGTACCAATTCTAACCTTCGTCTTCGAATGCATGAGAGTTCCATGTGCTCCATGCCCTTGGTACTACCTGATATGGAATCTGGTTCACAACTATCGTGATATCAAGGTCCTGACCATCTGTTATATATTAGAAATTATAGTGTTGCAGGGACTAACAAGAAAGTATATGGTGTAGTTTATCTCAAGCTTCTCCTAACGTAGTTGGAATAGCTAAAATATATGAAGAAAGTAAAGAATGACACAGGCAAAATGATAAATCAGAGGATTAGGCTAAAAGCTGCATTTATTATCTTTTATAATTTAATTTTGGTTGCTATATTTGTTTTCTTTTAAAAATGTATAAGAAACAGGAAGTGGCAGAAATCTTAATGGAAAAATAAAGGAATTGGTTAATTCAAACAAACATTTGATCAATTATTTTGGAGTGTCTCTGAAACCCATATTAATTTTTTGTTTGTTAGATTTTTCTCTGTAAATATATGAATATTTCTGAGAAAGTGCACCTATGTCAGAAAATAGAGGTAAAAAGAACTTATATTAGCCAATATGTTACCTCTTTACACAATCTCACAGGTTTGGGATAGTCTTTATCCATCATTTCTGACATATGTCATCCAGGTTACCTTTCTACCCACCTTTCCATTCCACTTGATGGGAGGGGCTCAATTGTTATTAGTTTTCATTGCCAAGTTTTTCCTTAAAGTTCATTAAAACATCTTTGTGCCAGACACTGTGCTGAGTGCTGATATACATTACCTTGATTAATCTTCAAAATAATTCTGGGATATAGGTACTGGTATTAACATCATTATATAAATAAAGAAGCAGGTACTAGTGGTTAAGGGATTTGGTTAGAGCTTTTGAATTATTCTCTATGAAATTGTGTTGATTAGCATGGAACTGGGCACATGACAGGCTAATCAATCAGCCAGCTAAATGATTAACCCCACCATCAATGGATGATCAATGGGCTGACCTTCACTTTATGAAGCTGTATCCATATCTTCTCCATACTTTACCAAGTTATATGCTTCTATGTAAGAAATTTAAGGTCTCTGTCCTTTAAATTCTTTATTTGGAAAATGCAGATACTAATACCTGAGGATCACTTAAATTGGATTTTTATGAGGTTAAGTTTAAATACTTTAAAGTGAAAGTCTAATTGTATTCATATGTTGAAGCTATGGCATGAATTGTTTGGGAATGTCTGGGAAATTTCATGAGAGTCTTAAGGCCACTTTGAAGAATGAGGCATGCTTTGGTAGACTAGTATTTTGAATTTTTCATTAAGTTAAGTTGGAAGACCAAAAAATCCTGGAATTAAATAGAATTGTTTCCTCACATACTGAGATCCTCTTATGGCAAGGGTATTTTTCAGTCTTAAATGAAATCTTTAGAGTAAAGAAGAGAGGAAGCCTAGTATTTGAAACTAGGTCTTATTCACTCAGCTGAGTAAAAACCTGACCTCTTTACAACAATGCCCTAATATTATTACAGAGCAGGTTAGCACTTGACTGCTATGGCTGGAAGAAAATCCTAGAAACACACAAAGGACAATGTTTAGCAAATAGTAACTACTAAATAAACGTTTACCATTGATATAGGAAGTGTTTGTTAGAGAGTGAAAGAGATACTTACCTGTGTCATAAAAAACTAATTTTGCATTTTAAGAAATGCAAAAAAGCAAAATGGCTGTCTGAGGAGGCCTTACAAACAGCTGTGAGAAGAAAAGGAGAAAAGGAAAGATATACCCATTTGAATACAGAGTTCCAAAGAATAGCAAGGAGAGATAAGAAAGCCTTCCTCAGCAATCAATGCAAAGAAATAGAGGGAAACAACAGAATGGGAAAGACTAGAGATCTCTTCAAGAAAATTAGAGATATCAAGGGAACATTTCATTCAAAGATGGGCTCAATAAAGGACAGAAATGGTAGGGACCTAACAGAAGCAGAAGATATTAAGAAGAGGTGGCAAGAAAACAGAGAAGAACTGTACAAAAAAGATCTTCACCACCCAGATAATCATGATGGTGTGATCACTCACCTAGAGCCAGACATCCTGGAATGTGAAGTCAAGTGGGCCTTAGGAAGCATCACTACCAACAAAACTAGTGGAGGTGATGGAATTCTAGTTGAGCTATTTTAAATCCTAAAAGATGATGCTGTGAAAATGCTTCACTCAATATGTCAGCAAATTTGGAAAACTCAGCAATGGCCACAGGACTGGAAAAGGTCACTTTTCACTCCAATCCCAAAGAAAGACAATTCCAGAGAATGCGCAAACTACTACACAGTTTCACTCGTTCACACGTTAGTAAAGTAATGCTTAAAATTCCGCAAGCCAGACTTCAGTAATACGTGAACTGTGAACTTCCAGAGGTTCGAACTGGATTTAGAAAAGGCAGAGGAACCAGAGAGCAAATTGCAAACATCCACTGGATCATTGAAAAAGCAAGAGATTTCCAAAATAACATCTATTTCTGCTTTATTGACTATGACAATGCTTTTGACTGTTTGGATAACAATAAACTGTGGAAAATTCTGAAAGAGATAGGAATACCAGACCATCTGACCTGCCTCTTGAGAAACCTGTACGCAGGTCAGGAAGCAACACTTAGAACTGGATATGGAAAAACAGACTGGTTCCAAATAGGAAAAGGAGTACATCAAGGCTGTATATTGTCACCCTGCTTATTTAACTTATATGCAGAGTACATCATGAGAAACGCTGGGCTGGATGAAGCACAAGCTAGAATCAAGATTGCCAGGAGAAATATCAATAACCTCACATATGCAGATGACACCACCCTTATGGCACAAAGTGATGAAGAACTAAAGAGCCTCTTGATGAAAGTGAAAGAGGAGAGTGAAAAAGTTGGCTTAAAGCTCAACATTCAGAAAACTAAGATCATGGCATCTGGTCCCATCTCTTCATGGCAAATATATGGGGAAACAGTGGAAACAGTGGCAGACTTTATTTTGGGGGGCTCCAAAATCAGTGCAGATGGTGATTGCAGCCATGAAATTAAAAGATGCTTACTCCTTGGAAGGAAAGTTATGAACAACCTAGGCAGTGTATTAAAAGTCAGAGACATTACTTTGCCCACAAAGGTCTGTCTAGTCAAGGCTGCAGTTTTTCCAGTGGTCATGTATGGATGTGAGAGTTGGACTATAAAGAAAGCTGAGCACCAAAGAATTGATGTTTTTGAACTGTGGTGTTGGAGAATACTCTTGAGAGTCCCTTGGACTGCAAGGAGACCCAACCAGTCCATCCTAAAGGAGATCAGTCCTGGGTGTTCATTGGAAGGACTGATGTTGAAGCTAAACTCTGATACCTTGGCCACCTGATGCGAAGAGCTGACTCATTTGAAAAAACCCTGATACTGGGAAAGATTGAGGGCAGGAGGAGAAGGGGATGACAGAGGATGAGATGGTTGGATGACATCATCGACTCAATAGACGTGGGTTTGGGTGGACTCTGGGAGTTGGTGATGGACAGGGAGGCCTAGTGTGCTGTAGTCCATGGGGTTGCAAAGAGTCGGACATGACTGAGCGACTGAACTGAACTGAACTTATCTAGGTGCAATCTTGATGCAAGCTCGATTTTTAAAAAAAATGTTTAGGTGGGATGATATGGGAGAAGGGCATTGAAACAAGTTAATTATCATATGTCTAATCAATTGCCAGCCCAGGATTGATGCTCGGGGCTGGTGCAGCGAGATTTTCCGGGGGGAAGGCAGGAGGGAGGGAGGTTCTGGAGGGGAAGCATATGTAAACCCATGGTGATATCATGACATTTTATGGCAAAAACATTAAAAAAAAATGTTTAAGTTAGGTGAGGAGATGTGATAAATAAAGAAGCAAATGATATTTTTAAAAATAGTTTTCTGGAAATATTTTAAATATTATGGTATATTATATTTACCTAGCTTCCCTGATGGCTCAGTGGTAGAGAATCTGCCTGCCAGTGCAGGAGACACAGGTTCGATCCCTGGGTGGGGAATATCTCCTAGAGACAGAAATGGCAACTCACTCCAGTATTCTTGCCTGGGAGAGCCCATGGACATTTTGCATGAAGGGACATTTTCCAGGGTCAGAAACTGGGCTCTTGTCTAACACTCAGAAATGAATTGTCTGAGGAGACACATGTGCTGACAAAGCAAGAGATTTTATTGGGAAAGGGAACCCGGGTGGAGAGCAGTAGGGTAAGGGAACCCAGGAGAACTGCTCTGCCACGTGGCTTGCAGTCTCAGGTTTTATGGTGATGGGATTAGTTTCTCGGTTGTCTTTAGCCAATCATTTTGACTCAGAATCCTTCCTGATGGTACACACCTTGTTCAGACAAGATGGATGCCAGAGAGAAGGATTCTGGGAGGTGGTCAGACATGTGGTGTCTCCTTTTGACCTTTCCCAAACTCTTCCGGTTGGTGGTGGCTTATTAGTTCTGTGTTCCTTACCAGGACCTGCTGTCCTAAAACAACTCATGCAAATGGTTACTGGCCAGGGTGAGTGGTTTCAGTCAGTGTGCTTCCCCTAACAGACAGAGCAGCCTGTACACAGTACAGCTATAGTACATTCAGTGGCAAAGAGTAGGACACGACTTAGTGACTAAACAACAACAGCAAAACATTTGTCTTAAAAAAAAGTGTAGATCTGAAATCATTTCAATAAAACCTCTTATTTCCCCTCATACTGATGTTCTGTGTAACAGGAATTAGCAATCATACTTTTTAGTAAAATCTCTACTCTTCTTTTACCCCAAATTCCTTCACTAAATGTATTCATTAAATTCCTTTTAATTTTCTCATCTTTCCGCCTGTGAGCCTAGTATTTTTTTTTCCCTTCAGACCTGTGTAATTTACATTTGATCTTTGATTTCCTGTGGATCGTGACTGAGGAAGCTAATTTAAGTTCTCTCCTTAGCATAAGTGCTTAAAAACAAGACTTTTCTTTGTCAGTAGTATGAATTGTTGTTTGTACTTATTTAAAAATTCAATTTAAAATTTTTTTTTAATGTGAATTTAGCTTTGGTTCAAAATGTTCATTTGCAAGAAAAACAGTTTGAGAGGATCAACATGTTCACTTTTCTTTTAGAGGTTTAAGTCATTTGTGTGCTTTCTTCCTCCCTGTATCTTTATTTACTCTTCTCTCCCTAGGGACCACTGTTAAAGCTTTTGTGTTGTTCCCTGGGTCTTCCACTTCAGCCCTTCCAAAAAGGCTTCACCACACAACAGTCTGAAAGATCCTATAGAAATGTAAATTAAGTCATTTTCAAAACTCCCCTGTGGCCACCTCTTGCTTTCCTCTAACTTCAAGAATTATGCCGCCTGTTTCCTGCCATTCTCCTCAGACTCGTTCAACTCCAGCTCTCTTGCTTTCCTGCTCTTCTTTGAACAGACCAAGTTCATTCCAACTGGAAGTTCTTGCTTCTTGCAAAAGAATTTGGAAATGAAGTGATAGGTAAAAAGTGGATTTTGTTCATTGTAGTCCCCAAGTTGTGTCCTACTCTTTGCAACCCCATGGACTGCAGCACGCCAGGCTTCCTTGTCCTTCGCTATCTCCCAGAGTTTGCTCAAATTCAGTTCATTGAGTCAGTAATGCTATCTATCCCTCCTCTGCTCTTTGCTTCTCCTATTACCATCAATCTTTCAGCATCAGGGTCTTTTCCAAAGAAGTGGATTTATTTAAAGTGAAACATATTCCACACATAAGTGTGGGCCATCCCAGGTGAGAGAGCCTTGAAATACGGCCTATTAGTTTTTATGAGCTGGGTAATTTCATACTCTAATGGGAGGATTATTCCAGTTGTTTGGGGGAAGGGGTATAGATTTCTAGGACTGAGTCACCACCAGCTTTTTGACCTTTATGGTTCACTTCAACTGTCATGGTACCAGTGGGCATGTCATTTAGCACTTGCTAATGTATTACAATGAGCATATAATGAGACTTAAGGTCTATTGGAAGTCAAATCTTCCACCATGTTGGACATCGTTGGTTCCAGCCAGTTTTTGTCATATCCTATGGCCAAAGTTGTGCCTTGCCGTCTTCTCCTGTTTCAGCCTAGAAGGATTTCCTCCAGATAATTTCTGGCTCCCTTCTCACTTCATTCAGAGCTCTGCTCAAACACCACTCTTTCAAAGAATCCTTCGATTGTCACAACCTCTCCTCATCACTCATTATCACTATACTATTATTTTTAATTTTTCATCTATCACTAGCTGATATATATTTACTTGTTTATTATTTATTTCTTTACACTAGAATATAACCTCCAGAGTGTATAGATATTTTAAAATTAAGAACAGTTGATGTAGTCAACTGGCATGCTGCAGTCCATGGGGTTGCAAAGAATCAGACATGGAGGCAACTGAACAACATAGTTGATGTGCAAAATTATATAAGCTTCAGGTATACAGCATAATGAGCCACAATTTTTAGAGGCTGTATTCCTTTTATAATTATTATAAAATATTGGCTATATTCCCCATATTGTACTACATTCCTGTAGCCTATTAATTTTTTATATAGTAGTTTGTACCTCTTAATCCTTTACTCCTGAGGATGTAGATTTTGTTGTGTCCACTGCTGTATTTCCAGGACTTAGAATGAACCTTGGTTTATAGCGGGTAATCAATATTTGATAAAGGAATGCATGAATTGAAATGATTTGTTGACTAAAGTGGCTTGGCAAGTGTGTAGACCTAAGAAGAATTTATTGCTATCTTAACTGATTGACATTATGCCGCAGTTTGGATTCAGGGTACTTGGTTCCTCTTGCTAAGGTGATGAGAATAGAGAAATATACTTTGAAGATTGCTTGAAACTGAGATTTCTCCCTCCTAAACCACAACTCAACACAAGGGCTTTCACAGAGGTAGTTGATTTGGGGAAATGATCCAAGGATGGAGAAATGGAATAGTTGTAAAAGAGAAAGAGAGAAGCAATCATAACCTATCCAAGGTAAATGTTTGAGCTGTTTGCTGCTGTGGACAATGTTGAATCAGTCCCACTGGGAAAGCTTTGGTGAATAGTGTACAGTGCACCTGAGAACTGTGCATCTGAGAGACTGAAGAGTAAAGTATTTATGTGTTAATATTAACTCCCAGAGTTGTACCAGTGGTTAACTTTCACCTGGTGGCTCAGTGGTAAAGAATTTGCCTACAATACAGGAGATGTGAGTTCCAAGATCCCCAGGAGAAGGAAATGGCAACCCACTCCAATGTTCTCGCCTAGGAAATCCATGGATAGAGGAGCCTGGTGGGCCACAGTCTATGGGGTCAGCCATGACTTACCAGCTGAACAACAACTCTAGGTTTGCACATATGCTGGAACTGATGGGCATTTCTGCAGTATCCCTGAGGCTGCAGTGGAGGCCCTTGTAGAAAGCTGAGGTGAGGGGCTGTTAGGTTACACCTGCACACAGCTGGTTACTGAAGTACCAGTTGGAGTAAAAAGGGAGGGAGGAGGATGGGAGATGGGTAACAAGAGGTTTCTTTTTTATGTTTTCCTGGCTGCATGGCATGTGTGATCTTAGTTCCCCAGTCAGGGATTGAACTCATGCTCCTTGCACTGGAAGCACGGAGTCTTAACCACTGGAACGGTAGAGCAGTTCCAACAAGAGTTTTCTGATGCAGTGATCTTCACTGTTTCCCTCTTACTCATCTTAAACTGGATTAAAATGATTCTTCATACTCTTTAAGGGCAAGTTTGAGGCATTTTTCTTTTTGGTTTCCTTCAGTACGTCACATGATATATAGTAGGAGTTTTTGATTGTATTGTTAGCATTATCCCATATTCATTTACTTTTGATAGTGCCCTTAAGTACTATAAAACAAAGAATCTCTAGATTAGTGTATATCTTTTGTCAATGAAATGTAAAAAACAAACAAATAGACCCAATCAACCCATGGATTAGTTAACTGTACTCCTATTTGGGGGAGGGAACAGCATTATTGTGATATAATTTACATACTTATACAACTTACCTATTTATAAGTATACAACGTAGTGATTTTTGTGTATTTGAGAGTTTGTGAAGCCATCACCACAGTCCATTTTAGAACATATTTATTGCTTCAGAAAGAAATCCTATACTAGTCTTTGCAGTCATTTCTTTCTGCTCAGTTATCCCCAGCCATAGACAGTGACTCACCTGCTTTCTGTTTCTATTGATGTGCATATTCTGGATATTTTATATAAATGGAATCATAAATATACTAGCAGATATACTCTTAAATCTTGCACATATTCATTGAAGCTGAATTTCCTAAGTATCTACTATGAGCCAGGTACTATGCTAGGCATGGGGGAACGTGATGTTGAAAAAAGCAGATCAGGTCCCAGGCTATATTTTAATAGAGGAAGCAGAAACAAACACCAACAATAAATCTAAACAAATACATAAACAATTAGATATATGCTATATTGAAGACATAGTATACAAACAGAGAAAAGTGATGATGGTAAAGACATTTTGATGGACTTGTGAGGTCATGAGAAAACACTTTCTAAGCAGGTGACATTTATGTGGAACTTAAAGAAACTGATCATATGATGATAGAAGGGTGTTTTGAGAAGAGAGAGCAACATGTGTAAAGGCTATGACATGGGCAGAAACTTAGCTTATTCGAGAAACTGAACCATTGTGGGTGAAGCACAGTGAGCTAATTGTGACAGGTACAAGACTGCTTACTTAAGTCCTACTGGGACAGGGTAGGGGTGTGCGGGGAGTAGATGATACAAGGTCTTGGAGATCAGTTTAAGAGGCTGGATTTTATTCTCTTTGTATGCGAAGCTACTGAGGGTATTACATAGGAGAGTGAAGTGAACTGACTTGTGTTTAATAGAATCATTCGTGTTGAATGGCAAATGGAAGAGATACAAGATAAATGAACCAGTTAGGAAGGCAGTTTCAGTGCTCTAGGCTAGCAAGGGTGGTGGCCTGTGAAGGGTTGATTTCAATGGAGATGCAGAGGAGTGAATATGTTCAAAATATATTGTAGAGCATAGAGAATATGACCCAGATCCAGATTCTGAACATTTAGAGATGAGATAAGGAAAAAGGAGAGAGAAAAGTCTCCAGGCAAGTAAGCAGAAAGCTGGGATTTTAAAGATGTAGAAACCAAGGATGATAGAGTGGGCAACTCATCAGAGGATGTCAAAAAAGATAAGAACAAAGGAGAGTCCATTATCTTTGGCAAAATAGAGGTCATTGACAACTCTGAGTAAAACAATATTGATGGAAAGATGGGTAGAAATGTGGTTAGATGGACCAAAATGGGAATGCACATGAAGAGGTAGAGGTAGTCTGTGTAGCGAGAAGGCAATGGTAGCCCACTCCAGTGTTCTTGCCTGGAGAATCCCAGGGACGGGGGAGCCTGGTGGGCTGCCGTCTATGGGGTCGCACAGAGTCGGACACGACTGAAGCGACTTGGCAGCAGCAGCAGTCTGTGTAGACTATTAAGGAGAGTAGAGCAGCAAGTTGGGGGTAAGTGAGTTGGGCGGGATTTTTTTTTTTCCCTCGCTCCAGTTGGGACGTATTGAAACATTTTGAATATTAGTGAAAATTACTCTGGAGAGGGTTTGAGACAGAGAGGCTTAAGATTCAGGTGAGAGGTCTTGAGAAGACAGTAGGATAGGAGATTCAGAGTATTACTGGAGGCATTGGCTTTTAATAAGAATAGTGAATTTTCTTCATTGTAATCAGAGGGAAGAGGACAGAGCCAGCACAAACAGGTAGGTTTGTTTGTTTCAGATTGTGCTGGTGACGGAATTCCACTTGGGTGGCTTCTTTTTTCTCAGTGGAGATGTCTGGACTCTGAAGAAGGGGAGAGTGTTCATTGATCCTAAACTGAGGGTGGAAAAGGTACACTGTACATGTGAACTTACCTGGGCAAGGGACAAAGGCTAGAGTAGATGTATTGTTAAAAATATTTTGCAGAACCTGGGAGTTGCATGTTAAGTTTTATTTGGGGCAAAATGAGAACTGAAGCCTGGGAGACAGCATTTCAGATAGCTCTGAGAAACTGCTCAGAGAAGGCAAGGGGAGGTGCAAGGATATATAAGAATTTTGCAACAAAGAGCAGGTAGTCTGAATGTCAAAAGTTTACTGTTAATTAAAGAAACCAGATATCTTAAGGAATTGAGTGCTTTTCTATGTATGGGAAGATACAAAAGTCTGGGATCATTGAAATCATTCCTTTGATACGTATCTCAGCTATGTGGGGCCAGTGTCCTGTGTTTTTCACATCCCGAGTTCCCTCAGGGCTTAACAGCTCACCATCCGTGGTGGCTGCAATTACTGATGACTGTGGAACCCTTGTTTACCAATATGGCAGGGAATATTATGTTTATCAGTATTATGTGCAGATGATATCTCATTGAATTACTTAAAATGAGCAAGTTTATTGGCTGGATTATTAGTTACAGAGTTGCAGGCCAATTTGTAGAGAGTGGGATCTGGTGATGAGGAGTTTTTGGTGCGAGTCAGAGAGGAATCTAGACTTCATTCTATAGTAGCTGTGCAGGGTTTCATAAGAGAGCAAGAAATTTGAGGGATATGGTATTTAAGGAACATGAATCTTTCATCTGCTTTCAGTCTAAACTGAAGGGGAATGAAATGCAAATACTTGAGGCAAATAAGCATCTTGTTAACACACACACTTTAGTTTCTGTGTTAGAAAATGATTAACCATTTATTTCAGCATCTACACCCAACCGTGACCATTTGTTGAGTGTCCTCACTTTATGAATGTGAGCACTGAAGGTTAGCAGGACTAGAAAGAAAAATCCTGATAAATGAAACTTCAATTCATCTAAGCAAATGGATCTCTACTCTCTGAACTTATGTGTCTGTCCAATGATAGGAATATTTGGCAACAATGAAGTTTGTAGCTTCTGACATCTAGGTACATTGTATTCTTATACATTTTTGTGTATCTTCTGGTCAACCCATCATTTAACACCTATTAAGAACATGATGAGGCAGAAAGACATTTTAACAAATAGGTTCCAAATAAAGCCCTAAATTTTATCTACTTGGCAGATAAGATGAACACATATTCAGATTAGAAAATGATGGAAAACATGTTTATTTGAGAGGACTGTGATACCTCACAAGCTTTAAACACTTTGATCCTGAGAATGGAGACACTGAATGAATTGGAATGATTCATATGGATGAATGAGATGCTGAGAAAGGAAATTACTAAGAGAAGTGCTGGTTCATAGCAGAGATTTAGGATTGTAAGAGGGAATTCTGGATATAGTAAGAACACCAGTTTAAGGAATAGAAATGATGGTGGAATATTTAATGAGCAGAGAGACCTGGTGAAACGAATAGAGACTCTAGTTAAAAAACCTTACTGCTGCTGCTCTCCAGCTTTGTGATCCAGGGCATGAAATATAACCTTCCTGGGATTTAGCTTCCTCATCTGCATAATAGGGATAATGATGCTTGCCTTCAGAGTTCTCATGAAGGTGTGACATACTGTAGGCATTGGGCTTGACACTGAGTGTGTAGGAGCTACTATTTATGGAACAACAGAGAGAGAAAGCATCATCATTCATTCAGTCTGTTCTTTCAGAGAGTATATAAATGTGCTTGGCACTGTTCTTGGTTCAAGGGATGTAGCAGTTTATAAAATGCCTGTTTCCACTCTCATAGAACTTATAATCTTGTGGAGGGATGTGTATTGGAAGTAAAGGAAGAGTAATGTAGGTGAAGCAGAAAAAGGTGGATGAAGCAGCTGGTGAGGAGTGAAGGCTGTCAGAGATGAAGCAGTGGTCAGCTCATATAGGACCTTAGCGAAGGCACCATCAGGGTCTGTGGTAGAGATAGTGGATTTGACAGATTGAAATGCGAAACCATCTAGATAGTTGAGGGTAGTGGTGATACACATTTGTTAAAGGCTCACCCTGGCTGCTTTGCAGCAACAGGCTATATAGGGAGATGAGGACGAAAGCACAGGGAATGGCTCTTGTGAAAAGTCCAGCTGAAACACAAAGGGGCCCTTGGGTTAAATAGCAGTGGAAGCTATGAGATATGATTCAGTTCAGTTCAGTTGCTCAGTTGTGTCTGGCTCTTTACGACCCCATGAATCACAGCATGCCAGACCTCCCTGTTTATCACCAACTCCCGGAGTCCACCCAAACCCATGTTTATCAAGTTGGTGATACCATCCAGCCATCTCATGTTCTGTCATCCTTTTCTCCTCCTGACCCCAATCCTTCCCAGCACTAGGGTCTTTTCCAATGAGTCACCTCTTCACATGAGGTGGCCAAAGTATTGGAGTTTCAGCTTCAACATCAGTCCTTCCAATGAACAACCAGGATTGATCTCCTTTAGGATAGACTTGTTGGATCTCCTTGCAGTCCAAGGGACTCTCAAGAGTCTTCTCCAGCACCACAGTTCAAAAGCATCAATTCTTCAGTGCTCAGCTTTCTTTATAGTCCAACTCTCACATCCATACATGACTAATGGAAAAATAGTAGCCGTGACTAGACAGACCCTTGTTGGCAAAGTACTGTCTCTGCTTTTTAATATGCTGTCTAGGTTGGTCATAACTTTCCTTCCAAGGGGTAAGCATCTTTTAATTTCATTGCTGCAATCACCATCTACAGTGATTTTGGAGCCCCCCAAAATAAAGTCTGCCACTGTTTCCACTGTTTCCCCATCTATTTGCCATGAAGAGATGGGACCAGATGCCATGATCTTAGTTTTCTGAGCTTTAAGCCAACTTTTTCACTCTCCTCTTTTCACTTTCACTTAAAGAGGCTCTTTAGTTCTTCTTCACTTCTGTCATAAGGGTGGTGTCATCTGCATATGTGAGGTTATTGATATTTCTCCTGGCAATCTTGATTCCAGCATGTGCTTCCTCCAACCTAGCGTTTCTCATGATGTACTCTGCCTATGAGTTAAATAAGCAGGGTGACAATATACAGCCTTGATGTACTCCTTTTCCTATTTGGAGCCAGTTGTTTCATATATTTTCAACAAGGAGTTGGCAGGATTTGTTGATGGATGGAATGTGGAGTGTGAGAGAAAGAGGGTGATCAAGAAATGTTTCTTCCAAATGTAGTCTCCATATACTAAAATTATGGAGATAGAATAGTAGCAGCCATGGGCAGAATGATCAAGGTTTCAGCAGGACATACAAACTGAGGTTCTTTTTAGGTTTCCAGATAGAATTAACTAATAGAATTTGAAAGTTTGTTTGAATTTCAGGAGAGAGGGAGGGCCTAAAATACAAATTTGAGATAAATTTGCACTTAGCTATGTTTTTAAAAAGTCATATAACTGGATGAGATGAGCTAGGGAGTTCATATAGGAAGACAAGAGATCTAAGGATCAAGTCCTCAGTTAGATCAGTGCTTAGAGGCCACTAAGATGAGAAGGAACCATCAATCAGCAAAGAAGACTGAGAAATAATGTAAGAGAAGAATTGAAAGAGTAGTGTTTTAGAAGCTAAAATGTAGAGGCTGTTTCAAAAGACAGGGAGTGATTAGTAAAGTCAGTTTTTACTTAATAGATGAGTGAGAAAAGCCCTGAGCGGTAGCAGTTGGGTTTGACAATGTTCAGTTACTGACCTTGACTGGAACTGTTTTTGGAAAACTATCAGGAAATTAACTAAGTTAGAATAGGTTCAGGAGAGAATGCATCAGGATATTCAGACAGCAAGTATAGATAATTCTTTTCGAAAGTTTTGCTGTAAGAAGAAGCAACGACATGAAATAAGGAAGATCAACAAAGCTTTATTTTTAACAGAAGAGACATAGTATTAATTTATGCTGTTGGAAAAGAGCCAATAATGGGGGAATTGATGTAACTGAACTGTAGAATTCATGCTCGAGAATGTGAGAAATGTTTGGATAGTAGATGATAATATTAGATTTTAAAAGCCAGTGAACAACTTGAGACCATGTTGTAGGCAACATGAAACCTTTATAGATACTTGAATAGAGAAGTGACATAAAAGCTATATGTGCCTTCAGTAAAATTCAGCAAATTGATTTATAAGCATCATTATGCTTATTACCTCTATTAAATATAAAAGTTGTGAAAGTCTCTGCATTGTAAACACACAGTTCATCCTTTGGTGGGACGTGCTGTAGGGCTTGAACTCTAATATACTAGTCCGTTGAATCCTCCCAGCAAATCCAGAAGATGGATACTATAATTGACCACATTTTATAGAAGAGGAAATTGAGACCCAGAAAATAAGCAGCTTTTCCTAGGTAGTAGATGAAAGTGGTAGAGCTAATAATTGCACCTAGACAATCCAGTTCTGGAACACAGTGTAAAGCAGCATGTTCTGTTACTTCTCTCCATGTCTTGTCTTATAAGTTATAAATTTCATTTGGCCCCATTATAGTTATTTCATGAATATCTAAAAAAACTTACTGTTTTCCTCACTTAAATATCCTGTCTCACTCATTTCTATTAATTCTACAAATTACATTTCATTTGTTATAGCTCGCATATAATATATACATCACTGTGCATAATTCACAGATTAGGTACACACAAATTCTCTTTCTATACATATTCACCCCTTGATGTGATGGACAAATGCAGAATCAGATTAAAATGTTTTTAATAATAGCCACTTCATAATTGCATAGTGCTGTATTGTTTACTGAGAACTACCACATGAACAATTTTATTTAATACTTGTAACTACCTGGTATGTTTGTCAGAATAGATATAAATATAAATACTGCCCTTTAAGATACATTGCCATTTAAACAAATGAAGAGTCAGAGATACTGACACAGTGCTTAGCTCAGAGTAGACACTTAGTTGAATAAATAAAAAATAAATAAAAAGAATGAATGAACAAATGGTCCATGGTTTTAGTCACAGAGTTTGAAAGAAAGTGCCATCATAGAAAACTGAAACTCCTGACTGTTAATCCAGGAATTTTCCTGTTATATGGCAGTAGTCATGAATTTTTTAATCTTTATTTTTAAATGAAATCCTTTGGCTTCCAAGTACTAGCAGGTAAAATATAATTGAAGTGGTGAGATAGAATTCTTCATGTGCTGTATCTCAAATTGAGAGCTGGTTTTCGATTGGAGAATTGCCGTGATATCACAGATAGCAGACATTTCTTTGGGTCAATATTTAATTAATGGCTCAGAAGATTGCTAATAGAGACTGAATCATAGGGAGGGCTGTTTGGGGGGTGAAACGGATGAAGAAAAGATGATTCTTAGTTACTGAAACCATTAAAATATTGAAGGTGATTATTTACATGTTTAGGGTGCATTAATTGTTCTGACATGGGCACACTCCAGCCTGGATAATCAATGTCCTCTTCATATCCCTCTCTACAGTCATTTTAACAGGCTCTGAGGGCAATAGGCTTTTTGGCATCCTATTTTGTGCACTTTTATACATCTGTTTCAGATGATGAGCTCTGCCAGATGCTGTGCTTGAAATACTTCTACTCCGGAGGTGGGTGAAGAGGTACAGGTTCTCACACCCATCTATGAATATAAGTTGTGAGTTTGCTCTGGCTTTTCTCCTCTGAAAAGGTGGGCAGTGACAATCTTTCTGGATGAGGAAGGTGGTTGCAGTGGTGATATTGAGTGCTTTGGTAAGCAGTTAGAGTGGGGAACACATGTTTTTATACTCTTGGTTAGCCAGGAATGATTTCACATAGCCTAGAAACTGAGTGTGATGGGCAATTTGGCCAAGTCAGGTATAATGGTCAAAGTTTTACTTTGTAGGGGAACTTTAACGGGAGGACTCAGCTTTTCAATATGTCTTTGACATGAGCCATTTGAGGGGGGGTGGTGATAACCATTGTGTGTGTGTGATATGAGTTAGTTGTTACTATTGTCCATCTCCTCTACGAATTGCCAGGCATCCTCCCACATCTTGATGAAAGGATACAGGCAACTCTGTTATAGAATTCCATGCTGCTGCCCCAAACTAGTGAGCATAGGACCCTCTTCCAGCTAACTCTTCTTGGTGGGGAGTGTCATGATTCAGTGCTTCTTTAAATGTGTCATCTTAAAGAGGTATGATCAATATAGCAAATATCTGCCAACAAATATCTGCCTTAATTTTTGTTTTCCTGGTCAGAGGTATCTGAATCATGTAAGAAGCATTTGAGTGAAAAATCTTTATTTTTGAGAAAAAAATTGTTCCTGTTCACAGACACCTCTGTATATATCTCTATATTGTGATGAAGCTGTTTTCTGAAACAAGGATGAAAGTTGAATTCCTAAGTGTCAGTGTAAGATGACTACTTTTACTTCTGTGACATCAATTAAAAGTGTAGACTCCCACATCCGGCATCTCTTAGCAGAAAGCTCATGCTTGCATATACAGCCTCCTCCCCAAAGAGGTTTGAAATGGTATTTTGAAAAATAGTTCAAGAGACACGTTATTCAATGAGAACTGAATAGTCTGTTTCAGGAGCCAAACTACATTACTGGAAGACAACACATCTTAGCTAAAACCTCAGTTTTCTAATAGAATACACTGGTTAGTAGTTTTTCTGAGTTTTTGCTTTGAGTTTGACTTGTGGAATATAATTAAATATTATATCATTGGCTTTGAACAAAGGGCAAGTTAAGAAACAGCTCTATTTGAAGAATCTTTCTTCAGCAGAATTGCAGTGCACACAGCAATCGTTGCCAATAAACAGTTGTTGAATTAATGAATGAATTGAAGCCATTCTGTACTCTGCTTCTTAAGGTTCTACACAGGAAGGATCAAGTGGAAAACTCCTCCATGAGTTTATTACTAGCAGAGTTTTTGTTTCCATATGGGCTCGCATACTTCTTTTGATTTCATTACTTCCTAAATGGCTTCTGATCCATTTAAAATTTTAATTCAGCTGTTTTATGTATATTAATATTATAAAAAAAACTCTCTAGACGCTAAATCTTGGAGCATTTTAGAATACGTTTAGTGTATTTCACTCTCTGTTGCCTGAAATGCTTCAAGTCTTATTGGTGAATGAGGCGGCCATATAAGATATATGAAAAAGAAACCAACAACAAATAATTTTCCCCAAAGTGCTTCCTCAGGAGAAAGGGAGATTTCCACTGAGACTTGTAAAGGAGGAGTTTAACTCAATCTGGAATTCATGATTGGGCTGTGGTGGCTCAGGTGGCACTAGTGGTAAAGAACCCTCCTGTCAATGCAGGAGACATAAGAGACGCAGGTTTGATCCCCGGGTCGGGAAGATCCCTGGGTCAGGAAGATCCCCTGGCAAAGGACATAGCAACCCACTTTAGTATTCTTGCCTGGAAAAATCCCATGGACAGAGGAGCCCAGGAGGCTATAGTCCATAGGGTCGCACAGAGTTGGACATGACTGAATCAATTTAGCACGCATGCATGGCCCAAGAAATAATCCCTCAAAACCTGTGCATTGCCAGGTCAACCCTCCAACCTGACTCTACCCCACATACCTGTCAGAAGCACCAGTTCATCTACTGTGGAAGAATACTAACTGAAAGAATGTTTCACTATGATGATGATTTATCATTTTTAATTTATTTTATATGATTTAAGCCTTAGGAGAATTTATTGACTTTAATAGGCTTCAGCAAACATTGCTGAGAGCCTTGACTTATGTTGAGGTATTTATGAGAACTATTAGAGTTCCCTACCCTGAGCTTCCTGAGCACACTCTGCTTTGGGGCAATGTTTCTGTGTCTATTCACTTCCTTCCACCGAAGAGAGCTTTTGTGAGATGCTACTTATTATTTTATTTGCAGATTTTGATAATTTACTTTAGGTGAAGGAGCAGCCTGAATAATTTAATTTATTTGGGGTTTAGGTATTATTCTCAGAAGTACAGTTTTTCAACAGGTCAACTGTCTTTGGGATGGGTGCAGACTTTCTTTAGTTTGAGAGCTTGCAGGAGAATACTATTTCCTGTCAGTTTCTAACAAATGCAATATGCATTTTGAATATGGCAAGACAAAAATTAGGCATGATACTCAGGCTGTGCGGTAATAGCCTCCAGGTCCTGAGAAAAGTACATTTGTACATTTGCTCGGTGATGAGTTGACCAGAACCCTGTATTCCTTTGTCCTGGACCTTAATAGGTTACTGGTTTGAAGAGCAGGCAGCGATCTATAGAGAAAGCACTCATTCTAACAGAAACTAGCAGTACTATTGCTCACCACCCCTTATTGGTTTTTTAATTCAGCCATATGTGAAAAGGATGCCTAGAGGAAGCACATTATGATTTATGAGTCGTGGAGCTTGCTGCACTAAGATTCTTAAAACTGTACCACAAGCTTGTTCTGTGAATTTTGAGAAGAACACAAAGTTATTTTTATCCTCCTCATTTATAAAACTAGATGCTTAAAAACTATAGCAAAATTATGATTTTAATGATTTTGTTTATATTTGGAGGAGGGAACTCAGCTATCTCAGATGAGATTCTTAGAGGAAATAATTAGTATCTTCTGTTATAAATAATTCCCCAAGATGTGGGTTTGCTGGAGCTCTTTTTCTCGACTAAGAGAATTAGTTTTATCAGGTAGTGGCTTTAGTGCTGAGGAATGTGAGCCTCTGACCTAGAAGCTTTGCTTGTCTTCTCCTTGGCTTGGCTTCTATCAAGGCCGATTTATATAATGTCAGATTTTTATGTAGTTCTTCAAAATTTGAGTGATCTTAGTTTTCAAACATAAGAGAATTGGTATGCTTTTGACTCTTATACACTTATAAATATATTTCTTGGAATTAAAAAAAATTTAATCTCTCTTATACATACCCTGATCGTAACATCTGAGAGAAATAGCCATGAAGAAGAGGAAAGTGAAAATTTCCAATACATGTGTATTGAGTTGTTTCAAAGGAGCCTTATTTTTGTAAGGAATGTATTTTATTTCTGCTTAAATAAATACCATATACTGAAGACTGAATAACATTTGTGATTTCATTACTATAGACCAACTACACAGACACATGCACTTTTTTCATACTATACAATAACACCATTTATTTTTGTTTGATGCAATTAAAAAATATAAAATACCTTACTAATTTTCACATTAATTACATGTTGAAGTGATAACATTATATATATATTAGATTAAAGCATAAAATATGTAACAAATAAGGACCTATTGTGTAACACAGGGAACTCTACTCTGTACTCTATAGTGACCTATAAGGGGAAAGAATCTAAAAGAAGTGTTGGTATATGTATATATATAACTGATTCACTTAGCTAACACAACATTGTAAATCAAGTATATGCCAATAAAAGTTAAAATATACAAGTAGGCAAATTGAAAAATAACCATACAGAATTATCATAACAATTCAGTGTATTTCATGATGATAGTACAAAATAAAGCACTTTGTTTTTCTCCCCTAAGAATTTAGGACTAGAAGACTGTTGCTTAATACTTTGTCCTTGATGATTTCCAGAAGATAAAGTGTATAAAGGATAAAATATACTTCTAGTGGAAATTATTTGCAAAATACTTCTATATTCTTCTGTTTATCCATATTTAGCCCATAATATACAAGTCAAAATAAATCCAATATTCCTTCCCAGTCTTGAGGTCTGAGTCCTTAGCTCTCAGTGCAGCAGCTAGTCTCCTTGATTGGATTTCTTTGGTGTCAGACAGCATTGTCCATCAACACGAATGAACTGTGGCTTCTAGAGGGTAAATCGCATAATCAGCCCAACTTCACATTCAAAGCTACTTTCACCTTCTCCATCTCTCTAAATTAAATTCTAGGGCAGTGTTTTAAACTTCAGTTCCTTTCACTTTCCTCAAGTTTAGTCAAGGAGAGTCTGGCTTAAAATAAAAAATACGATGTTTATTCTTACCCCAGTGAATGTGGACAGAAGCTGTGTGTTCTAACTTTCTTGCTAGTAGAACACCATCACAATTCTAATAAGACTTGGTGGATATTGCTTTCATTCTGTTAGAAAATAAGCATCCTGACTTAATGGGGACAAGTTATATAATCACAGAAACAATTCCAAATTGTCAGTTCTCATACCCCTTGTTAAACCATACATGTGGTTATGTATATGTGTAAATGAATGCACATCGATTAAATGACTATGGTGATAATTTATTTAAAACTTAAATGCTATCCCATGTATGAAAAACATAATTGAAAATGCTCTTTAGAATAATAACATCTGTGAAGAGTTCTCACAGCTACTTGCTCTTTTGTTGCCTCTAAGCTGAGTGTGCTGTATACTTAGCTGTTCAGTCGTGTTCAGCTCTTTGCCATGCCTGTAGCCTGCCAGGCTCCTCTGTCCATGGAGATTCTACAGGCAAGAATATTGGAGTGGTTTTCCATGCCCTCTTCCAGGGGATCTTCCCAACCCAGGGAATGGGTCTCTGGAAAACCAAAAAAACGTTGAAGATACATGATGGCAAAAGGCAACCACCTTGGCTTTTCAAGCCTCTTTTGTCATATTTGCTAATGTCCTCCCTCAGCTGTTGGCAGTATGGAAGGAGCTACCTGGTTCAGAAGGCCTGAGTTCTGTTGCAAAGCTGATAGCTTACTAGTCTGTTTCCCATATGAGAGTGTAAGCTCCATGAGGGCAGGGACTGGGCTCTTGCCTTGTTCATGATTTAGAAATTCAGCAGTCCATCATAATCTAAACTGATTTGTTCCACAAATATTTGAGAGCCTTCTTTGGGCCAGGCACTATTCTAGATGCTGGTGGTAGCCCAGGAAAAGAAACAAAATCCTTGTCTTTATCGTGTTCACACTCTGCTGCTGCTGCTGCTAAGTCGCTTCAGTCGTGTCCGACTCTGTGCGACTGCATAAATGGCAGCCCACCAGGCTCCTCTGTCCCTGGGATTCTCCAGGCAAGAACACTGGAGTGGGTTGCCATTTCTTTCTCCAGTTTACACTCTAGTTGGGACATATATGTGATGCGTGAATTGGAAGATAGTATAGCAGAGCATATGAGGCACAGCGCCGTGAAGAGTGGCTGTGGAGGCATTTTTGCTAAATAGAAATGAGCAAAGCCAGGAGTGAGCCATGTGGATAGATGGGAATAGAGAGTTCAGGGCAGAGGAATAGCAAGAGACCTTGGGTTGCTTGATACGTTTGCAGAGTAGCAATAATAATAAAAGTGAACAAAAAGGAGTAAGCCTGAGATCATAGAGCTATTGGTATTAGGGCTTGAGGCAAAGCAAATAGGCAAATAAAGCTCCCATTAGCTTTATTTGCTTAATAGGCGCTGTTAAGCTTGTTTTTCAGTCTCTGAGCAGGATATGCAGTGACTTCCCTAATTCTTAAAATGCAGAACCTTCAGATTGATTTTTAGATTGCTGATTAATAACTCTAGGGATCTAGACCCTTGAATTCCACCCATCCCATTTTTCTACTTGGTGATAATAACAGAAAGTTTCCAGAATGAAAGTTAGTGGCAATCTGAATGGGAACTTTTCTTTGTTTTCTTCCCCAAGAGTGTCAGTTTGGATCTCATTTGGTATAAATGGGAGAGTGAATTTGTGGGAGATGTAGTGTATTGTGAAGAACAAAAGAAATAGGGTGTTCTGTAGAAAATACACCATATTCTACCACTGTTTAGTTTTTTAACTTCCCAATGCTAGTCCCAGTACATGGCTGAGCCTTTTAAAACAATGATATATTTTATCTCCTACTCAACCCGAATTATTTGAGTTCATCAAACAATTTGTTCAGGTTTTTCCATAAAATGTTATGCATACATGTTTTCATAAGATGTTATGTAATACATGTAAGCTGCTGACCTTGTGCTTTCAGAAATAGGCCTTTCTTTCTCCTTCCTTTTTAAAACTAAACTTGAATGGAGTGTGGATCCACAGAGCAGGGAAGGGAATTACAGAGCTTTTAAACATATGAAAAACACCTAGGACAAAATGTTTTTTTAATACTACCTCTTTTCTTCTCACCCAGTTGTTGGTAAGAATGCAGACATAGCTCAGAGATATTGTGGATTTGGTTTCAGATCACCATGATAAAGTGAATATTTCAGTAAAGCAAGTCACGTGAAGTTTTGGTTTTCCAGTGCATGTAAGAGTTTTGTGTATATTATAGTGTAGTCTGTTAAGTGTGTAATGTACATACCTGAATGAAAAAATACTTTATGGTTAAAACATGCTAAATATCATGTGAGTCTTCAGCAAGCTATAATCGTTTTGCTGGTGGGAGAGTCTTGCCTCAGTGTTGATGGCTGCTGACTGATCAGAGTAGTGGTTGGGATGACTGTGGCAATTTCTTAAAATAAGATAGCAATAAAATTTGCCCCATCACTTGACTCTTCCTTTTACTTGAACACTTAGAGGCCATTGTAAGTTTACTAATTGGCCTGATTTCAGTATTATTGTGTCTCAGGGAGTAGGAAAGCCAGAGAGGAGGGAGAGACAGGAGTGAGCAGTTGGCAGAGCATTCATAACACATACATGTCTTGCTTTAGTTTGCTATCCTGTGTGGGTGTGGCTATTGACAACCCCAAACAGTAACAATAGTAACATCAGAGATCACTTAGCGCAGATCACCATAACAAATATAACAGCAGTGAAAAAGTCTAACACACTGCAAGAATTGCATACTGTGATACAGACACATGAAGTGAACAAATGCTGTTGGAAAAAATGATATTAGTAGACTTGGTTGGTAGCGGGTTGCCACGAACCTTTGTTAAAGAAAGCAACGTAAAACAAAATCCACAGTCTCTGTAGAGTGCAAATAAGGCAGCACACAATAAAATAAGGATGTGCCTGTATAGTCATTCTGGAAATCTATCTGATAGAAGTTAGTGAAATTAAGTTAACATGTGCTCCATGGTTACTCTCAGGCCTAGGTATGCCTGACGGAAAATTCTAACAAAGGTAAAGAGGATTATCTTCTCATCTGTTTTGGTGGTGGTAGGAGCAGTACTTAAGAGCTAGAGGTGCAGAGGTAGAAAACTTTTCCCTTCTTCCATTTTCAATTCTTTGGCTAGTCTAATGTAAATGTATGGCTGATTCACTTTGTTGTACAGGAGAAAATAACACAATACATCCTCCAATACAAAATTTGAAAAAAATTAACATAAGGCATATTGACAGAGCAAAATTTTCACTTTATATGTACAGGAGATCGTAAAAATATAAGGACCAAAGAATTGACTGAAGCATGCATCATTTTATACCTTTTAGATAATTTAGACAGTACATTTGTGAAGAACTGACAAAGCACAGGGGTTTGGGTTTGGGGTGATGAGGTCACAAATATTGTTTATACAGGTTTCTTGGCTCTAAATTCTTTGGTTCTGGTGATAAGGATGCCTTTTATCCTTTTAGTACAGCGAGGGTACTTTTCACATGTGAGATTTGTTTCCTGCTTGTAGGTGGACAGAGGAGGTTCACAATATCTTTATTTACTGGCTTTTCCTTAAGTAACTTCAATTCAAAATATTCAGTGGCATATTCTGCTCTCTTGGGTTCCAAAATGACTTGGGAAGGAAAGCTATGACAAACCTAGATAGTGTATTAAAAAGCAGAGACATTACTTTGCCAACAAAGGTCCGTATAGTCAAAGCTATGGTTTTTCCAGTAGTTGTGTATGGAAAAGTTGTATGAGAGTTGGACCATAAAGAAGGCTGAACGCCGAAGAATTGCTGCTTTCAAATTTTGATGCTAGAGAAGACTCTTGAGAGTCCCTTGGACAGTAAGGAGATCAAACCAGTCAATCCTAAAGGAAATCAGTCCTGAATATTCATTGGAAGGGCTGATAGTGAAGCTCCAACACTTTGGCCACCTGATGCAAAGAGCTGACTCACTGGAAAAGACCCTGATGCTGGGAAAGATTGAAGGCAGGAGAAGGAGACGAAAGAGGATGAGATGGCTGAATGGCATCACCGACTCAATGGACATGAGTTTGAGCAAACTCCAGGAGATGGAGAGGGTCAGGGAGGCCTGGTTGCTGTAGTCCATGGAGTTGCAAAGAATCAACAGAACTTAGCAACTGAACAACAATTATAACAGTAATAATAGCAATATTCTTTTTCAGAGGCAGCAAAGATTTTTATAACTAAGAGACTGGAAAGTAAAGTGTGGAAGATGTATACTCAACTTGTGCACTTCAAGGCAACAAATTAGATATAGATAGAGCAACATGGATAGATATTAAAAAACTTAGGTAGTAAGAACCTGGTACAAGTTTAGAAAAAAAAAGAAAGGAAAAAGTGAGATAGTCTACTATTTACTTTTAATAAGTGAAACATATTCCTGTGGACTTCCTGTTTTCATAAGTCTATGGCCATATTTCAGGACATATAGCAAGCAGTTTAGGAAAGGGGTTGGGACACCAAGCAAGGTAGGATTTAGGAATACATTGGAAATTATGCCAAACAGAGAAGCTTTCCAATGATGAGAGTGCCCTGTTTCCTTGCACCTGAGATTCAGAAGACAAAGGAAAGTCATGCTCTGTTACTTTGAAAATCAAATAATCTTTTCTGATTCTCTGTTACTGTGATTCCAGGGACATATTCCTGTGGGAGAACAAGGATTTGGAAGTAATTCTGAACAATTCATAACCATGAAATAACACTTCAAAGATAACTTATGTAAAGGAAAATAAATTATTTTCTAAACAAACATTCCCAGTGATACGTTTTGGCAGCATGGCGTTTAAAGTATTCTCTCAGAGAACACAAGGTTGGTAGGGCTCGCCTACAGAGTGTGGGGAGGGGAATGGGCTTGAAGGGCTGGCTGCTCATGTTTCCTTTTTATTTCTCTATTTGCATGATGATTCCTTTGTGAGACTTTTCTTCCCATCAGGTTCCCCATTTCTGCATCTTTCACTAACTGGCTTCCTTCTGGTGCTTTTACTGTCGTGATGAACTGCCTGGGGCAAGGGCCATGTGTACACTTCCATTGTGTTCATAGTGCTTTTCTCATTGCGATTGACTTTTCTTTCATTTTTCTTATTTTCTCTGTTATTTTCTTAACTTCATCCTTATGAACTCTCCTTGCTTTTCCAATTTGAATGACATTTTATCCAATTCAGGACATTTTAGAGGCAGGAAGTACTTCAGTGACTTACCAGAACATGTGTTACTTCTCTCTTTCACACTCTTTCTACACGCAGGTACATAGATACACTTGGATTTTAGCATTTTTTAAGTAGAAAAGGTGAACTTATGCAGTCAGTTTTCAGTTCTGAAATGATAATACAGAAAATGAATTATCTTTTCAGCACATTTTCTCTATTTGACTTTGTTTCTTTTTTATTCCAGGTAATATGATCTAAAATCCATGACTTTGAGATATTCTTTACTGGATTAATTTTAGACCTTCATTGAAGATTTCTTTCCCTTGTTGATCCAGTGAGGCAGTGATTCCTTTTCTCATACACAGCTTCCACTTAGTTATTGGTTCCTCAAAGGATACTTACTATTTAACTAATTATGTGGTAAGTGCTCTGCAGTGGCAGGGTAATTATATAACATACCACACAATAACAAAGTAACTGTGGTGTTTGAGGGAGTTTGTTTGACCAGAATTCGTTTTGATGGTAATTCATTTGATATCAAGAGGGAATAACATCAAGTTATTTGTAAGAAAATGGCAAATGTCATTTAGTTTCACATTATAACCTATTACAGTTTAGCACTGAACAAGTGAAGTACGTTCTCCCATGAAAATGAATTTCACGCACATTCTTGGTTACTGGAGAGCTAGGCTTTTGGTTTTTCTGATTGGGAGGTAGTTGCGAGGGTTCATTTAGGAAATATTGACCATGTGTGCCTGGTTTGAAATGCCATGCAAATATAGGCAGGGTGAGGCAAGAGTCAGTAAGCATACTACTACTGCACACATGAGACTTCACTTCTTCCATTTTCTTGGAGTACAGTGCATGGACTAATGCTTTGTAGTCACTGGTGAGGACACTGAGACTCAGAGGGGGTTCTTGTCTAATATAAATTTCTAGGGTCTTACCCTCCCCCCCCAGCTCCTTAGGTTCCAATTCAATAGTTTACATGGAGGCCCGGAAATTTGCATTTTATCCACGTAGACTTAAATGCTCCCCAGTTGAGTCCAAGACATCTTCAACTTTGATAGCCAGTAAGCGCCACAAGGACAACCAGGTTAATGCGTGTGAGGGTATGTGTGACCTGTGGGCCATTCGTTCTTTATTCTCCTCACCCCAGTACTTCTCTCTGACAAAGATGTATGTCGCATCTTCTTTCTGATATAGGAACATTTATCCTTTGTTTTCAATTTCAAAATTCATGTTAATTTTGAAAATTATTAAGTCCCCCATTTAGAGTATTTGTTACAAAATATTGTGGCATTAATAGGTGTATATCGTGGAATGTGTGATATGATGTGTATGATGAATGCAGCTGCTGCATTCACCAAAGTTATTTTAGAAGTCAGTTTTAGAGGGTGTTAAGGCTTTTCAGAGATCATTATTAAATTCTCCTTTCAAAGTAAAGTTTAATTTAATTTGGCAGTTACTCAGAGCGGCAGAGTATTTTATGTACATCATCCCTTTTAATCCACCTCCTCCTGAGAGAGTAATATTACATTTATTTCCACATGGGAAAATGTGTTACAGGGAAGCTAAGAAACTTGCCCCAAATCACACAGCTCAGTAAAAATTCATTGTTAAACAATATCTTGGTAATGCTGCTGTGAAGAAGGAAAAATAATAATTTTTCCTCTACCCTTCTAGGTTCTTGGCTGAGACCTCATTCCTTTAATAAATAATAGATTAACAGGACAAAAACAAACAGCAGATGACTTGTTTACTTCTTATATACAAGGGAGATACCTAGGAAAACTAAGTGACTTCCCCAAATGACCCAAGCTACCATCTTAAATACTTTCTTCAGAGAAATACGAAGAGGATGTTGGGAGAGAGAGGGGTGGTCAGTTTTGGGAGGTTACCAGGGGAAACACAGCAGTTGAGGGTAGGGCTGTTAGGTGGATTTAAATTCATGCCTTTCCCACTGATAAGAGATTCTAGAGATTTAAACATCCTCCTCCTCCTGGTGTGGAAAGGGAGATGTGGTTACAGATGGAGACTTCCCTTGTAAATCTCTCTTACAAAAGAGTAACTTCAACTGGGTTTTCAAGAGCTTTTCCTATGTCTGCTATTTCTTAAAAATAACCAGTACCCTAAAATAATCCTTATGCCAAGGAGACATATTTGAGGTAAATTCTGCCCTCCTTCACTGCTTTTGACACCCTTACCATAGACAGTGTTGTGGGGCTGTTTTCATGAAAGTGAAAGTTGCTCAGTTGTGTCCAGTGGTTTGGGACCCCATGGACTATACAGCCCATGGAATACTCCAGGCCAGAATACTGGAGTGGGTAGCTTTTCCCTTCTCCAGGGGATCTTTCCAACCCAGGGATCAAATCCAGGCCTCCCGCATTGCAGATGGATTTTTTTTTTTTACCAGTTGAGCCACAAGGGAAGCCCAAGAATACTAGAGTGGGTAGACTATCCCTTCTCCAGGGGATCTTCCCAATGCAGGAATAGAACCGAGGTCTCCTGAACTGTAGGTGGATTCTTTACCAACTGAGCTATGTTTTCATGATTCCTAAAAAATAAATTCTTAATCAAAAAGAAGGCAAACTCTTAGTCTACTGAAATCTGTATTATGATCCTTCCTTTTCCCATTACCCTGTAACAATCAAAGGATGTCTGAGAAGTGATCAGAAGAATGAGGGCACCGCTATGGTAGCATTAAGAACCTGGCTGAAAGACTGTTGTTCACAAAAGTGGCTGTTTTGCATTGATTTATGGTGAAAGAGACAAAGGGAAAGAGTGGCCACATACTCTAGGAAATGACCAAGACTTGTAGAATTAAATGAATGCAGCCACGAGAAAGCTATGCTTTTAAAGAGTGACAATTTTACTTCTTTGGTCTACCAACAATAAGATGCACAAATATAATGTTCTGTTTTTTAGAGGCCAGGTTCAGGGTTACTGAATGAGTTTCATGAAAGAAGAGGTTTTAGTCAGAAAGGGCTTGCTTATAGCAGCACATCCATTGTCTGAGCTTTGCAATGGAAGACAGGACATTCAGTGCTTACTTGCTGAATAACGTCAAATAGGAAAATCAAACAATAAGGCATTTTTGTTTCATAATTTGCTAGAGCTTTTATAATATTTCTAGTGTGAATACAAAAAGCCTAGACCATCTTTTAGAGAAGGAGATAATTTAAAATGCTTTTTTTAGTATTAGCAATTTAGAACCATTTTAAAATTTGGAGTTGAAATGTTTTATTTATCCACAAATTTTGCTAAGAGAAGAATTGAAGTATTGATCATATCAACCATTTAATGAAGCTTGGGCAGAAAAGTTTGCCTTTCATTTGGATCAAAATATATAAAGTTTATAAAGCAAGTTCACAGGAAAAGTTGCAAAATGTTTTGTACTTAAAATGAATGGTTTTTATATTATTTTCTTTATAATGTTTGAATCGTAATAAACGTTGCTGACCAGATTCAAAGTAAAAACTGATTGAGTTGAATCATGTGTGTTTCTTTTAACAGCTAGGAGAGCCCATTTAAAAATTGTTTTTAAGATTTTTATTTTCAGAGTTATGTATGTTGCAAGGTAAACCGAAGCATATTAAAAACTTTTGAAGTCTAATTGAGTAAAAAATTGGTTGCAATTTGGCAGCATCCAAGTTATTAAATAGAAGTGGTTAGGAACGCTCTTCGTACAGGAGCCAGGGAAAAACATAGAGCAGAAGGCGTGGAAACAAAGAAAGGAAACTATTTGCTTGGCTATGGCTTAATGCCTAGTTGGCTGTTTGTGATTGGTCGTTCTTAAGCTTTGATCTTATAGCTCTGAGACATTTACAGGCTTAGATTTTGGGTAGGTTCCATAACCACCACCACCACCCCCACCCCCGCCATGGCATTTGAGCCACCTTAGTTTAATGACCTTGTTTAGTTAACAATAACAACTTAGGTAGTTGGAAAAAACATTTGTGTTTTGACTGGGTGCCTAGTGAGTTCAACAGTGGCTCAATGAAGAGGCTGAAAGGTCAAATCATATCATCTTGGACTTTTTCATCTATGAAAGATTGGTCTAAGCTGGTGAAGCAGAAAAGTGATATTTAAAGGTTTGCCTCTTGAATTCCTCTTGATATTTCAGGATAAGACTGCTAATATCTAGAATTGTACCTACCTTTGCATTAGAAATTGCAGATAATTTAAAAATTTCTTGGTTCATATGGCTTTAGACCAGGGATTTGCATTTATAACAATGGCTGAATTTTCCCCAGATGGTTGGCTGTGTTGGGCAGGTGGAAATTTGCTCCCCTTTGCCTTCTTGAGTTCTTTTTGGCTGCTCTAATAATTAAATTGAAACAGGACAGTCACATATGGAAAAAAAATTAATTGATTTGCACAGAAGTCTCATAGAAATGAGACCCCCCCCCAAAGTGACTAAAGCAGACTGTATATCATTATTAGACAAAGAACCAGTTATTTTTGAGGATTTAACAAAGCAAAGGTTGCTAGTGCTTAGGCTAGCCAACTAGTGAAGAAGTTTGTTTATGCAGCTTTTTAAGCTTTGAATTCTTTAAGTCTGGTGACAGGATGCTTTCTATCCTCTTGATATAAGGAGGATACCTTCATATTAGTTTGTTTCCTGCATTCAGGGGGAAAGCAGGTTGTAACTTTAATTGAAAATAATGAATGAGCCTTAGAGGCATAAGGAGTAGTCTGTCCTGGCCACCAGCAGCTGTGTAGATTGTTTGCACATAACTTTGTCTTAACCATATACTGTCGATTGGTACTGCATGCCTAGCTGTTGGGGTTTCCCAGGTGGCTCAGTGATAAAGAATCCACCTGCCAACGCAAGAGACCCAGGAGACGCGGGTTCAATCTCCGGGTTGGAAAGATCCCCAGGAGAAGTAAATGGCAACCTGCTCCAGAATTCTTGCCTGGAAAATTCCAGGGATAGAGGAGCCTGGTGGGCTATAGTCCATGGGGTTGCAGAGTTGGAAACAACTGAGCATGCTTGAGCACTGAGCCTAGCTATTATTTAAATGAACTGATGATAACTGAGACTTCTTATTTTTGGACCGAGCAGTTAGTTTGCAACAGGTGAAAAAAAAATCTTTCCTCCATTTTTGTAGCACATGAGTTTTTTTCACCAAAGGAAACTGCGTTGATTAATAATTCAAATGCTAGTATCCTTGCAAGTGTCTTATCACGTAAGATTTAATTCTGCTGTGAGCATTGTGTAGAAGATCAGCTGTTCTGGGTGGCATTGCTGCTGTAACAGTGTGAATTGCACTTTTAATTTGTCTTCCCATCTGACAGCACATCTAATTATACTTTATAAAATCTGTTTTAAATGATACTTATAGCTTCCATTGAAAGATATTTACATAAAGGTGAAGATTAAATAAACGTTTAAAAGTTATACCATCAAATCATTTAATTCAATCCCCCCTTCCATTGCATTTGTAATATAATATCCATTTTGTTCTTACTTAGCTAATTTTCAGGAAAATCAAAGGGTGGCCAGAAACGACTGATTAGAATGAGTGAGAGATGAGAAATGACCTTTACTTGCTTTGAAGTTATTGGGTCACCCAGTTTACATATCTGAGTGTTTGGAAAATTTTTTCTACCACTAAACTTCTTTCTTTTAAAGTTTCTTTAGACTTACATGTTTGGCAAGAATAGTGAATAGGCCAGGCACATATTTTAATTATGTAGAGACAGAGATTCAATCACACCTCTTTAAACACAATGGGTTACATTCCTTCTTCTCCCTTTGTCTTGCTTAGTCTTTTTCTGCTGCTGTCTTAATTTTTAATACTGTTAACGTAATAGCTGATCTGCTTACTAGAGCATCATTATTTTTACATAATACACATTCTTGTTCTTCTCCTTCTTTTTCTGGAGAGTTTTAATAAGAATTATTAAAACTTTAAAAAATAAAGCTTCCCCCCACCCCAGACATCTAACAATTGTGATTACTTTTACAAGCCATGTTGATTCTTAAACTTGGCTGTACATTTGGAGCTTTAAAAAATAGCTAATGACTGACTCTCATCTCCCCAAGTTTATAATTAAATTAGTCTGGGGTGCCGCCAAGTTCTAGGGATTTAAGAAGTTCCCAGATGATCCTGGTGTGCAGTAAAGTATGAGAGCTGCTGTTCTCAAGGGCTAATCAGGTTTCCTTGAAGGAGTTCTGTATTAACAATGGTTTCCAACCTGTCTGCACATTGGAATCCCCTGGGGAACTTCAAATAATAATAATGCTTGTGCCTCAAACCCAGAGGTTGTGATTTAATTGCTGTAGATGGTAGACTGTGATTTGGAATTTTTAAAATTTCCTATATGATTCTAATATGAAAACGAGTTTAGAAACCACTGTTTTAACCTGTAATTAAAGAATAATAATCTAAATGGTATTTTCTAAGGACATCACAACTTATCTACCTTTGCAACGTGTAATAAAAATGAGATATGAAGTATTCTTTCCCCTTGATTGTTATATAAGGGAGTGGGTTAGAGGCACTTGAAACTTAACAGCATTTTTGTAGTGTACTTTTAATTTGCATACCTGTGTCTGCTCCTAGGTAGAAGAAATGAACTCAATGACTTTTAGTAGTAATGTCTATAATCTGTTTTTTCATAGGTATATTAAAAACATGCATTTATCTTAATGGGTATTATATGCTTGATGAGGAAAATATTGTTCTCGTATACAACTCACATGAATATTTTCACCTTGGGATGATAATTAAGTGTTCTGTTTTCTGGTGCTAGTATTTGAATTGAATATTGAGGTAGGTGGGAAGATCATTTCTAAAGCATGAGTTATTTCATTTGGATCACTTGAGTTTTGTGTAAGACACATCCTTCCTATCTAAATTATCTGTAATCCAGTTGATCCTGGTTTAATGGTTACTCCTTCCACTTTCCCTCAGATAGTTCTTGTATGCTTCTTTCTCTTGACATCTCATGCCCTTATGCCCAGCTATTCCTCCAAATGATTTACTGCTGCCAATAATATCTATTTCCAATTATCAGTTTGTTCTTAGGTACGAGTGATTTGATCTTTTAGAAAAGTCTTTCTACTTGTTCCCATTGCATTACAGGTTCTTCATTCTGTATCCTTTTTTAACTGCTTTTTCACTAATTTTGTCACTCCTTTTTTGCCCTGCTTTCCATACCCTCCAATTTTTCTTTTCATTCTTTAAGTTCACTAATGACATGTTTTTCTATATCCAGGAACTTTTTTCAATCTTGATTCATCTAAAATTAATGAGTCACTGGATGCAGGTGTTACCTTCTCCTTTTTGGAGTTCCTAGGTCTAGATGGAGATGTGCCAGAAAAAATGTTCTTCAGTTTGCTAGCTTTTCGTTTGTTTTGCTTGTTTAAAATGAATCACCGAGGACCTTTTTTTTTTTCATTGCCTAAAACCCTTTTGGGATTTTTCTTCTCTGTTCACAATGCAGCAATTCTGGTCTGGGTGTTCATGATGCTTTTTGCAGGAGCTTGCTAATTGGTGACTGTGGTTTCTGTAACCACTTAGCAACTCCTCTATCCTGGCCCAGTAGGTACTTAATGCAGGTTTGGTAACTAATTTTCTTTAAAAAGTGCTTCCATTATGTAGTTTTCTAGTAGAAGACCTTAGATTTGTTATAACCAAGTTCCTTTGACTATTGAAAGGTCCTTCAGGCTCTGGGCTTGATCTGCTATTTCATTCTTAACACCATAACCTCTGAAAGAAAAACATTATATTGGCTACATTGATTTATTTCTTATATTTCACATGTGTTATTCCCCTATTGCTCATTTAACTTTTGCCTATCTTTGATAGCTAGCTTTGTTCTTATCATATTGAATGAATTACAGCTTCTGACTTTATATTTTTTCTTTTGTGGCCATTACTTTTTAAAAGTTCAATATTTTGGAGGCAAAAATATATATAAATTAAGAAAATTTGATTTTCAATCAATTTCTAGTTGCTAACAAGTTTTATCATGAGCACTTTTAGTCATTGTCAGTTCTGTTCCCATTTGATGATCTCTACCAATAATTTCTGTTATTATTGGATAATTGATTTATTCTTTATCCTTTTTTATTCTTAGTACCAAGAATAAATAAAGAATAGTATTTTATTTAATACACACACACACATGCATACACACACAAACACACACATATATATATATATTTTTTGCACGGTACTTTTATTTTATTTTATTTGTTTTTTTCCTCCCTTTTATTGTTTTTGTCATACAATGCCATGATATCACCATGGGTTTACATATGCTCCCCCTCCAGAAACCCCTCCTTCCCCCCTCCCTCCTCCCTCCCCCCCGGGAAATCTCAATGCACCAGCCCCGAGAATCAATCCTGGGCTGGCGATTGATTAGACATATGATAATTAACATGTTTCAATGCCATTCTCCCATATCATCCCACCCTTTCCCTCATTCACAGAGTCCATGAGTCTATTCTATACATCTGTGTTCCTTTTGCTGTCTCGCATGTTGGGTTCTCGTTACTGTCTTTCTAAATTCCATATATATGTGTTAATATAATATATTTTTTAACAGCAAAGGTACAAAAATTTGGTGTACATCTGGATTAAAATGGCAGAGTAAATATATTCTCTGGGTTCAAATGGTAGAGCCCAAATTTCTGCTTTGACTCTGTACTTTTTAGCATGGCTATCAAGGTCTTGTCAACTGGAAAAAAAGACTGTACAATTTAAATGCTGTGAGTTGAAGCTCTTCAGTGTCTTACCGAGGGACTCTGGCCCAGGAGACAGCCTCTCAGATAGCTGAGAAATTGTTCTGAAGAGGCAAGAGGTGGGGCGAGGTCTATATATATGCGATTCTGGTGGAGTGTACATGTAATCAAGCACACATCTAGACAGAAGGTTGCTGCTAGTCACAAGGAGCAGATATCTTACTTAATGCTTTTCCTAGTACAGAAATGTGCAAGAATTTGTGTTCATTAAGTTTTCTCCTGAAAATATCTGTCTGAAAGATTGTTCTGCCAGTTTCCCCAGAACACAGTACCTCATTCCCAACATCTATCCTGAATTCCTTTCAGGGTTTTTTGAAGGTCATCAGTACAGTGGCTAATGACTTAATTTTTGTAGCACAGGTGGGAGTGACATACCTTAGTTGGCAGTCTTGAACGTCTGACTGTATGCTCCTTTCCTGTCCTATCTCTGATAATACATCTTTATTTGCCCTTTTCTTTAACCATATTGGATTTCTTGACACCCTCTGAACTTAATACATTGTAATGTTTTCATGCACCTGTGTCTTCTCACAGTTTGCTCCATATGGGATATCGCTTTGTCTCCTTTGCCCGTGAACTTGTACGCTTTTAAAGGGCCAAATTCAATCGTGTATTGAATTCTCTGATCCTTCAAGCTTAGTGAATATCTCCTCATTTGTGCCATTATATTATTATTTTTGTACCTTTTAAAAAGTGTTTATCACATTATGTCATATATGTTTTCTCTGTGAGACTATGTGTTCGTTGTTAATCAGGTATATATATTCATTTATTTTTTCACTCAGTACCTAGTTGATCTTTCACTCGAGATGCTGATGGATACATGTCTCTTATATACTGCTAGCTTACACAACGTGTAAAATAAGATTTGGGCAAACAGACCAGATCCTGTATTTTCATAGTAGTCTAATAGCCCCATGTTGGGTAAGGATTCTCCTCTGAAGTCACTAAATTTTTCTCCAGACGCCTTGTTACATTGTAGGTTTTCATATTCTTGGTATATATTCAGTGATGGGTAATAGATTCTGAAGTAAGGAAGGAAAGAAGTTTGAAGTGTTTCAAAAGAGTTTTTAAAAAACCTTTAAACTGTCATGTTAATTGTCATGTGTCTAATCAATCGCCAGCCCAGGATTGATGCTTGGGACTGGTGCAGCGAGATTTCCTGGGGGGGAGGGAGGAGGGAGGGGGGATCCGGAGGGGAAGCATATGTAAACCCATGGTGATATCATGACAATGTATGGCAAAAACAATAATAAAAAAAAAATTAAAAAGTATATATTGTTGAGTCACAAAACATTTATGGATTACATTTATGGATAAATCCATTACATTTATGGATTTATGGTACCATTATTATACTAGGAACAGTAGGGCACACCAATGTCATAAAGATATTTCTCAACTTGAATAAAAAGGGAAGAAGAAATATAACTAGCTAAATATTTCTATATGATACTCACCTTTTTGTATTTTATCCATAATTCCTGTTATTACTTAAAATCACATTATTTTCCTGATGAAGAAATGTGGCTCAAAGTGGCTTATGAACTGACCTAGGGTAATATAGCTTGTGAGGGGCAGAGAAGGTATTTGAAATCAGTCAATTTTGTGTGTCTCTAAAGACAACACTAGTTCCACCCTTTACTATAGATATCGTCTCTAGAAGATGTGATTTCACAGAGACAGGAATTCTAGGGTAAATTCCTTAACCTCTTTTCTCTATCAGTTTCCTAATGTAGTTAATTGAAATAATTATCTCATACCAACTTAACTGAATAGCAGTGTTTCAATGACTGAAAAAATGTGTGTAAAATGATTAGCACAGTAACTGAAACAGAGTAAGTTCTCATTGGAAGCTATGATTATTACTATCATTAAATCATGCTATCTCTAAAACAAATAAGCAAAGCAGGTGTGTGTGTGTGTATATATATATACACACACATATATATGTGTGTGTGTGTGTGTGTGTGTGTGTGTGTGTATCTCCAAATAAACACAAGAAGCTCAAACTGTTGAATGTAGGACCTCAAGCAATGGCACTGAAATTGAAGCCCATGTTGTGTGTCTCAGGACTTTCCTGGTGGCTCAGAGGGTAAAGTGTCAGCCTGCAATGCAGGAGACCTCGGTTCGATCCCTGGGTCAGGAAGATCCCCTGCAGAAGGAAATGGCAACCCACTCCAGTATTCTTGCCTGGAGAATCCTATGGATAGAGGAGCCTGGAAGTCATAATCCATGGGGTCAAAAAGAGTCGGATGTGATTGAGTAACTTCACTTTCACACTTGTGTGTCTTATGCTTTTGTACAGTAGTTTAAGATGAGCAACACGCTTTAACGTGCACTGTTGAGGCATGTAAAATGTAGACGCTAAAGCACAAGCTTATTATACATGTTTGTAAAGTCTTATAGGAACTCAAAGTGATGTTTGGCTTGGAGAATGAAGTGAGTTAGGGAAAGTTAAGAGTACTGACAGGGTTGTCATAGAAGTGCTGGTAGAGGGGTCACAGAAATTATGCCACGTAGCATGAAGAAAGACCCAGAAATCAGAATAAGAAATTGTGTATGAAGAAAATGAAGTCAGTCCAGCAGAAATGAAGGCTTTTAAAAATTTAGTTTTGTAATTGTCTACCCACCTGTATAGCTGCCTCAAAGAAGAGCTAACGTTGAAAGGAGATAGGGAACAGCTTTCAACACTTTCAGTGATAATATAATGTCTGTTGAGTGATGAAAACCCACTGCACCAACAACAAGACCTTGATAAACCGTAGTTGCCCACAATATTACCAGGCCAGGACAAAGATTGCAGAAATAATGGCTGGCAGAACTGTTTATGGGGTTTGTTGTTTGTGTGGGTATCGTGTTCGGATAATTATCTTCTTTGTTGGAAAATAGGTGGCACTGGTAAAATGACACTCGTCATTCATGTAATACTATACTCCATAAATCCTGACTAGGTGCATGTTAGTCTGCTTTCTTCTGATAGGTATATTTTTACTCTTCCTGCTACTATTCATGATTGCTTTTTTAGCTGTGAACTGGATGTTTGATAGTCCATAGGAGAACACTTCTGGTGAACACTATTTTGAATGATTCAAGGAGTTCGTTAAGCTTTCATGCTTTCACTTCAGTTTCCAACATCTTGCATTATTATAGATTGAAAGAACAGTTCCAGTATGCTAGTGTTTCTTGTCTATGTCTACTGCTGAACAAGTTTTATTCAAACTCATAGATGGAACAATGGAGGCATAATATTTGATTTTTAACTCTTTAGAATCAAAAGATTCTTGAGAATCAAATCATTTCACTAACTATGTAATAGATGGCTGTTAGATTCTCTGTAACTTATCCTTTACAGTTAGATGACTGTGTTTAAAAACTTCAAAGTTTTTCTGGTATAGAACTTCTATGGGACATGGTTATTCTCAGATAGTATCAAGTTAAGTCCTTGAGTTCTACTTTGTAACCCCATTGAGCCTAGCATAGTGTCTGTATTTAGCAGGAGATTAATTAGTGTATCTTGATTGAGTTAATTATTCCCTAGTTACAAAAAAGTACATGTGTTGCTCTGAAAACACAATAGAATATACAGGTAGAGAAAAATACACTAACATGTCATCTCCTCACTGAAGTCTGACCCACAAGAAAAGATCAAGACCTTCTGTGATATAGTCCCTCAGAGCTTCTCACTGTTAATTTGGAGCAATTTAAAAATCAGACATTTCTCCAAAGAAGACATAAAAATGGCTAACAAACACATGAAAAGATGCTCAACATCACTCATTATCAGAGAAATGCAAATCAAAACCACAATGAGGTATCACTTTACACCAGTCAGAATGGCTGTAATCCAAAAATCTACAAGCAATAAATGCTGGAGAGGATGTGGAGAAAAGGGAACTCTCCTACACTGTTGGTGGGAATGCAAACTAGTACAGCCACTATGGAAAACAGTGTGGAGGTTCCTTAAAAAGCTGCAAATAGTCCTGCCATATGACCCAGCAATCCCACTGCTGGGCATATACACCGAGGAAACCAGAATTGAAAGAGCCACGTGTACCCCAATGTTCATCGCTGCATTGTTTACAATAGCCAGGACATGGAAGCAACCTAGATGCCCATCAACTGACGAATGGATAAGAAAGCTGTGGTACATATACACAATGGAATATTACTCAGCATTAAAAAAAAAATTCGTTTGAAGCAATTCTACTCAGATGGACGAAACTGGAGCCCATTATCCAGAGTGAAGTAAGCCAGAAGCAAAAACAACAATACAGTATATTAACACATATATATGGAATTTAGAAAGACAGTAATGAGAACCCAACATGCGAGACAGCAAAAGGAACACAGATGTATAGAATAGACTCGTGGACTCTGTGAATGAGGGAAAGGGTGGGATGATATGGGAGAATGGCATTGAAACATGTTAATTATCATATGTCTAATCAATCGCCAGCCCAGGATTGATTCTCGGGGCTGGTGCATTGAGATTTCCCGGGGGAGAGGGAGGAGGGAGGGGGGAAGGAGGGGTTTCTGGAGGGGGAGCATATGTAAACCCATGGTGATATCATGGCATTGTATGACAAAAACAATAAAAGGGAGGAAAAAAAAATAAAAAAAATGTACAAAGGAAAAAAAAATTTGTTTATAATAATAGATGCAATTTATCCCTAGGGCAACTTGGCTATTATTCTCTCACATGTTTGCTGCTCATATGTAAACTTAACACAATAGGATGTATACATAGAGAAAGATAGATACAGAAAAGTGACTGCTTCCTTTGACTGGCAAAAAAAAAAAAAAAGAATTTCACATGTATTTTTGAAATCTCCCATCTTAGCGTTGTAAATGTGTCCACATAGTTTCAAACACCTCAAATGAGAAAGCAGGAAGCTAGAAGTTGTGTTAGCATAGCTGCAAGTGAGAGCAAAGTGGGCTGTCCTCCAAGCTCCCTTGAGATAGGATCATACCATGTGATGTGCATCTGTTCTCCTTGGATGCTTCTGAGCTGAACTTTTTGCCAGTTTAATTCCATATGTATTTATTGAACACTTATTATCTTATTGGGCATGAACTTGATGATGTGGATGATTTAAAAGATGATTAATACTAACTCACACCCATTAGATTTAAAAAAAAAAGACACTTCCCACTGTTGGTGGGGAGGTAAAATGGTACAGCTGCTATGGAAAACAGTATGGCAGTTTCTCAAAAAGTTGAAAATAGAATTACCATATGATCCAGCAATTATATTTCTTGGTATATATCCAGAAGAACTGAAAGCAAGGTCTTGAAATTTTGTACACTTATATTCATAGCAATATTGTTTATAGTAGCCAAAAAGTGGAAACAACATGCGTGTCCACCTGTGGATGGAGAGATAAAATGTGGCATATACATATAATGCCATATGTTGTTTGGTCGCTCAGTCATGTCTGACTATTTGCACCCCATGAATTGCAGCACACCAGGCTTCCCTGTCCTTCATTATCTCCTGGAGTTTGCTCAAACTCAAGTCCATTTAGTTGATCATGGCATCCAACCATCTCATCCTCTGTTGCCCCCTTTTCCTCTTGACCTCAGTCTTTCCCAGCATCAGGATCTTTTCCAATGAGTTGGCTCTTCACATCAGGTGGCCAAAGTATTGGAGCTTCAGCTTCAGCATCAGTCCTTCTAATGAATATTTGGAGTTGATTTCCTTGAGGAATATGTATACATGCTAAGTTGCTTCAGTCTTGTTCGACTCTGTGTGACCCCATGGGACTACAAACTACCAGACTCCTCTGTCCATGGGATTCTCCAGGCAAGAATACTGGAGTAGGTTGCCATGCCCTCATCCAGGGAATCTTCCTGACCCAGGGATTGAACTCGCATCTCTTACATCTAATCTGCACTGGCAGGCAGGTTCTTTACCACTAGCACCACCTGGGAAGCATAATGGAATATAATACAGCCTTAAAAGAAAGGAAATTTTGACATATGCTACAATATGAATGACCATTATACTAAGTGAAATAAGTCAGTTACAAAGAGAAGACAAACACTGTGATTCCATTTAAATGAAGTACCTAGAATTGTCAAATTCCTGGAGACAGAAAGTGGAAAGGTAGTTTCCAATTAGGGGCAGAAGGGCATAGGAACTATTGTTTAATGGATATAGAGTTTCAGTTTTGTAAGATAAAATCAGTTCTGGAGATGGGTTGCATAACAATGTGAATGTACTTAAACTTTAAAATGAGGAAGATAAAAATTGTTTTGCATATTATACAACCTCTCCTACACATACCAATTAAGACAGTGTTACTGCCTTTATGGTGAAGAAATGAATGAAATTATAGTTACCTGAGTGGAAAACTATAGGATAAGTAAGAGCTAGCTAGATAAAGAGAAAAGAAGGAAAAATAGTAGAAGATTCTGGGAGAGGCACATGGAGAAACTAGATGCTAGGATGGCTGAAGCTCAGAGGATGTGCTCGATAGACAATAGTATCAGATGAGACTGGAGAGGGAGGCAGGGGTCATATTTTTCAGAAATTTTGAGGCCATGTTACAGATTTTACTTTTGGCCTTTTAACTGGGGGTCACTGATTTGCTTGTGATATCAGTCTCAGTCCCACTTCACAGTGCCATTTAAAACTAGTTAAGGAGTAATAAGGGCTTCCCTTGTGGCTCAGTGGTAAAGAATCTGCCTGCCAATGCAACAAGCGTGGGTTCAACCCCTGGAATGGGAATATCTCCTGGAGAAGGAATGGTAACCCACTCCTGTATTCTTGCCTGGGAAATCCCATGGACAGAGGAGCCTGGTGGGTTACAGTCCATGGGGTTGCGAAAAGAGTTAGGCATGACTTAACAAGTAAACAAAATAAATAATTTCACAGTGGTGTCCAAGTATTCTTGGAACTGGTCAACCCCTGGTAATTAGATTTCTTACTTGTTGCTCCTGAAAATCAGTCCTCTCCTGTCTCTAGTGTTCAATTCCCCCCTCTCCTCCAGTTTTATTGAGGTATAATTGACAAATGAAATGATGACATATTTAAAGTATACAATGTGATGGTCTGTTACCCATTAGGAAATTATTCCCTATATTTAACTTTTTTTGTGTGTGAGAACATTTAAGTTCCTTTCTTTTAACAGATGTATACAGTACCATGTTATCAACTATAGTCACCATGTAGATATTCAGACCTTATTTATCTTATTACTGAAAATTTTTGCATGTATAAGCGATACTATGTGATGTTAATAGTTGTCTCTCTTTCTGTCTGACTTATTTCAATTAGCATAATGTCCTGTGGGTTGATTCATTTCTGTACCAAGTGACAGAATTTCCTTTTTTATGGCTGAATGATATTTCATTGATTAGAAATATTATTCAAGAAAATTAGAGATGCCAAGGGAGCATTTTATGCAAAGATGGGCACAATAAAGGACAGAAATAGTATGGACCTAACAGAAGCAGAAGATATCAAGAAGAGGTGGCAAGAATACTCAGAAGAACTATACAAAAAAGATCTTCATGACCCAGATAACCATGATGATGTGATCACTCACCCAGAGCCAGACATCCTGGAATGTGAAGTCAAGTCGGCCTTAGGAATAATCACTACAAACAAAGCTAGTGGAGGTGATGGAATTCCAGTTGAGCTATTTTAAATCCTAAAAGATGATGCTATGAAAGCACTGCACTCAAAATACCAGGAGATTTGGAAAACTGAGCAGTGGCCACAAGACTGGAAAAGATCAGTTTTCATTCCAATCCCAAGGAAAGGCAATGCCAAAGAATGTTCAAATAACCACACAATTGCACTCATCTTACACGCTAGAAAAGTAATGCTCAAAATTCTCCAAGCCAGGCTTCAATAGTATGTGAACCGTAAACTTCCAGATGTTCAAGCTGGATTTAGAAAAGGCAGAGGAACCAGATATCAAATTGTCAACATCTGTTGGATCATCAAGAAAGCAAAAGAGTTCCAAAAAAAAAAAAATCTATTTCTGCTTTATTGCCTAAGTCAAAGCCTTTGACTATGTGGATCACAATAAACTGTGAAAAATTCTGAAAGAGATGGCAATACCAGATCGCCTGGCCTGCCTCCTGAGAAACCTGTATGCAGGTCAAGAAGCAACAGTTAGAACCAGATATGGAACAACAGACTGGTTCCAAATTGGGAAAGGAGTATGCCAAGGCTGTATATTGTCGCCCTGCTTATTTAACTTATATGCAGAGTACACCATGAGAAACGCTGGGCTGGATGAAGCACAAGCTGGAATCAGGATTGCTGGGAGAAATATCAATAACCTCAGATATGCAGATGATACCACCCTTATGGCAGAAAGTGAAGAGGAACTAAAGAGCCTCTTGATGAAAGTGAAAAGGGAGAGTGAAAAAGCTGGCTTAAAACTCAGCATTCAGAAAACTAAGATCATGGCATCTGGTCCTATCACTTCATGGGAAATAGAGGAGGAAACAGAGTCAGACTTTATTTTGGGGGGGCTTCAAAATCACTGTAGATGATGACTGCAGCTATGAAGTTAAAAGACGCTTACTCCTTAGAAGAAAAGCTATGACCAACCTAGAGAGCATATTAAAAGCAGAGACATTACTTTGCCAACAAAGGTCCGTCTAGTAAAGGCTATGGTTTTTCCAGTAGTCTTATATGGAAGTGAGATTTGGACTATAAAGAAAGCTGAGCACCAAAGAATTGATGCTTCTGAACTGTGGTGTTGGAGAAGACTTGAGAGTCCAAGGGACTCCGCAAGGAGACCCAACCAGTCCATCCTAAAGGAAATTAGTCCTGAATATTCATTGGAAGGACTGATGCTGAAGCTGAAACTCCAATACTTTGGCATGATGCAAAGAACTGACTCCTTGGAAAAGACCTGGATGCTGGGAAAGATTGAAGGCAGGAGGAGAAGGGTACTATAGAGGATGAGATAGTTGGATGGCATCACCAGAGCAAGGTCCCGGAGTTGGTGATGGACAGGGAGGCCTGGTGTGCTGCAGTCCATGGGGTTGCAAAAAGTCAGACATGACTGAGCAACTGAACTGAGTATTTCATTGTATACTTATATAACATATTTTCTTTATCTATTCATCATTGGCAGACACTTAGTTTTTGTCCATACATTGGATATTGTGAATAATGCTCCTATGAACATGGGAGTACTAATATCTCATTGAGGTCTTGATTTCAATTCTTTTGGAATTATATACCCAGAAGTGATGTAAGTCTATCATATGGTAGTTCTATTTTTAATTTCTCAAGGAACCTCCCATATTGTTTTCCATAGTCGCTGCATCAATTTACGTTCCGAACAGTGTACAAATGTTCTTTTCTTCTGCATGCTTACAAGCATTTTCTCTCTCTTTATCTTTATTTTGATAAAGCCATTTAAACAAGTGTGATGTAATACATCATTGAGCTTTTGATTTGCTTTCCCTTGATGATTATTGATGTTAAGCACCTTTTCACGTACTTGTTGAAGATTTGTTTGTTGTCTTTGGAAAAATACTGTTCAAGTCCTTTGCCCATTTTTAAATTGTGTTACTTGGTTTTTTTTTTTTTTCTTTTTGCTATTGAGTTTTGTGAATTTCTTCTTTATTTTGGACATTAACCCCTTAGTGGATATGTGGTTTGCAAATATTTTCTCCTATTCTGTAGGTTGCCTTTTTGCCTTGTCGATGGTTTCCTTTGCTGTGCAGAAAACTTTGTTTGATGTAGTCCTGCTTGTTAGTTTTTGCCTGGATTCTGGTTTTTAAAGTCAACTTGTTGTCTTGCTCCCTGACTGAGTCCTTGCCTGTTTACCTGCCCACTCTATCACTCTTCTTCCAAGAAATGAACTGTTCTTCCCAGTTACTTTCTCCCAGGTGATTGCTTGCTTGCCTGAATTCTGAATTATGGCCTTTCCTCAAACATTGTTACTGTGCTCTGCTAACATTGATAATTCACCTTTGAACCTCTCTACTTACTTCTTGATGGGAACCTAAAGATAAATAAAGCATTTTACTATTCTGGAGGCATTATAATCTAGTGGAGGAGGTATAGATAATTTTCCAGTTCAACTCAAACTGTACTGCATGTTTTAACAGAAGTATGTAAATTAATAATTCTTTGGACACATAAGAAAACCATTCTTATGGGGGAAGATGAGGAAAAATTAGAGGATTCATATAGGAAGTACAAATGTCACTTAGACTGTTCCTGAAGCATGAATAGAATTATGATATTAGGAGAAGTGAGTAGAGAAAGAAAAATCCGGCGAAAAGAACAAAGCGAATAGTACCTAGCATTGTTCTGATACTTAATTAGGGCGTTGAATATTTGTTTAGTGAATAGATGAATGAATGAAGAAAAGTGTGGGATGAGGAAGAGGGAGTAATCAGAGATGACTCACTGTTGCTAACTTGGTAATGCCAAGACTCAGTGAGACATGGCAGACCCGGGGAGGGGGGCAGTAGAGGAAGAAAAAGTTATTTAGCATGTGGTAAATTTGAGGTGTCTGGGCATGTCTTGTCTCCTAGAGGTTAAAGCATTCTGATAGCTCAGCTTCAGCCTAACTGAGCAGCTCATGGAGGGAGAAAAAAGACAGTGAAGAGGAGATGATTTGGGGGACTTTTATAAAAATCTAGGTTAAAATGACTGTCTAAATTATGGTATTGGGAATATTAGTAAGGAAGGAGTGATTTGCTAATAATATTATGAGCATGTAATCTGAAAACAAAGCAAGCTGAATATAGACTGCATGTTTGGAGAAGGGAATGGCAACCCACTCCAGTATTCTTGCCTGGGGAATTCTATGGACACAGGAGTGTGGTGGGCTACTGTCCATGGGGTTGCAAATTGTTGGACACAACTAAGTGACTAACACACAGTAATAATGATTAAAAGGATTTAGAAACCAAATAAACAAAAATAAAAATCTAGTATATACGCATATAAGATTCAGTTCTCCACCCACTCATGACTGCATTTTTCAGAATTATAAGCATGGCTATCGTCTACGGTTCAGCTCCTAGGTGACTAAAAAACACACTATTTAAAGAAAAGATGACCAGATCAAGCCTTTACCTGTATACAATAAGGACCTTATATGTATAAAATAAGAACTATTTCAGGGAGATAACTTAGACTACTTGAGTTATTTTTTGAATTAAACTGTGAATTAGATACTTGCTACTTTTCATGGCTTTGGGTTAAAATAATGAAGATAAGCAGGAATTACTGGAAGTTCTGTAATAAATGTAAAACACATGATCTTTAACAGTAACCAATGAATGAATGAAGAATGAATGTGGCATTTGGTAGGTTTTCATGCAAATCAATAAGAGTAGTGAAAGTATTGTTGTAATACGCAAAGTTCAAATTATTGAATTCCAATGAAAGGAAAAATGCCAATGAGTAGCTAAGTTTCTTGTCAGTTAGAGGGATTAAGCATTCTGTTATTAAAGTGGAGTTGAATGCTGTTTGTTTATGGAGAAAGCACCAGACTGACTTGTTTCAAGTAGGTAACAAGATAAAACCAAATAGATTTGGGGAATCTTTTTAATCTAAACATTTTATATTATAGAAGAAATTGCAGCAAACATAGACTTTATCTTCAAAACAAACAAGTGAAAAACTTCTAGTATCATGGAGAACATGAAATATACTCTATTGCATGGCTGGAGAAGTAAAAACAACAGTTCCGTAAACTTGTTGTCATAGGACGTGGTGTGTATCTCTGCATGACCGACCATTCAGTGATTTTGTGACCGAATAAGTATGTGATGCTTATCTTCTTTAGAACATAACTTATTTACCTGTAAAGTAAAGGGGAGAAGCTTTGCCCACTGACATTAAATTTATGTAAAAGCACTGTGGGATATAAAGTGTTATGTCAAGCCAGAAGTTCCCTGAAAGCAAAGTCAAAAAATCCCAGAAAGCAAAAGGTTTACCTCTAGAATAAAATTTTGATTAGAAACCATATTTTCTCATCAGCCAAGATGACCACCATTATATAGCATTAATATTGGACAGAGAGTATATATCCAAGTAAAAATGATAGACCCAAGTTGATTGCAAATACAGAAAGGAGCAAAGAAGAGTTTCACTTTTTTTTTCAGTCACATGGTACATGCTTATGAGATACTGTAATTGCTTAGTTTAACAAGGCAAGTTTGGGATTGGAAGGTTTTTTTCAGTTAAGCAGGACTGCTACTGCTGCTAAGTCGCTTCAGTCATGTCTGACTCTGTGTGACCCCATAGACGGCAGCCCAGTAAGTTCCTCTGTCCCTGGGATTCTCCAGGCAAGAATACTGGAGTGGGTTGCCATTTCCTTCTCCAATGCATGCACGCATGCTAAGTCGCTTCAGTCGTGTCCGACTCTGTGTGACCCCATGGACAGCAGCCCACCAGGCTCCTCTTTTCGCAGGATTCTCCAGGACTAAGTGGCTATAATTTTTAAAAGGCACACTGCTAGTTTTAAAAATATCTGGAGAGGTAGCATAATTGACTGAATCTTACAACTGATCATATAGCTAAACACTTCTTTAATTGGAGGATGCACTGCTTCTGATCGTGTGGGTAACAGGAGTGAGTATGTGGGAGAGGAACCAGAAGACCAGTTTCCAGTCTTGTACCATCACCCTCTGAGCTGCTCAGAGTTGATTTCTTCACCTGAGAAATGAGATTAATAATAAAGCATTTCTCACAGAGTGGTTGTGAAGATAAAATGAATCAATACAAATTGAATGTGAATCACAAAACTCTGTTCAACAAGCATATTTTGCATCAAAAATATGCCCAGCAGTGTGTTAGTTATTGAGAATACAATGGTAATTGGATGTAGCCTGTTTCCTTAAAGAATTCACAATGTAATGGGCTGGGTACCTTTTTGTGCTATCTTGTTGCTATGTAGAAATGCGTGCATAATGATTTTGGAGCACAGAGGAAGGAGTGTTGAACCCAGAGATATCTTCTAGAGAAATTGAGGATAGAATCATAGTATAAAACAACACACTGATTTTAGTTAAGATTTAAACTCATAGGTTTAAAGTGGTGAATGATAAATTATTCAAGTTATTTAAATGTGAAATTGAAAATGAAAATAAGAAATTAAAAATTAAATCCAGCACACAAACCATCCACATTTACTAGATAAAAAGTAATGCACTGAAACTTGATAAGCTGTAAATTTATGAGATAATTTCAAATGTTTAAAGAAAAAGCAAAAATGCATACTTCTCACTGAAGAAGAAGTATGTGGAAACTGAGTGATAATACATGAAATCTTAGTCTATATATTTTTTAAATATCTCAGGAAAGACATTCTGTTTTTCTATCTCCATACAAAGGCATAGTGGTTGATGTTAGTATGATGGCCTTAATTTTAGTGTCAATTCCAAAACCCACACTGGTTTTACTTTATTCTTACTCAATAAAGCATGTATCTAAGATGTATATTTGTACTGGATATAAACAACTGATAAAATTAATGATAGAATTTAGTAAGTTGGCCAAATATGCACTACCTAAACAAAAGTAAGCCATTTATTTTCTTTGTCCTAGTAAGACATACCTAGAAATACTATATTACCTTTAGTGATAAAACTGTAAAATACTTAGAAGTAAACTTACCCAGAGGAGTAGCAGACCTATGCAAACAAAAAATGTAAAGCAAACATCACATAAAGTAATACATATATTAATTATTAGATGGGGGAGGCATATAATGAAAATATCACCTTTTCCAAAATTAACATATATATCTAATGCAATTTCAATGAGAATCCCAATAGATTAATTTCTTAAATGGATAAAGTGATCTTATAGTTCATAGAGAAGAATAAATAGCTGAGAACAGTCAATGAAAATGTGAAAAAGAAGGATATGGAGATATTTTTCATGTTCGATAAAACAACACACTATACACCCTCTAGTCAAATCATTATAAAAATAGATGAATATATTACTAAATAAGAGAATAATGAAGTTAAATATAAGGAGTTAATATTCAGACACTGTATCTTCAACTTCTAAAGAAAATAAAAATGGATCCCTGTCTTATGCCATATACAAAATAACTTTTAGATTAAAGTGTAAAAAGTTAAAAAATAAATAAATTATTCAAAAGATATAAAGGTTATGGAAACTTCATTAACCAAGATGAATAACTGATTATGTACAAGGGAAAAAGAAAGCTTTTATCTAATCACTTAAAAGTTGAAAATCTATGTATGGAAAAAAAAGATAAACATAATAGATTTGGGAATAGATACAGTCATGGTGATCAATATTTATATAGTTAAGAAAATTTTCAAAACAAAGGTAAACAGCCCAATAAAAATGGGAAAATGTTGTGAATATATGATTTGCAGAAGAGCAAATACAAATGGTCAACAAACATGAATAGATGCTCTAATCCAAATGTAAAGAAATGGAAATGAAAGTAAAAATGAGATATAACTTCAAAAATATTAGAATAATTAAAACTGAAAGATACTAGTAATAGAAATTATTGGTAGGGATGAAAAAAAGGTTATTCATATATTGCTGATGGAAATAGACACTTTCAGAGGTTGTTTGAAAAAAAATTAGAATTGCGGTGTTGGGAATTTATACCACAGAAATAAAAGCACCAATTTATAAGTAAACATTTACTAAGGCATCTTGTCCTGTTTAAAATCAGAAAATAAAGTGTGTGTGTATGCTATATATAATACATATATCTCCATAGTTTGGAATACCATGCAGCCATTAAAAGAAAACATTACTGTCATAACTTGGAGTTACTGTCATAACGTGTCATAACATTTCCATGAGACAATATTGTGTAAGAAAAAAGAAGTTTAATAATATGGATCATTTTTGATAAAACAATGACAAGAAAATTCTATATATGTATCTGTACATATTTTCCTGTGCACATGTAGGTCTGTATAGGATTATGTGAGAAAATGAGAAAAGAATATGCACCGGGTTGCTAACCTAGGTCCCCTGAGGAGCAAGGATGAGGTGCTATTGTAGGTGGAGGTTGGAGGAGATGGCTGAAGGATAAGGGGATGGGGGAAGCTGAGTCAAAAGGGAAATGATAAGAGGGCTGCCCTTCCCAAAAGTGTGAGCCACATTTATGCTTTTATATGTGTGTATGTGTGCATAATTAAAAATATTAACAAACTAAAGAGGAAATTATAAAAATGTGAGTGAGAGAAATGGTACTCCCAGGTAATTATAAATTTGTCTATATCTGCAAAAGAAGTCATTTATAAATGTTAATATTTTATTTATGTAGTGATTTACTTGTGATCCATCTCAAAGTTCAAGCCACAGTTAGGTCACTAATTTGGACAGGGGATTCCCATATTCTTCATCTCATAGCACATGTTGGAAATGATACTATTTACTTGGAGCATTAGGGCTTTGGGGGAGGCTATTTGCAGATTAGATATCATGAGGGTCTCTGCTCTCCTGGAAGCCATGTGCTCTGCTGCCCAGGGCTCTCTTGAGCTTCTCTTCCAGAGAACCACAGAGTTCAGATGCCTGTGTAGCTACTCAGAATGCTGTGATTTCTGTTTTAATGATTACTTTCTATTTTACTTAACCAGGAATCCTGTTGTTACACATGGTTTATATTAGCTCATGCTAAATTTTTAAAACCTGGATTACAAATCTTTATATCCCATAGCCTAGATTTCTCTTCTGGGTAACATATTCTCAAAACAAGCATTGCATAAATGCCGAAGAAAGAGATGTCTATGGTTCATTCATACTTAATTTTTCAAGAATTAACTTCTAAAGTTTATCTTTCCAACTGAACTTATAATTTTACCAAGAACACTCTTATTATAATAAGGGAATCCTGTTTGCCAAATGTCTCAGCCAAGATTGCTTTCTACTGTTAATTACAGAAAACCTGACTTAACTGGTTTAATATTGCTCACATAAAAAGAAATCTGGAGGAAGCAACCCAGAGTTGCATTATGAGTTACATGTTTTCAGCAATGTCCTGGGTGCTTTCTTTGTGTTCTACCATCTTCAGCATATGGCTTTCATCTCTGTGGTCACAACTGGGATTCACTATGTTCAGAAAGAAGTGGGAGAAGGCAGTGCCTACATTTGAAAAGTAAAAACAGTCCCAGAACTTTGCAGCAGGCTTTCCTTTATATATTGTTCACAAGCATGTAACAGGTCATACTCAACTGCAACAGAGATCTAAACTTTTAGCTGAATACATGGTAACAAAGGTTTTTTGATCAAACTTTAGTTGGCTCCTTTGAGTCCTCTTCTGGACTCGCCCTCAGCTTTGGCACCCACTCTGTCTTTGCCCTGACCAGTCCAGTGTTAACAATAAATCATGCTAAGTCATTTTGGTGAGAATTCTCCCACCTTTGATCTTTGATCACGCTCTACATTGCCCATCTTTGATGTACAAATCCTTGACTTGTCTTAGCAAGAATCCTATTAGGTTATTTTAGCAAGAATCCTCTTGTCCTTGATGTTTCCTCTTTATAAATTTTTATCCACTGGCCTTCTCAACTCTGTTCCTTGCCTGTAGATGTTTTTTCTTGTTGTTTTTAAAAATTTATTGATTTGGCTGCACGGCACAGGGTCTTCAATCTTTGTTGCAGCATTTGGGATCTAGCTCCCTGACCAGCGATCAAATCCAGTTCCCCTGCATTGGGAGCACAGAATCTTTGCCACTGGGCCACCCTTGTCTTTGCTGTATTTGGAGTTGAGTTTGATCTCTGTCTCCTATTGCAGTATCCCTATTGCTGTAGTTCTGGATTTAAGCTCTTATCATCTGAGGGCTTCCCCATAGGTCAGTTGGTAAAGAATCTGCCTGCAAGGCAGGAGACCTGGGTTCGATCCCTGGGTTGGGAAGATACCCTGGAGAAGAAGTGTCAGAATTTTTTCTTTAACAATGGCCAGTCTGAACAGAAAAAGGATTCTATTAGCTGAGAAGAAGAGAAAAATGGATATGGAGAAGCAGCTAAGTGCCTGTGACACCAAATGTCTCCTTATTCTAAACTCGAGTCATTTATATTTGAGGAGCAAACAAAATATGAAGTTATAAATCCTTATGAGTTTGGGACTTACATTTAACTTCCATCTCTGTTGGTGATACACTAGATGATTCAGTAAAATAAAGCATATAAAACTTTCTTCCTATGTATTTTGCAGTGAAGTTTAATTAGCTAATGGTGATAAAAAGATTTGAAAAAAGTTACTTCAAGTACATAAAGCTTTGTTAGATAATGTGTAATTTCACAAAATCTGGATAACCATCAAGTAATTAAAGGCAAATGCACTGTCGATGCAGTTATGTGACTTCCATTAGTGCTCATCAGAGGCTGACACACCCAGGGAGGGAAGAGCAGATCTTATGCGGTTCTGAAATGTTTTTTGAAAAATCCTTACCCTTTTAAAATCACTTTCACCATCTGCTGGTAGAAGAATTGAGATGGCTGCCTGTGAACTTAGCAATTAAATGTGCTAATACAGTAGCTGGAGAAAATGACTGTCACACCTGTTTTTAAAAAACAACAACAACAAACAAAGCAAAATTCCACTACCACCCCTAAACCAAAAAAACACCATCTGGTCTTCTGTGAAAACCAAACTTCAGATTCTTAAAAAAACAAATCAAACTACATTTTCAGGTATTATTATGGATACTGAAATTGTAGTCATTTTATCCCTGTTAATTTCTCAAAAAATTGGGATTTCAAGGCAGAGAGTCATCAAACCAATATTACTGTGTGTTTTCCTTTCTCTTTTTAGATTTCAAGAAGACAGAGGAAGGGACAAAAAGCAACTGTGAAAGAGTTGATTAATTCCACTTTGTCAGTGAAATCCTTAGTCCACCTACAAAAGACAAGCATTTGTTTCTATTGAAGACATATTAGTTGTTGAAAATGAACATGTATAAAGCTGATAAGGGAATACATGGCTATGTATAAATAGTGAGACAGGATGCAATAAAATGGAATATTTTGACCCTGACAGGGTTCCTGAAAATCTTTAGCAAATGCAGGAGGAAAGTATTAGATAAAAAAAAAAAAAAAAGCTAACTAGTCTTCATAAATTAGTAGGCCACTAGAATCTAACTTTCTGATAATTGTTATTCACGTCTTAATATCTGCCACTAAATCTCATGCTCTCATCTTAACAGAGAAATTGTGATGGAGACTAAATTAAAATATTTGTATATATTATTGAGCTATTTAAATTTTAAAATCACTAAAATTATATCATTAAATTTGAGACATTAAGACTTCCTGGCACCAGGAAAATTGATATAAATAAAATCACCATATGTGCTTGTTGATTAATGGTTCAATCATATCCACTGCTCCAGTGTCCATTATGAGAACCATGTAACGCTGTAAATTAAGCAGTCCCTTCCAGAAAAAGTCAATCCAGCTTTTGACTATGTATTAAAGTTAATTTAATACACATTTTGATTAAATTTAATCTTTTTAGAAACATCTATTGTATGAAGGTAAACATAGGGTAATATTATATATATATTTTTTGGTCTAAATAATGTAGTTAACATATGTGCCCAATCAATGTTAATGTTTTATATAAATTAAGCAATAAATATCAGCTAGTAAGTTCATAATCCAGTTATTATATTACTCTAATAATATGGGAGTAATAATAGGACTTTAAGACACTATTTTTTAGTAAAACTGGTATTATTTCCAGGTATTGTAGTCTACTTTTAATACAAGACCCTCAAAATACCTTTTACTGGGATGATGGTGTGTGTGTGTGTGTGTATTCGGGGGGGGGTTATATTACGCTGCTACTTGTGAGCTTCTAAGAGTTATACAGTGAATGAAGACTTCAAGTTAATAAATCTTTTCTCTGGTTTAATGATTTCATGTAGGTTGACAAACCCTGAAATAGGGCTTGCTCTGAGAAAAAGTTCAAGTGGAAATATGTGTAGTAATGTTAATAGCTAGAATTTTTTTTGGGGGGCGGGTCTGTTCCAGTTTCTAACATTAAAAGTTACCAAGTATCATTTATGTACATGAGTTTCCCTTTTTGCAACAAACTGGAATTACACTTAACACTGTAGTAAGTAGCTCACCCAAAGAGAATTAAGTACGATTTGGAGGAAGTTTTAGAAAGGATGTTGATGATCTTCTCCACCCACTTTGCTCACCACAATCATTGTGTCTTTTCAGCTCAATCTACCCCATCTATTTATCTCCGAGCAATATTACCAAAGATATTTTTCCTTTGTGTATAAAGGTCCCCTACAACCCTGTGGCTGTAGCCCACCAGGCTCCTCTGTCCATGAGATTCTCCAGGCAAAAATACTGGAGTGGGTTGCCATGCCCTCCTCCAGGGCATCTTCCCAACCCAGGGATTGAACCTGTGTCTCCTGCAATTCTTGCATTGCAGGCAGATTCTTTACCACTGAGCCACCAGGCAAAGTCCCTCTAAACCCTTATTTCTAAATAAATTCAGGTAATGGTAGATCTAAGAAAGAATGTTCTTTTTTTTAACATATTTTTAAAAAATGTGTATACAGTAACTTTTCATCAGTGAAATACCTATATTTGTGGCTGATTGTGTCATATACTTTGTTCTGTCCTCCATGTCCCTGTGATTCTGAAACCACATAACTCAGACTGAGACTTGAACCCACTCTTTTAATTGAAATAGCACACCTGTCTATGAAGCTCAGGTTTTTTATGTCTGGACTCAGAAAGAATTCAGTGAGGGACAAAGTGATATAGGTAAGCAGTGGATTAATTTAGGGAGACACACTTTTGATAGAGAGAATGCAGTCCCTCTCAAAAGGCGAGAATGGCCCCAGGTCACAGGGTCTTCTGGAAAAGGGAGAACACCTCTGATAGAAGAGGAAGTAGTTTTCAATGGGCTGGATGACTTCATAGGCCAGTGGAAGGATTATCCTAATTAATTTGGGGAAGGAAGAGGGATTTCCAGGAAGTTGAATCTTCTGCCATGTTGGATCTCGTTGGTTTAACCAGTTTATGTTTTATTTTCAGCTGTTATGTCGTTCTTTAAAAGCTTGTGTCCTGCCCCTTTCCCTGATGTTTCAGTACTACATTTATTCAACTATGCCCTTGTATTTCACTGGGTGAAGTACTTCCAGTTTAAGGAGGACATTGATGCAGGTTCCCCAATAATATAGAAGTCATGAAGCTGTTATATCCTATGTGTTGTTAACAATGTACTAGTTGAAGTCACTGCTTATTAATCATACACATTTGTGAGTGTGTGTATGTGTAGGCTAAAATCCCACAGATATGTAGCAAATAAATTAGGATGTAAGCTAAAACAACTGTGAATTCTTAGTAAGTGATTGGCAGTTGTTATTAATCTCAAGGAAAAGCTGAATCATAGCTGCACTTAATTTGTGCTTATCTTACAATGTAATTTTGGTGAAATTATACCTCTTTTGAAATACTGTTGCTCAACTATTTTCCTGACTTGAAAGGTGTTACTAACTTGCACCTATTTTTTAGTGGAGTAGTATCTTGCATTTAACTTATTGTTACTAATACCTGTAATTCAATTGAAACAACCACCTGAAAAATAGACTAGTTGAGTGGTGGTAGTACAAAGATGCCAAAGTTGGCAAGGTTGGTAATACAAAGATGGCAGAATACACAGAAGAACTATACAAAAAAGGTCTTCATGACCCAGATAAGCAAGATGGTATGATCACTCACCTAGAACCAGACATCCTGGAGTTGGAAGTCAAGTGGGCCTTAGGAAGCATCATTACAAGCAAAGCTAGTGGAGGTGATGGAATTCAAGCTGAGCTATTTCAAATCTTAAAAGATGATGCTGTGAAAGTGCTGCACTCAATATGCCAGCAAATCTGGAAAACTCAGCAGTGACCACGGGACTGGAAAAGGTCAGTTTTCATTCCAATCCCAAAGAAAAGCAGTACCAAAGAATGTTCAAACTACTGCACAATTGTGCTAATCTCACACACTAGCTAAGTGATGCTCAAAATTCTCCAAGCCAGGCTTCAACAGTATGTGAACCATATACTTCCAGATGTTCAAGCTTGTTTTAGAAAAGGCAGAGGAACCAGAGATCAAATTGCCAACATCTGTTGGATCATTGAAAAAGCAAGAGAGTTCCAGAAAAAACATCTATTTCTGCTTTATTAACTATACCAAAGCCATTGACTATGTGGATCACAACAAACTGTGGAAAATTCTGAAAGAGATGGGAATACCAGACCACTTTACCTGCTTCCTGGGAAATCTGTATGCAGATCAACAAGCAATAGTTAGAAGTGGACCTGGAACAATGGACTGGTTCCAAATTGGGAAAGGAGTATGTCTGGGCCGTATATTGTCACCCTGCTTATTTAACCTGTATGCAGAGTACGTCATGCAAAATGCTGGGCTAGATGAAGCACAAGCTGGAGTCAAGATGCTGGGAGAAATATCAATAACCTCAGATATGCAGATGACACCACCCTTGTGGCAGAAAATGAAGAGGAACTGAAGAGCCTCCTGTTGAAAGTTAAAGAGGAGAGTGGAAAAGCTGGTTTAAAACTCAACATTCAGAAAACTAAGATCATGGTATCTGGCCCCATCACTTCATGCCAGACAGTGGGAAACAATGAAAGCAGTAACAGACTTTATGTTTCTGGGCTCCAAAATCACTGCAGATGGTGACTGCAGCCATGAAATTAAAAGACACTTGTTCCTTGGAAGAAAAGCTGTGACCAACCTAGACAGCATATTAAAAAGCAGAGATATTACTTTGCCAGCAAAGATCCATCTAGTAAAAGCTATGGTTTTTCCAGTAGTCATATATGGATGTGAGAGTTGGAGTATAAAGAAAGCTGAGTGCCAAAGAATTGATGCTTTTGAGCTGTGGTGTTGGAGAAGACTTTAGTGAGTGCTTTGGACAGCAAGGAGATCCAACCAGTCAATCCTAAAAGAAATCAGTCCTTAATATTCATTGGAAGGACTGATGCTGCTGAAACTCCAATACTTCGGCCACCTGATGTGAAGAACTAATTCATTGGGAAAGACCCTGATGCTGGGAAAGATTGAAGGCAGGAGGAGAAGGGGATGACAGAGGCTAAGATTGTTTGATGGCATCACCAACTCTATGGATATGAATTTGAGCAAGCTCCAGGAGTTGGTGATGAACAGGGAAGCCTGGTATGCTGCAGTCCATGGGTTTGCAAAGAATCAGACAGAACTGAAAGACTGAACTGAACTGAACTCAATACAAAGTTACAGGTCTTTTGTAAGGGGAGTGCCATATTTTTCTTTGAAAAGTGCAAGCAGGCAGTGCCTTTGCATAGTACTTTCAGATTTGTGCAATGTTTTCTCAGGACCCTGGAATAGCTAAGTCTTTATTTAATATTTCTCTAATTTCCAGAAGAGCCTTATTGCTTCGTGGAGAAAATGATAAACATGAACAGGAGATTGGATGAAGAGACACTATATAGTTTTGCTTTGGGTGAATGTTTGTGCTTTATTATTGACTCAAAATAAAATGACATACTTAAAAAACTGGTCTTGGTTTTCTGGGCTATTTTGACTTATCATATTTCTTCTATTTTTACAAAATGTAAAGGAGGAGAAATTTTCTTAAAAAAGGTCATCTTGAGAGCAAAACCAAAAACACTTGTCTTTTTTATGGCTGCATAAATAATCAAATATATTTGGAAATATTTAGTCAGGGAGTATGCATGATTCTGAGACTTGTAAATGATTTTTCTCAACCTCCCATCTATGTCATAACTTTTCCATAGCTTCAGATATACAATTTTTTAAGGCAATGAAAATAATCTTAAAGATTAACGAAAAACAAATTGGAAACCTGGTAGTGAATGAAACTTAGGTCCACTTGTTCATGAGCGGTAAAGCCAGTCTACTGACACCTAGTTAGGGAGAAGGAAAGTGCAGCGTCATTTTAAAGTTCCATACAGAGTCCAAGACAGCTAGAGACCAAAACCTCCGAAGTCCCCAGTGAGTTTCAGGAAAGCATTTTTAAAGGTCAGATGAGGGAGGGGAGGCTCAGTATTTGTGAATCAGCTCATGCACAATTCTCTGATTGGTTGAAGGTGAGGTAACAGAGCCTTGTCAAGGGGGATTAGAATTATTAGTTCTCAGGCTCCCGTAGGCCTGGGACTATGTGGTCATGGTCATTAAATAGTTAACACTTGCTATTTGGTGGAGATTTTAGCATCTGTAAAACAACTCAGGAAGTGTGCATCAGATATTATTTTCTAGGTAATATAGATCATGACATCTGGTCCCATCACTTCATGGTAAATAGATGGGGAAACAATAGAAACAGTGACAGACTTTATTTACTTCGGCTCCAAAATTCTGTGGATGGTGTCTGCAGCCATGAAATTAAAAGACACTTGCTTCTTTGCAGAAAACCTATGACAAACCTAGATAGTGTATTGAAAAGCAGAGATATACTTTGCCGACAAAGGTCCATGTAGTCAAAGCTGTGGTTTTGCCAGTAGTCATGTATGGATGTGAGAGTTGGATCATAAAGAAGGCTGAGCACCAAAGAATTAATGCTTTTGAACTGTGGTGTTGGAGAAGACTATTGAGAATCCTTTGGACTGCAAGGAGATCCAACCAGTTAATCCTAAAGGAAATCAATCTTGAATATTCATTGGAAGGACTGATGCTGAAGTTGAAGCTCTAATACTTTGGCCACTTGATGCAGAGAGCTGACTCCTTAGAAAATACCCTGTTGCTGGGAAAGATGGAAGGCAGGGGGAAAAGGGGATGGCAGGGGATGAGATGGTTGGATGGCATTACTAACTCAATGGACATGAGTTTGAGCAAACTCTGGGAGATGGTGAAGGACAGGGAAGCCTGGCGTGCTGCAGTCCAGAGGATATGGGGGAGGGATCTGTCCCAGGAAGATCCCTTCAGGTCCTGCTCGGTTAGAAAATCTTGGTGTGGATACATGAATATGAGGACTAAAAATGTGATAATTAAACATTTAATTTAATATTAGATTTAATTAAATAATTAAAAATTAAATATGTGGGCAGCTGCCATATCAGTAAACAAGGGACATTGTAGACTCAATGCACTACACCCTGCCCCTCCTCCCATGGCAAGCCCTAAGGGAACTCAGGATGGAGATCAAAGGGCTGCAGCCATCCCCAAGAGTGCACTCTCAGGGAACTCAGGATGGAAAGAACAGGATACTGGCCCCAGATAGCCAAATTTTTTGAAAGCTAAAGTGTTAGTCTCTCAGTGCATGGAATTCTCCAGGCATGAATACTGAAGTGGATTGCCATTCCCTTCTCCAGGGGATCTTCCTGACCCAGGGATTGAACCTCCTTGGTCTCCTGCATTGCAGGCTGATTCTTTACTTCCTGAGCCACTAGGGAAGCCCAAGATATTTGAGGAGAATATCAAAGGAATAATGTCAGTGAGCCCAGATTCTTTTATCTTCCCATACATAGAAAAGGGCTAAATTCATTAACATGAGATGTCTGGTTTTCTTTAATTAATAGTAATCTGTTGATGTTCTGACTATCTAGTCTGTTGCAAAAACACCTTCATATCCTGGGTCTTCCCTTATTTGGTCAGAGCAGTCCCTCTCAGTTGGTCTGAGAGGCTGCCTCCCAGGCTTGACCTAGAAAGTCCGTCAAATAAAATGTAATTCTCAGCTTCTCTGTTGTATGATCCAATGTATCATCCAATGTATTTATGTAGAAATATCCTGTAAATAATAAAACTAAGCATTGTATTTCTGAAATCCTATTTCCAATGAGCTTGTTTTTGTCAGTTCTTAGAGTTTTTGTCTTGATCCCAAGAAGATAAGGATTTAGCTACTGAAAGTCTAGGAAAGAATATATTAATTTGAATTAATTATAAAATCTTGACCATAACAACGAGAGATAAAAATCTAAAACCTCAGAAAGGGGCATGAAAAATAAATAGAGAGTGGAGAAAACTGATAAAAACCTTACATATTTAATATTTTATTTTTATAGTCTTTTATTTCCCTGCTAAACATCTCATAGCTTCTTTATTATTACCTAATTGATATAAATAATTATCTAATGAAAGACTGAAATATAGATTGACATCATGGACATTTTTACCTTAAGAGATCTGTGGTGGAAAATGATCAGCATAGGTATCTATCTTGGTTGCATCTGTCCCCTTCCTGTCAATCACTGCCTAGATAAATGGTCGAATTTGCAGAAACTTGGGACTAGTCATGTGTGCCCAAGAAAAAATCAGAAAAAATGTGGCAGTAGAGATGAGAAATACATTCTTTGGCAATCCATTTTCCTCACCACGTAGCCACCATTAACACCAGGGAGAAGTCAAATTGCTACTCTGGGGTTAGCTGTCTCGGGTTATTACATTACTCAAAGTCCTTTGCATTTTTTCTCAAATGTGTATTAGTTAAGCTATATTTAACTTATCCTTTTCTTCTTATGAGGTGAATATTACAGCTTACAGAAATCTGACTGAAACCTTAAATGTTGACTAACAGATTTCATTAATAGGTGCAATTAGTGATCAGTTTGGTAGAGTTGTTAATCATGAATTCCAAGAATGGAGACCTGGTTGGCAGGGGGAGCATTTATTTGGGGTTTGTTAAGAGTGCAGAGAGACTGAGCTTTTGGTAGCAGTATGAGCTTAGATTTCTGAAGTCCTACTAACATCATGGTGTGTGTGTTCTCAGTTGCTTAGTCGTGTCTGATTCTTTTGGAGTCATGGACGGTAGCCCACCAGGCTCCTCTGTCCATGGAATTTTCCAGGTAAGAATACTGGAGTGGGTTGCCATGCCCTCCTCCAGGGGATTTTTCCCAACCCAGGGATCAAACCCATGTCTCTCGTGTCTCTTGCATTGGCAGGCAGATTTTTTACCACTGTGCCACCAATATCACTAAGACAATAATAAATAACACTTACATAAATAATGTTTCATCTGCTAAAATATCATAAAGTAAATTAGGACCTGGAGGAAAAAAAAGACTATCAAGGAGTTTTACTCCTTATTGCAGATGTGGAAGCTCCTGCACCATTAATATCTCTGTTTTCAACTCTGGGCTCTTTCTTTGATCTTGAAGCTGGGAAAGCACAGGCCTCGTAGGCCTTCAAGGTGCAGCCCAGTAATTGGCGGAGCAGCCAGGGACTGAGGAAACTCCTGTGAGTGGCAGAACGTGGGAAATACAGGACAGGGGATGGAGAGTGGTGGGGGCGGTCCACTACCATGTGGGGCCTGAAAGTTGTAGGTGTAAACCTGGGCTGGCTGTCCGTGAACATGTGGGGCCTGCTTCATCTACAGCAGACTCACACTGACTCACCTTCCTAGAGTGTGCATCTGTGCTCAGTTGTGTCCAACTCTGTGACGCATGGACTGCAGCCTACTAGACTCCTCTGTCACAGAATTTCCCAGGCAAGAATGCTGGAATGGGTTGTCATTTCCTACTCCAGGGTGTCTTCCTGACCCAGGGATCAAACTCACATCTTCTGTGTCTCCTGCACTGGGAGGTGGATTGTGTACCACTACCAGCTGGGAGGTCAAGTATTCGCTCCAGACCCAGCTGGTGATTGTTCTTAATCAAAGAGATGGTGAGGAGCATCACCATGCTTTCTACTGGTTTCTGTGATTACTAATGAGCCTACCTGATGTAGATTTCCCTATAACTGGTAATTTCCTCTTTCCCCCTTCCCCAGGGGCCAAGACTGGCTCCATGTCCTGCTGGCCATTTGCCGTATATAATGGTGTGTCACTCCAGGACCTTGCTTCGGATATGTAAGCTCCCTCATACATTAGACCATTGATTTCTCCATTGCTGGAAACAAAAGAAAAAGATTGGTTAGGTTTTGAAAGGTTTACATAGTTGGGAAGATTGTGGGTGGAGGAGGGCTTTGAAACTACAAGGTTGCAGCTACTAGAAAATACTGTTTTGAAAATGGCTGATAGTGTCCTCAAGTTTGATTCAGCTTAAAAAAGTCAAGTTCTCAGTAATAATGGAACATGTCTGAAACCATAGCCACAGGTGGCCACCTGGCTCCATTTTGGATGCCTGAATTTTCATGAACCTTACTTCATTTTGCTTTTTTAAGAGATCTTACATATGTTACCAGAAGTATGCCTTATTTGATAATTTCAATGTTTGAAACTGGTTTGGTAATTATGTAATCAGGATCCTAGGGGTGTGGCTTATTTTGAAGTAGGAGAATTGGTGAAGAACTGTTTAGAGGTCATGATGGATGACAAAATTGGGACAGCAGTGACACAGCAAAGTGATAAGAACATGGTCTGGCCATAACTCTGGCTATGTGACCTTGAACAAGCCAGTTAACTGACTCTGGGTCTCAGTTTTTCCCTTTGTAACACAAGGGAGGTATAAATGTTTGCTGGGATCCCTTTTATATCTAACATTCTATGAGTTGGGAGCCTGAGAGTTCCAACTACAGCAGCAGGATCAATTTGGGGAGGCAGACAGTGGAGAATACTTACTGTTCAGGATCAATTTATCTTCAAGCTGTACAAGTGGAGGTAGTCCCAGTGTCCTGTTTAAGGAAGATTTCCTTATTTCCTTTAGATAGCTTTTGACCACATATAGAGTATAGCTTTTATTAGACTTTAAGAATACCAGGGTTTATTTTTGCTTCTGCAGATGTAGCTTCAGCTAAATTTTGCTTGTCCAACTACAAAACAGTAATATAATCTCTTTCTTTTTGTTCAGATGTGTTTTTTACAGTCTTCAACTCAAAATGAAAGCCAGGCAGGTAGCACTAGCTGTAACTATACAGTTTGTGATATGCCTTACTGCCCCATGGGTTCTCAGCATTCCAGGCACCTGCACAACCAGGTAGAGAGCTGGAAACCAGTTATTACAAGAGACATGGGGTAGCTCCTCTCGGCCGCTGCCCCTGACCTTGGACGTACAAGACCTTCTAGAACTAATGCCCAAACAAGATGTCCTTTTCATTATAGGGGACTGGAATGCAAAAGTAGGAAGTCAAGAAACACCTGGAGTAACGGGCAAATTTGGCCTTGCCGTACAGAATGAAGCAGGGCAAAAGCTAATAGAGTTTTGCCAAGAGAATGCATGGTCATAGCAAACACCTTCTTCCAACAACACAAGAGAAGACTCTACACATCGACATTCCCAGATGGTCAACATCAAAATCAGATTGATTATATTCTTTGCTGCCAAATTGGAGAAGCTCTATACAGTCAGCAAAAACAAGACCGGGAGCTGACTGTGGCTCAGATCATGAACTCCTTATTGCCAAATTGAGACTTAAATTGAAGAAAGTAGGGAAAACAGCTAGACCATTCAGGTATGATCTAAATCAAATCCCTTATGATTATCCAGTGGAAGTGAGAAATAGATTTAAGGGAATAGATCTGATAGACAGAGTACCTGATGAACTAAGGATGGAGGTTCGTGACACTGTACAGGAGACAGGTATCAAGACCATCCCCATGGAAAAAGAAATGCAAAAAAGCAAAATGGCTGTCTGAGGAGACGTTACAAATAGCTGTGAAAAGAAGAAAAGTAAAAAGCAAAGGAGAAAAGGAAAGATATTCCTATTTGAAGAGTTCCAAAGAATAGCAAGGAGAGATAAGAATGTCTTCCTCAGCAATCAATGCAAAGAAATAGAGGAAAACAACAGAATGGGAAAGACTAGAGATCTCTTCAAGAAAATTAAAGATACCAAGGGAACATTTCATGCAGATAGGCTCAATAAAGGACAGAAATGGTATGGATCTAACAGAAGTAGAAGATATTAAGAAGAGGTGGCAAGAATGCACAGAAGAACTGTACAAAAAATATCTTCACGACCCAGATAATCAAGATGGTGTGATCACGCACCTAGAGCCAGACATCCTGGAATGTGAAATCAAATGGGCCTTAGGAAGCAACACTATGAACAAATCTACTGGAGGTGATGGAATTCCAGTTTAGCTATTTCAAAACCTGAAAGATGATGCTGTGAAAGTTCTGCACTCAATATGTCAGCAAATTTGGAAAACTCAGCAATGGCCACAGGACTGGAAAAGGTCAGTTTTCATTCCAATTCCAAAGAAAGGCAATGCCAAGGAATGCTCAAACTACCACACAGTTGCACTCATCTCATGTGCTAGTAAAGTAATGCTAAAAATTCTCCAATCCAGGCTTCAGCAATATGTGAACTGTGACCTTCCAAATGTGCAAGCTGGATTTAGAAAAGGGAGAGGAACCAGAGGTCAAATTGCTAACATCTGATGGATCATTGAAAAAGCAAGGGAGTTCCAGAAAACATCTATTTCTGCTTTATTGACTATTCCAAAGCCTTTGACTGTGTGGATCACAATAAACTGTGGAAAATTCTGAAAGAGATGGGCATACCAGACTACCTGACCTGTCTCTTGAGAAACCTGTATGCAGGTCAGGAAGCAATAGTTAGAACTGGACATGGATCAACAGACTAGTTCCAAATAGGAAAAGGAGTACATCAAGTCTGTATATTGTCACCCTGCTTATTTAACTTATATGCAGAGTACATCATGAGAAACCTGGGCTGGACGAAGCAGAAGCTGGAATCAAGATTGCCAGGAGAAATATCAATAACCTCAGATCTGCAGATGATACCACCCTTATGGCAGAAAGTGAAGAGGAGCTAAAAAGCCTCTTGATGAAAGTGAAAGAGGAGAGTAAAAAAGTTGGCTTAAAGCTCAGCATTCAGAAAACTAAGATCATGGCATCCGGTCCCAACACTTCATGGCAAATAGCTGGGGAAACAGTGGAAACAGTGAGAGACTTTAGTTTTTTGGACTCCATCTGCACTGGGAGATGGTGATTGCAGCCATGAAATTAAAAGGCGCTTACTCCTTGGAAGAAAAGTTATGGCCAACCTAGACAGCATATTAAAAAGCAGAGACATTAGTTTGTCAACAAAGGTCCATCTAGTCAAAGCTATGATTTTTCCAGTAGTCATGTATGGATTGAGAGCTGGACGGTGAAGAAAGCTGAGTACCGAAGAATTGATGCTTTTGAACTGTGGTGTTGGAGAAGATTCTTGAGAGTCCCTTGGACTAGAAGGAGATCCAACCAGTCCATCCTCAAGGAGATCAGTCCTGAGTGTTCATTGGAAGGGCTGATCTTGAAGCTGAAACTCCAGTACTTTGGATACCTCATGTGAAGAGTTGAATCACTGGAAAAGACTCTGATGCTGTGAAGGATTCGAGGCAGGAGGAGAAGGGGACAACAGAGGATGAGACATCACTGACTCGATGGACATGGGTTTGGGTGGACTCTGGGAGTTGGTGATGGACAGGGAGGCCTGGCATGCTGCGATTCATGGGGTCGCAACGATTTGGACACGACTGAGTGACTGAACTCAACTGAACTGATTTCAAGAAACACTTAGCCCTGAGACTCCTCTACTTCTAAAATAAGAAAAGCCAAACTATAAAAATGCATTTAAGCTGGAATATGTTGTCAACAAACTTTTTTTTCTGTTGTAATGCCATAAATCACTCACAGGGAAATAATAAAAAATTAAGTAGCATTTTATCAGGACTTTGCTGCCTATTTTCAAATATGTATTTACTTTACATAATAGGCAATATTTTGAGAAAAGTGAATATAATGTGTGTATATATGTACCTACATTTCATATTTTGTGTTTTTATTTACATATTTTTCATACACCAAGTCTTTTTCCAATTATCTTTGAAAAGTTAATCTATTTAATGATTATTTCAGGTATGAAACTCAATGCCAATGCACTTATTCATGAATTTACCAGCGAATTTTTTCCATGAAATATTTAAAATTTTAACTTATATTCATCTCCTCCTGAGTGTATTCTAATATATAGTACAGGTGCACAATATAAATTATAAGTATAAACCATCTGAACAAATATTAAGACAAAAGGAGGCATTATAAATGTCGACACAATTACGTATTACTGTCAAGATTTCCTGTGGCACCAAGTTCTGTTCAGTGGATGTCCTTCCCTCAGGTAAGCCTAAAGGGGTGGATGCATCATTGTGGATCATTTTTCAAAGGGTGCCAAAGGCAGCATTATTGACAGTCCTGCCAGAACCCAGGAATGAAACTATGACACAATTTTAGCTTGGTGTATTGATTTCCTGACTTATTTTGAAATTCATAGTATATTCCTCAGTGTCATGTGGAAAAGAAAAAAAGGATAAAGTATGCTTCCTTTGTGACACATCTTCACTTTTCTCTTTCCTTCAGCGCCCTTCATCTCTTTTCCCTCTGTAGTTTTGTTTTCCAGACAAAGTTGCTAAGGCTTTCCCCTGTGGTTCTGACCTTTCCTTCCTCTCTCTGAAGGTTCATTTAATCTTCATCTCACAACCAGCGGTCAGTTGTCTAATTGGAGCCACCATGTTTATGCATACCTGTGCACATTTACTGCAGACATGGGTATTGACTTTTTGTTTATTCATAGTTTTCAGTATAAACGGTGCTCTAAGTGGGAATAGTTCACATTGCTGATATTTTTCTTTTTAAAATATTAGACTTGTTTATTTTAACCATTAAAAAAACTCTCTAAAATGTATGTTTGCCTGCAAAAAAATAAAACCCACAAAATTTAATTTCTTCTTGGTAAGATCATTTTTTTTTAAATTAAAGTACAGTTGATTTATAATGTTGTGTTAGTTCCTGCTGTACAGCAAAGTGCATCAGTTATACACACACATATATCCACTCTTTAGATTTTATTCCCATATAGGTCATTACAGAGTATTGAATAGAGTTCCTTGTGATATTCAGTAGGTTCTAGTTTGTTATCTGTTCTGTATATAGCAGTGTATATATGTCAGTCCCAATCCCCCAATTTATCCCTCTGTTCCTCCTTTCCTCATTGGTAACCACAAATTTGCTTTCTACATCTGTGACTCACTTCTGCTTTGTAAATAGGTTCATTTGTACAATTTCTCTGGATTCCACATATAAGCAATATCATATTTTGTCTTTGTCTGACTGACTTCACTCAGTATGACCATCTCTAGGTCCATCCGTGTCACTACAAATGACATTGTTTTGTTGTTTTTTATGGCTAAGTAATATTCTTTTGTATGTACGTATCACATCTTCTTTATCCATTCCTCCATGTATGAACATTTCAGTTGCTTCCATGTCTTGGCTATTGCAAACAGTGCTACAGTGAACACTGGGATGCCTTTATCCTTTCAAATTCTGGTTTTCTGTGGATATATGCCCATGAGTGGGATTTCTGGATCATATGGTAGCTTTACTTTTATTTTTTTAAGGACTCTCCATACTTTTTTCCCTAGTGGCTATATCAATTTTTTCATTTTAATCAGTCCTTCAAGTGATTGGATGAAGGCAACCCACATTAGTAAGGACAGTCTGCTTTACTCAGTCTACTGTTTCAAATGTTGTTTATTGTTATTGGTTAGTTGCTAAGTTGGGTCTGACTCTTTTGCCACCCAAAGGACTATATCCCACCAAGCTCCTCTGTCCATGGGATTTCCCAGGCAAGAATACTAGAATGGGTTGCAGTTTCCTTTTCCAGGGGATTTTTCTGATGCAGGGATTGAAACTGGGTCTCCTGTGACCCAGTCAAGTTGATGTAAAATTAACCATCACAAGTGATAAGCAGTAAATGATAGTAAGACAGAGAGGAACTACTTAAATAGAAGAATTAGGCTTGGATGGGGAGATGATGATTAAAGTAAGACAGAGAGTTGAACAGGACTCAGCAACAGGGATAGGCACTTACTGACCTCTGCTCCCCTCTTCCTAAGGTTTTAATAGGAATGTGGGCTCTAGAGCTAAGATGCTAAGATGTCACAAGTATTGTATTTGCATAAAAATATATATACAGTTTTACTAAGAATTACAATGTAAACATCCAAAACCTACCACCCACATCAATAAATGGATCATTTACAACACTCTTGAGCTCCCCATGATTACAATAAATTCTCTCCCCAAGGGAAAACCAGCATCCTGCCATTTGTGAAAATCATTTGTTTGCTTTCTATAATTTTTTAAATTTACAGATGCATCTTGAAATAATATAACTTGTTCTGCCAGGTTTCATGCTTTATAAGAATCAAACCATTTTGAATATATTAGTCAATCTTTAAAGTGACCTTCCCTGTCTCTGATTGTCTTATTTGCCTTATTTCCAAGGTCTTCTGGGGTGTCACACTATTGCCCCCATATATTTCTGTGGACAAAATTTCCTCTAGTCTATTTCTCCAACTTCCAGATTTGTAAATGTTTGTATTAGAAGTCCTTTGCATTAAGGTTATGCTTCCTTCAGATCTCAAATATAAGGGACTGCCTAAATTTTTAATCTTGGCTTTGATGCTTATTAGCTGTGTGCCTGCATGTTCAGCTGATAAGTTGTGTCTGACTCTTTGTGACTGCATGGACTGTAGCCCACCAGGCTTCTCTGTCCATGGGATTTCCCAGGCAAGCTTACTGGAGTGGGTTGCTATTTCCTCTTCCAAGGGATCTTCCCAACCCAGGGCTTGAACCCATGTCTTCTGTGTCTCTTGCATTGACCAGTGGATTCTTTATCACTGAGCCACCTGGGAGGCCCTATTAGCTATGTAATCTTGTGTAAGTTACTTATCCTCTGCTCTGTGGAATGGAGATAATAATGCTATGGAGTTGTGAACATAGAAAATAATACATGTAAGCTGTTTACTGCCATGTCTGTTGAATACCACTCAATGGCTCTTAAAGTTTTCTATAACAATGAAGGGTTTTGTGAAGATTAAATTTGAAACTGTTGTTACTAACATGTAGTAGGTACTCTCTCATTCTTGGTATCATTTCTGTTTTTTCCTTTTAGGTTATATGGCTTACTAGATATTTGTGGTTTCTATGTCATGAAACTTCCCTGGTAGCCCAGACGATAAAGCATCTGCCTACAATGCGGGAAACCCAGGGTCAATACCTGGGTTGGGAAGATGCTCTGGAGAAGGAAATGACAACCCATTCCAGTACTCTTGCCTGGAAAATCCCATGGATGGAGGAGCCTTGTAGGCTACAGTCCATGGGGTCACTAAATGTTGGGCAAAACTGAGTGACTTGACTTTCACTTTTCATGTCCTCAAAATTATAGTGCACTAATGCTATCATCTCTATACTAAGGCGACTGGGAGAATCTTGACTTACAGGGATCAGAAAATTCATCCTCGCAGAGCGTATACTGCTGGTTAAATTTTTGAAGACAGTGAGAGTGTTAGTTGCTTTGTTGTGTGTGACTCTTTGTGACCCCACAGACTGTAGCTCACCAGGATCCTCTGTGTGCCTGCATGTTCAGCTGATAAGTTGTGTCTGACTCTTTGTGACCGCGTGGACTGTAGGCCACCAGGCTCCTCTGTCCATGGGATTTCCCAGGCAAGCTTACTGGAGTGGGTTGCTATTTCCTCTTCCAAGGGATCTTCCCAAATATACTGAAAATATACTGGAGTGAGTTGCCATTTCCTTCTCCAGGGGATCTTCTCAACCCAGGGATAGAACCTGGGTCTCCTGCACTGCAGGAGGATTTATGAAGGATGGGTGAAAATTGGCTCAGTGGACTGAGGAGGGAGTTTTCTATGAACAGAATGGAAATTGGACATGCAAATTTTTAGAAAGGAAACATCACCTGTTCCTTTGAACATCATTGTTTTTCAGTTGCTGTAGAGAAGCTCATGATGAAAGAGTTGACCAAGTTCTTAATTTTGGCAAGACCTACCTTTGTTTACAACACTGAATCCACTAAAACAAACTGTCCAATAAAATATAATGTGAGCCAATGTTATTAAAATTTTTCTACTAGCCACATGAAGAAAAGGAAAATAGTTGAAGTTAATTAAAAAATACTTTGCACACCATGTCTAGAATATTATTTTAATATATAATCAACATAAGAATTATTAATAATAAATTTTAAGGTTTTGTGAATTGTGGTCTTTGAAATTTGGTTACAGTCAACAGTTGTAGTATTATCAATTCAAATTGTAAATTTTCATGAAAAGCAGTTGATTTGTATTTCAGTTTTGTAAAATTACAGTTAACAATAGATTCACATACACATGCTGTTCAAAACACATGTTTTTAAATAACTGAATGAGGTTTATGTTTTAAAACTAAACTTTAAGTTGTCTGTGTGTTAGTTGCTCAGTCACGTCTGATTCTTTGGAGCTCTCCAGGCTCCTCTGTCTATAGAATTCTCCAGGAAGGAATACTGGAGTGGGTTGCCATTTACTTCTCTAGGAGATTTTCCTAACCCAGGGATCAAACCCGGGTCTCCTGCATTGCAGGCAGATTCTTTACCGTAAGTTAATTATATTTAACTAAAGTTAAAAACTGACTTCTCAGGTGGCACTCGTTGTAAAGAACCTACCTGCCAGTGCAGAAGATGTAAGAGACAAGGGTTCCATCCCTGGGTCAGGGAAGATTCCCTGGAGGAGGGTATGGCAATCGCTCTAGTATGCTTGCCTGGAGAATCCCATGGACAGAGGAGCCTGGCGGGCTACAGTCCATAGCGTCGTACAGAGTTGGACATGACTGAGCAACTTAGCACACACAATTAAAATTTAGTTCCTACCTCACATGAGTCATAATTCAAGTATTCAATAGTCATAAATGGCTAGTGTTTCCTATGTGGAACAGTGTGGCATCAAACTATATTCATCTGAAATAAATTAATGCAATTTTCCCTAATGTAGCTAAATTATAAACTCACAACTATAGTATTTTAGCAGCTTCATGAAGTAGTTTATAGATTTGACCTGTTTTTTTTCACACATCTCTTTTTTTGAAGTTACCATTATAGCTACCATTTATTTAGGTGGATCAATTTGTCTATATGGAAGGATCAACTCTCAGTCCTTTTATTTGACTAGGGCTCAGTTGGTAAAGAATCTGCCTGCATGCAGAAGACCCTGGCTCAATTGCTGGGTCAGGAAGATCTTCTGGAGAAGGGATAGGCTACACATTCCAATATTCTTGAGCTTCCCTTGTGGCTCAGCTGGTAAAGAATACGTCTGCATGTGGGAGACATGGACTTGATCCCTGGGTTGGGAAGATCCCCTGAAGAAAGGGAAAGGCTACCCACTCCAATATTCTGGCCTGGAAAATTCCACAGACTGTATGGTTCATGGGGTCACAAAGAGTCAGACCTGACTGAGCAACTTTCACTTTCGCTCTACTTGACCTCAGAGCAGTATGTGTGTGGTGCAGTGATCATCTTCTTCTCCTGGATGTACTTGCCTGGGACTCATACCATCATACCTTCCTAGTTTTGCTCTGATCCCACTGGCTGGACCTTCTCCATTTTCTCTGGTGCTTCCTCTTTCACTCTAAATGTTGAAGGCCTTTGGGTCTCAGTCTTGGACCTCTTTAAACCACTTATTCTTTGATGAGCCTGTCCAGTATCATAGCCTTAAATATCAATATGTTGATGATTCCTAAATTTGAGTCTTTAACCTAGACTTCCTCCTGAATTCCAAACCCATATATCTATTCTACTGCCTACTTTGGTATCTGATTACACATCTCCAGTATACAGTTGGCTCTTGAATAACATGAGTTTGACATGCACAGTTCCACTTATGCACAGATATTTTTTCACTAAATACATACTAGAGTACTACAGGATCAAAGACTGTTTGAATCCATGTGCAGAACCATAGACACAGAGGACCTACTTTTCTGAGTGGGTGGAGGCTTGGCACCTCTAACACCCATTGCTCAAGAGTCATGTGTGAATTATCGAAAACTGATTTCCCACCAAACAAGCCCTGCCAGTCTTCTCCATCTTGGTTAATGGTAAGTATCCTTCTAGTTCTTCTGAGCAAGGTCCATGGGGTCATTCTCTTTCTGTTATAGCCACTAACAAATACATCAGTTAGTCTTGTTGGCTTTACTTTCAAAAATATATCCAAAACCTAACCTCTTCTCACCAGTTTTTTTCTGCTACTATCCTTGTGTAAGCCACCATCATTCTTATCTGGGTAACAGCAACAAGCTCCTAATGCACTCCCTGTATTTGCACTCTTAACCCGTTCAGTCTATTTTCAGGCCAGAATCTGTAACATGACATTGTGCAAAACATCAATACTTCCCATATCTGAATAAAAGCCAAAGTTCTGATTATGGCCTCACACTGCCACTTGCCTCTCTGACCCTGTTCCACCCCCCACTTTGGGCTTTTTAAAGAAAAAAAAAGATATTTACTAGAATTTAGTTGCTTTACAATGTTATGTTATTTTCTGCTGTACAGCAAAGTGAATTGGTCATTCATGAACATATATCCCCTCTTTTTTGGATTTCCTTCCTATTTGGGTCTCCACAGAGCATTAAGTAGAGTTTTCTGTGCTGTATAATAGGTTCTCATTAGTTAGCTATTTTATACATAGTAGAGTGTTTATGTCAACCTCGATCTCCCAGTTCATCCCACTCCCTCTGACCCCTTGGGATCCATATGTATGTTCTCTACTTCTGTGTCTCTATTTCTGCTTTACAAATTGATCCATCTGTACCATTTTTCTGGATTTCACATGTATGCATTAATGTGGCATTTTGAACTCTGGGCTTGTGCAAGAATCTGAGACAGCTCCTGTCTCGAGGTCTTGGCACTTACTGTTCTCTTGGCCTTCTCCTCTTCCTCCATTCTGTACGACTCTTTTGTTCACCTCCGGGGACCTTTATTCGATTGTCACCCTTTCAAGGAGGCCTTCTCTTACAAGCAGCCCCATTGCTATCTTGTCTGCGTCAGGAGAGTGGGGCCCTCCCTGGAAGCACGGCTCTGTGGTTTACAAGGATAAGCAGATGGCTGCTGGGCTACTGAGTTGAAAGATACCCGTGACACTTGGTAATCTGTGTAATTGTCCTCTCTTGTACGAGCCATCTAGAAAGCTGCCCACAGTCAGTTTCATGCAAAGAAAAATCTCTCAACTTCTAGGTGGTTTTCGACTTCTCTTGCCTCCTCCTCTGGGCACCCTTGTGTAGCTCAGTGTGTACAGGGTCATGTTGGTGCCCTGCTGCCCACTCCCCCCACCACATGTCTCCCTCTCTCCCTCTTCACTTTATTTTTTTCTGCACTTTCACCTGTCATCTAGGAAATGCAAACATGGGGCCACTTGTTCAAAAGGATTCAGAATTTCAAGGTGACACCAGCACAACGTTAGACCGAGCACAGGTCCTTCTGATCTCAGACCCTTGTGTGTTTGCAGTTGGCACTGCTGACATATAAGAGACTACAGACTGCACTTGTGTATTCAGTTTATTGTTTGTTCTTATCATACTCAAATGTAAACTCAGCTGGGGTCTGGGCTTTTTTTCTGTTCGTTTCTCTGTTATATCTGCAGCCACTGGAACCTATCCTTTGACAGGTAAAGGGCTGTGCTAAGCACGACTTATAGGTTTTAAATATATTGTCAATAAAGCTGATTTTACACGTGAGAAAGCTGAGGAATATTGAACACTGTTCAGTGTATTGTCACATGTGTGTGAAAGTGGGGAATAGGAAACTGTCCTATTTAGAAAGGGAGGTTCAGTGAAATTTAGGAACTTCCCCAGGAGTGAACATGTCAATGCAGAGTATTGCTCTTTTTCTCTGAGTGCTATTTCAGCAAACAACTTGTTTTTGGCTCTTCTGCTATGAGTGGGTGAAGAGAACAGTCCCACCGAGAGAGAGCTAACTAATGTATTTCACAGTTCCTCTCTTTTCAGTTGAAAAATGCCCTTGATAATAACATTAGATACTTTTATGTAGCTCATAAATTATCCCATTTGCTCCACAAAAAGTCTCTGAAATAGATAGAAATTGTGCTTTTTCCTGCTTTATAGATGTGAAATTTGAAATCCAAGTTGGCCAAGATCATGCAGTTTAGTGAGGAGTAGGGCTGCCAGACACCAAGTTTTTAGTCTCGGTTTCTCTTTGGGTTTTGTTCATGTTGATCATTTCAAAAAATGATTTTTAAAAATTTGTTGCATATTGCTTTGATCAATGATTATAGTTTTTCTATTTCAAGTTAATGAATATACTGAAGAATGTCATATTCTTTTTGTTAAAGCTGTGGTGTTTGTGAAGCCTGTATAAATCTCATGCTGTATATATCAGGAATTAGTTTCTGATTATATTTCATGGAGTTTAAAATTGATGTGATGTAGCACATCAGATACTTGATAAGGTGTTTATAAATTGATAAATAGCTCAATGAATTATTTCATTGATTCAAGTATTAAATGGAACTTTAGTGTGGTGTCTTTTGATGAATTAGAGCATGATGAAGTTTTCTGGAGGACTATGATATAGGCAGTTGCTTATGATGAGTTTCTATCAATTGAGAAACAGATTGTATTTCTGGGAAAGGTAGCTTGAAATGTTGCTTATCATTTTGGTACTTGGGTTTCTTGGCATTCACTATTGAATAATTAGTTCTGGATAATATTGTCAGAAACCAGACATTCTAAAAATAAAGCACACTCTCATAGAATTAAGATTTTTCCCCAGGTAAGGAATAGTAGCAAAACTTAGTGCTTTGCATATGCAGTTCTATTTTTCATCCTGATTCAAGTGATGGTGCTGTATAGCCAGTAATTAGTTTTTTCATATATGTATTCATAACAGGTTTAGTTGATGTTTATGAATTCAGCCAGTTGGACTCATTTTTCATAAGTCTTACCTGATCTGAGACAAATAGATATTCTTCATTTTATAAATACATTTCCCCATGAGTTAAAGTGTGTAAGGAGAGTCACACATTAACTGTGGCAAGGAAGTGGTTATTTAAAGAAATCCTTGCAAGAAGTGGCAAATCTTTGTAAGATCAATATATTTTATTTATTTAGATTTTGGGCTAGATTTTTTTTTTCTTTCCAGAATAAGCCATTGAATTCACTTACGTGTTAAATGTCAAGAGTGACCGCACAGAACGTTCCTTCCAGAGAAACTCACTCAACTCCAAAATCTGTATCATAGCTTCTGAGATATAGAAAAGCATCTTTGTCAAGTGTCACAAATATTATAGAATGAAGACGTGTCTGGATGAATTGAAGAGTTTTTCTCTGCTTTGAGGCAGGGTTTTCTCAGGCAAAGGAGCATCTTAGTTGGTATATATTTAGTGGTTCCAGGGGTTATTATATATCACATCTGAGTTCAACTGAGCATGATAAAGAAGTATAGGAAAGGGGCTCTTCATCATCATGCTGGTAATTTTGTTCCTTTCTAAGATGATAAATGTGATTCTAGTTGATGTTTGGACTCACCATTAATTCCTAACAGGACAGTTACTTACATCCTATACTTTACATTTACTTTTAATTGAAGGATAATTGCCTTACAATATTGTGTTGGTTTCTGCCGTACATGGCCATGAATCAGCCTTAGGTATACGTATGTCCCCTCCCTATTCAACTGTCCTCTCCCCTCCCACCCCTCCCTATCTGTCTAGGTAGTTACAGAGCCCGGTTTGAGTTCCCTGCAAATACCCATTGGCGATCCACTTTACATATGGTAGTGTATATATGCTTCCATGCTACTCTCTCCATTCATCCCACCCTCCCCCTTCTCCCCCTGACCATGTCCATAAGTCTGTTCTTTATGTCTTTGTCTCCATTGCTGCCCTGCAAATAGGTTCATCAGTACCATCTTTTCCATATATACGCATTAGTATAGTGTCATCTGTGGTGGTGAGGGTTAGGCTTTATTAATCAATTCCGTGTTTCTGAGTTCTTTTGAATAAGACCTTGGGTTCCTCTTGGCCACCTGTTGAAGACTTCATGATTAGATTGGGGGTTCTGGTCTTCTCTCTCTGATGGGTATAGTACTACTTAATAAGTATAATATTATTAGTATAATATATTAATTATATATTAATAGTATAATTTTATACTATTGTTATATTAATTAATACAATAGTATAATATCCTTTTCATATCATGATATTACTTTACCAGTTTCTGGTTAAGAGAATTTGTGGAACAGCATTTATCTGACTGTCTTGAGCTCTGCAACAGGCGTATTTATGGTAGTGAAGATATATGGATTTACTTGGGCCCCAAGGATCTCTTTTACTTTTAGGTCTTGAGATATGTTCCGTATACTAGGGAAAGCTATTGTATTTAGAATACATGAACAAGATGAGCATTGGGAACTTCTTAGCTGTGTGATCTTGGAGAAATTACTTAACCTTCATCAAGTCAAACTAGATGCCAATTTGGCAGACCCCTGAGTCCAATCAAGGGATGAAATCTCTACCTATCCAGTTTCCTCCTTGCTCTTTGCACCACTCCATAGTGATAGTTTTCCGTGAAATATCATCCATATTGTAAGGCTTTTATGAGATTTAGGAATACTATGTGCATATGTTAGGGCTTCCCTGGTGGCTCCGTGGTAAAGAATCCACCTGCTAATACAGGAAATGCAGGTTCGATCCCTGGGTGGAGAAGATCCCCTGGAGAAGGGAATGGCAACCCACTCCAGTATTCTTGCCTGGGAAATCCCATAGACAGAGTACCTAGCAGGCTACACACTCCATGGAGTTTCAAAAGAGTCAGACACAACTTAGTAACTAAACAACAACAATGGGCATATGTTAGCACTGTACCTAGTCTATCAAGTGTTCAGTTAAAGGTTGTTATTGTTCTTACTATATCTGCTGCTATGACAATAGCTGCTGTTTTGAACAGTTTTAGACCAATGAAGAGGTGACATATTTTTAAACCCTGGGTTCAAGTTCTGCACTTTTATTGTTTTATTTAAAACTTTATTGTTTTATTTAATCATGACAAACTAATGAAGTAGTTATCACCTACCTATTTACATAAATGTAGAAACTATAGCTCAGAGCAATTAAGAATGTATTTGTTAAGAATCTTTATGAGATTGAACTGAGATTTGGGTTCAGTCTGTCTGGTCCTAAATTCCATGTTCCTGCCTTTCTGCCTTGAAGCATCAGAGATAAATCTAGAAATGAAACAAATGTGGGTTAGCACACAAAGATTCCTTCCTGCATCAGCACAGGTATCTCTTTTACCTTGACCTCCAGAGGACTTTTTCACTATGTAGAAGTTTGGGTAACTTGATTTTAAGCTCAGCTGGGTAAACCTAATTTCTATCCACTTCTGTGGAACCCTACTTAGCTTTCATAGTTCCTTAGTCCCCATAGACAACAGCTTGGAGCCTAGGAAAGCCTACATCTAGCATTTGACTTGATGGCTCTGTGATGCAGCAAAAAGTGTACCATGCAGAATAATTTCCAGTGGACTTTCATAAAATATGAAATCATCAACTCTCTGCCAGGGAGAAGAAGGAGATGAGGAGGTTAATGGACCTTAAACTTTGGCACTTGGGTACCTAAAATCTACAGTTCTTATAGAAAAGAAATGTTTGATGGGCTATTCTGGGGCATTAAAAGACTTGAGGGTGTGTGTGGTATCTTTCTTCTCCTTGCTGGACCATCATCTGATTTTTCCCTTTCATTTCTGTAGCTAATTTTCCCAGCCTCAAAAAGTGTTATTACTATTCTCACTAAAGAGTTCCAAAGCGGGATCCTACATGACCCACCTCCCAGAATATTAGAAATAAAAGCACGAATAAACAAATGGGACCTAATTAAAATTAAAAGCTTCTGCACAACAAAGGAAACTATAAGCAAGGTGAAAAGACAGCCTTCAGAATGGGAGAAAATAATAGCCAATGAAGCAACGGACAAACAATTAATCTCAAAAATATACAAGCAACTCCTGCAGCTCCATTCTAGAAAAATAAACGACCCAATCAAAAAGTGGGCCAAAGAACTTAACAGACATTTCTCCAAAGAAGACATAAAAATGGCTAACAAACACATGAAAAGATGCTCAACATCACTCATTATCAGAGAAATGCAAATCAAAACCACAATGAGGTATCACTTTACACCAGTCAGAATGGCTGCCATCCAAAAATCTACAAGCAATAAATGCTGGAGAGGATGTGGAGAAAAGGGAACTCTCTTACACTGTTGGTGGGAATGCAAACTAGTACAGCCACTATGGAAAACAGTGTGGAGGTTCCTTAAAAAGCTGCAAATAGACCTGCCATATGACCCAACAATCCCACGGCTGGGCATATACACCGAGGAAACCAGAATTGAAAGAGCCACGTGTACCCCAATGTTCATCGCTGCATTGTTTACAATAGCCAGGACATGGAAGTAACCTAGATGCCCATCAACTGACGAATGGATAAGAAAGCTGTGGTACATATACACAATAGAATATTACTCAGCATTAAAATAATTCATTTGAATCAGTTCTACTCAGGTGGACGGAACTGGAGCCCATTATCCAGAGTGAAGTAAGCCAGAAAGAAAAACAACAATGCAGTATACTAACGCATATATATGGAATTTAGAAAGACGGTAACGAGAACTCAGCATGCGAGATAGCAAAAGGAACGCAGATGTATAGAACAGTCTCGTGGACTCTGTGGATGAGGGCAAGGGTGGGATGATATGGGAGAATGACATTGAAACATGTTAATTATCATATGTGTAATCAATCGCCAGCCCAGGATTGATGCTCGGGGCTGGTGCATCGAGATTTCCCAGGGGGAGGGAGGAGGGAGGGAGGAGGGAGGGGGGTTCTGGAGGGGGAGCATATGTACACCCATGGCGATATCATGTCATTGTATGGCAAAACTAATAAAAAAAAAAATAAAGAGTTACCACCTTAAAGTTCTTTTCAAAAGTTGTACACAAGTAGAAAAGAAAAGAATATTTCATCATGTGTGTCTTAATTTCTTTTTTTTATTGTTAAGAACCACATGAAAAGATGTTTAGCATCACTAATTATTAGACAAATGAAAATCAAAACTACCATGGGATATCACCTCACTCCAACCAGAATGGCTATCATCAAAAAATCCACAAACAATAAATGCTGGAGAGGGTGTAGAGAGAAGGGAACCCTTCTACACTGTTGGTGGGAAATGTAAATTGGTACAGCCACTATGGAGAACAGTATGGAGGTTTCTTAAATAACTAAAAGTAGAGCTCCCATATGACCCTGCAATCCCACTCCAGGGCATATATCTGGAGAAAAACATGATCTGAAAGGATACATGCACCCCAGTGTTCTTTGCAGCACTGTTTGCAATAGCTAAGCCACCTAAATGTCCAACAACAGAGGAATGGATAAAGAAAGTGTGGTACATATATACAAAGGAATATTATTCAGCCATTAAAAAGAATGAATTAATGCTTTAGCAGCAACATGGATGGACCAAGAGGGTATCATGCCAAATGAAGTAAGTCAGACAGAGAAGGAGAAATAGAATATGACATCCCTTATATGTGGAATCTAAAAAGAAATGAACTTACTTACAAAGTAGAAAGAGACTCACAGACTTAGAGAACAAACTTACGGTTCCTGGAGGGAAGGGATAGTTAGGGATTTGGAGATGGAACTGTACACACTGCTCTATTTAAAATGGATAACCAACAAGGACATTCGATACAGCATGTGGAACTCTGCTCAGTGTTATTTGGCAACTTGAGTGGGAGGAGTGTCTGGGGGAGAATGGATACATGTATATGTATAGCTGAGTTCCTTCACTGTTCATTTGAAGCTATCACAAGATTGTTAATTGGCATTACTACAATACAAAACAAAAAGTTCAAAAGAAAGAGCCCTATCACTGATGGAATTGGTGATATAGGAGCAAAACTTGCCACTCCAAATGTCTCTGTGGCATGCAGATTATTTTGCGCTGGGAAAAAAAAAAAAGACTGAGGAAGAAACTTTGACCTTCCTCCTAACTGCCTAAAAGAATCTAGACAGGAAGTGTGTTCCCTGGAATAGAGCTATCACCAGAGATATCTGCAAAGAATGTGGGCCAACAGTGGTGGGGGGACTTTGACATACACTCTGTGTCTTGTTTTCTCTACAAGGCTCAGCAAACATGTATTTAGCCAACATTTGTTTTTCCATCTCCTTGTGAATTGCCTTCCTTCTCTTCAAAGTCCCAAACCACTATCCCCAACATCCTCTTTTATCTTCAGTTGGACATGATATTTAAGGTCAGGGTTTTGCCCACTTTGATGAGTTACTCAGTTTTCCTGGGTCTTTCTCATGTATACTTGTTGTTAACCTTTTGTTTAATTTCCTCCTGTTGACCTGTATCATGTTGATTTACTTCTTAGACCAGCCAGAAGAACCTAGAAGGATAGAGGAAAATTCCTCCCTCTTCAGAATTTGTAGTTGGCCTTCAGAAACCATTTTTCCCAAATAGGAAAGTATACAAACTGTTTTTCTCCTTTGAAAATACCATATGGGTGCTTTTTGTTTATGTACACTAATAATATACATTCTTCTACTACTTTAGATAAGGAAATTAGTTTTCTGTTATAAAATTTAATTTGAAATGAGTCAGTAATTTATAATGTTACTTGAAGTAGCTGAGGTGAAAAAAATCATGAGGTAAAGGAGGAAATTTATGCTTTGGTGTATTATGTGGAAGGAATGAAAACATTGGTGATGCAGAATTGTCTTCAGATACATTTTTGTAGGCAAGCAAGAGCCATGTATACAGAATTTTGATTATCTATAGAAATTTCCTGGCACAACTTGATACAAAAATTGGTTTGCTCTATATTACTTTTTCTGTTCTAGAAGATTTCCCAAAGAAGATAATTCATCAGATAAAGTTGCTGTATAAGCCCGCTGTGCATTTTAAAAACAAAAGCCCTAGTAACATTAGAAATTGCCAGTGACCAACAGGGATACAGGCAGCTTGAGTTAAACAGCACCTTCCATGATGGAAATTAGCTTATTTCTCTTTAGTTTTTGAAATTACTTGGAGAAGTAGAGCAGATCTAAGATTTTATGTGTTCTGGAGGGTTTCACGAAAGACCACGGGTAAGCTTTAATAATGATTACATGGTAGAAGTGTAGATTCCTCAATCATGGCCTTCATAGAATATGCTTATAACAAAAATGCATTTAAAGTTATTCACTTTCATTGCAGCTGGACAGTGCTTTGTGGTGTTCCTCACAGGCAGAGAAGCAGGCATTGGGCCCTCTTGGTTACACTGATTTGAACTGGAGTATTACAATACTTGCATCTAAAATTAAAGTGTTTTTATGTATAAGATGAACCAAGGTGTCTGAGATTTCCAGTCTACTATAGGCATCCAGCATGAAGATTAATTTGTGTGTGTTTACAGCAAGGATTGATTATTGAATGCTGAAAAGTAACACATGGAACAGATCAGAATCCTAAAGTTGGAAAAAAAAAAAAGATAATATACTTAATTGTAGAATGCCTTGGGAAAAACTAGAGCTATTTGTGATCATCATTCTCATGATGGTGGCATGAGAAGCAAGACCATGTTGAATAGTCTATTTTCTTCAGCTATTTTGACATATAGTAAATGGAAACAAATGACCTCTCATTGGTCTGTCTAGTTATGTATTTTATCAAACCAACTAACCATCACCAGGCTTAAGTAGGAGACAGGTTCTCACTGTATTCATTAAGATGCTGGCACCAAATTGCTTCTGCTATGGAATCCTCTTAGGATTTAACATCAAGGCTATCAAAGGAAGTGCTGCTCCCAGGTGACCCATTGTGCCTCATGGCACCTGACAAATTGGATTACAGACATTGCTATTCAGGGGCCTTAGCTACTCCCTGTCTCATGCAAAGTACTGTAAGGGGAGACTGAAAATTCTGAAAGTATGTTCCAAGGTGTTGAGGAACTTAACTCCAATGGGGAAACAAGCCCTTTGGAGATACCCACTGAATGTAATGTACTAAAGTAAAATAAGGTCCCAAAATAGTGACTGTACAAATGGCTTGCTCTACTACTAGGTGTAAACAGTATGGAGCATGATAGTTAGGATCGAGTGCCTTATATCCAGTAGCTTGAATATTGATTTTTGCCCCTGGATAGGTGTGAGGTTTCAGTTTTATCATCTGCAAAATAGAGTGAATCAGTTTTTACTCATAGGGTTGCTGTGAAGAGGAATGTGATAATCCATGTAAACTGCTTAGCATGAAGCCTACCACATGCTAAATGCTCAATGTGTTTCCTACTTTTGTTGAAGCAGCTTCTTAGTATTCAGGGGGTACAAAGATGTAAACCTTTGTGTGTTCCTTTATCTGAATTTTAAACTTAATTTAAACTAAAATTTAACTAAATTTTAAACTAAATTTAAACTAAAAAAGCCTTGAAGCTTTCAAGGCTTCATTTTGACTTGTCTTTTTTAGGGTTATACAGTCACTTCTGACTTAAAACTTAAATCTGTTTTGGGTGAATAGTCAGATTCAGGGTTCTGTTCTCCTTTTCTTCCCCTTCTTCCCAAGGCTGATCCTGAGGGCTTTTGGATTGTCTTGGCACCAGGGAAATATCACATGGTCTGTGTTGCTTTTCATTTGCCATCTGCTGCTCTGTTGTCTGTGTGGAAATTGCACGGTGATTGATCGATCTGGGGAGATCAATCTAGACTCAGTCTGATGTGGACTTCCTGTGATGACTTGGCCCCACCTTGGCTCTGGATGTGGAGTTGCTCATCCAGTCCCGTTGACCCCATAGCCCTTGCAAACTGTGCTTAATCAGATTATGTTTATCATTATGATTATCAGTGTTTCTGACTCTTCAAAAAGAGTCTTCTAGAGATGAGAATAACACAAATTGAATATGGGTGCTAAGGAACAGCTTCTGTGACCATAAATTACTGTAGGGTCACAGTGGCCAATGGGCAGCTGGTGATGAAATCTGTAAAAACAGTTATAGTTGACCCATGGCCAACACAGGTTTGAAATGTACAGTTTCACTTGTATGTGGACTTTCTGTTCAGTAGCAAACACTACAGTACACTATCTGATCTGCAATCGGTTGAATCCATGAGTGCAGAACCATACATGGAGGAACCCTCTTTACAAAGGGCTGACTATACCTTATGTGTGGGCTTTCCAGTGTGTGGAGGGTCATGGCCTACAAAGTCAACTGTAGTTTGATTACCAGTTACTGTAACTAAAATTCAACCTCAAGTGTTCTGTTTCCAAGTCTCATCTTTTCACTGTTGCTTTCACCACCTCTTCCCTGGTAGCTCAGCTGATAAAGACTACTGGGCTTCCTTGGTAGCTCATCTGGTAAAGAATCTGTTTGCAATGCAGAAGACCCTGCTTCGATTCCTGGGTCAAAAGGGTCCTCTGGAGAAGGGATAGGCTACCCACTCCAGTATTCTTGGGCTTCCCTAGTGGCTTGGATGGTAAAGAATTCACTTTCAATGTGGGAGACCTGGGTTTGATCTCTGGATTGGGAATCCCTTGGAGGTGGGTATGGCAACCCATTCCAGTATACTTGCTTGGAGAATCCTCATGAACAGTGGAGCCTAGCAGGCTACAGTCCATGGGGGTGGCAAAGAGTCAGACGCTACTGACTAAGTACAGGGATCACCACCTCAATTTTTTTTTTTGAACAAATTTGTTTTCATAAAAAATTTTACTTTGTATTTTAAAGGAAGAACATACATCCCACCAGAGGGCAAAGAACACTCCATTGCTCTGGACATATTTGATTCCATCTCAAAGATTAGGAGAGAATTCTTCCATTTATTTCAATCATCCTCAGCCTCACTATTATTGGGTTGGCCAGAAAGTTCATTCAGATTTTCTGTATGATTGCATGGAAAAGCCTGAACAAAATTTTTGGCCAACCCAATGCATTTTTGCCTTGAGCATGTAAGGACTAGTTTTGTTTGTCCTCTATTCCTTTAAAGTTGTTCTCCCTAAAAACTCCAGACTTCTCACATGTGCTAATTTCCATTAGGGTTGCTCATCCTCTCCTCTGTCTCTGCCTCTTACTCTCCTCATCTCCCAGCACTTTTACACTGGGCCCTTCAAGGTCGTTTGTAAACAAAACCTCCATATTTCCCATTTTCTCTGAATAGTTCCTTTACCTTCTTCTACTAATGATAACCTGACTCTTCAGAGAATATTGCTTCCCCTGCAGGTATCTCAAGTGGTTGCTTTTTTCCTTCAATAGCTCTCCTACTATCAAGTTTGGAAATGGGGAGGGTTTCCTAGTTATTCATCAGCAATTTTAGCTCATTCCCCCTTCATCCTCCTTCAAATACCCTACTGTTGAAACTCATGTCAGCAGAATATATGATTTGCTATCTCTCAGTGTTCTTACCACTAATTCTTTAACTATTCTGCACTTCCTGATGATTTTACCTTCTGCCACTGTTAATTCATGGAAATTTTGTTATAATTGTGCGTAATCCGTCCAACACTTTGGCAACTTGATTTCTTTCTTTCTTTCTTTTTAAAAAACTTTTTGGCCATGTCACACATCATGCAGGCTCTTAGTTTCCCAAACAGGGGTCAAATCCACACCTGTTGCCTTAAAGTACAGAGTCTTAACTAGTAAGCCACCAGGGAAGTCCTGACAGCTTGGTTTCTTGAACTCCCTTTCTCTAATAGTTTGTCTTGCTTCCTACTTCAGCCATTTAATCCCGGGTCATCCCCTGGCCTTGGCACTATTGATAATCCACACACAATTTCAATTTCAGCTGTGCTGCTCTCAACTACCATCCATGCCCTTTTAATTTAATTCCTTTTACTATACTGAAATCCTTCTAATATCCTTCATTAGCCCTTCAACCCCTCCAGGATCTTCAAACCATTAATCCTACCAAGTTTTTACTATCCTCCAGCCTCTTTATCCTCTCAGCCCTCTCTACCTAATTTTAATCCCATGGTCAGCTTTTACACTCATTGCCTTGCGTATATTCTTAAATTGCCCTTCTTTTGCATGTTTATACTTCCTTGGAGAGGCATAAACTTCTTTAAATCAAACTTCTCTGTTTCTACACTGGTCCAACTGATTGTTCAGTTCAGTTGAGTCATTCAGAAGTGTCCGACTCTTTGTGACCCCATGGACTGCAGCATGCCAGGCTTCTCTGTCCATCACCAACTCCCAGAGCTTGCTCAAACTCATGTCCATTGAGTCGGTGATGCCATCCAACCATCTCATTCTCTGTCATCCCCTTCTCTTCCCGCCTTCAATCTTTCCCAGCATCAGGGTCCTTTTAAATGAATCAGTTCTTCATATTAGGTGGCTAAAGTATTGGCGTTTCAGCATCAGTCCTTCCAATGAATATTCAGGACTGATTTCCTTTAGGATGGACTGGTTTGGTCTCCTTGCAGTCCAAGGGCCTCTCAAGAGTCTTCTCCAACACCCCAGTTCAAAAGCATCAATTCTTTGGCATTCAACTTTCTTTATAGTCCAAATATAACATCCATACATGACTACTGGAAAAACCATTCCTTTGACTAGATGGACCTTTGTTGACAAAGTAATGTTTCTGCTTTTTATATGTTGTATAGGTTGGTCATAGCTTTTCTTCCAAGGAGAAAGCGTCTTTTAATTTCATGGCTGCAATCACCATCTGCAGTGATTTTGGAGCCCAAGAAAATACAGTCTGTCACTGTTTCCATTGTTTTTCTCCATCTATTTGCCATGGGATCGGATGCCATGATCTTAGTTTTTTGAATGTTGGGTTTTACTGATTGAGGTGAGAGTAAAACAAGTTGACTGGTGTCTCTTTAAATATGTAACCATATACCTCAAATGGGTCTTGAATGCTTCTTGGCAATCATGCTGTCTTCTACTCTCCACATGTTTATTTCACCACTTTTCCTCCCTCCTCAAAGCCCAGAACTCCTTCCTCATCCCCACTCTTCTCTGAAGGCCTTGCTTCCTGATTCTTTCAGAAAACTGAAGAATCAGCAGAGAACTTTCACCAGCATGTCTACCCACCCATCACCACCTACCTTCCTGCCTCCACTGTAGAGCAGTGCTCTCAATGCTATGGGCACAGTTAGAATCACATGGAGGTTTTATAAAACTACTGATGCCTCAGCTCCTGCACTAGATCAGTTAAACTAGAACCTGTTAATTGGGGCTGGGGCATTGTATTTTTAAAAGGCTCTCCAGGGAATGTTTCTGTCCTGCCAGCATTTTGAACCATTGCTATAGATGAATTATCCCTGTTCCTACCTAAAGCCAATTCCTCCACTTATTCACTGGAACAATGTACCTCACCTCCCATCTCCCAAGGACATAACTATGGATTCTTCCCTCTTTTTCCGTCATCAGTTAATTACCTCTCAAGTCGATCATTTTTTACCAGCATACATAACATTCAGTAATTTACCCAGGATTTTTAAAGTCATTTTTGCCACACTTCCCCACCCGTTCCATCATTTTTACCTCCCTTCGAAGGTAAGAAATCTTTCGAAGAAATCTTGCTCTTCTTCTATTCTCTCTTTTTTTTAACCCTTCCAATTTTATTGAGCTATAACTGACATACTGAACTGTGTGGGTTTAAGGTACACAGTATGATGTAACTTACATACATTGCAAAGTGATTACCACAGTAAGTTTAGTGAACACCCATCATCTATCTCATGTAGATACAACATTAAGGAAATAGAAAATAATTTTTTTCCATGTGATGAGAACTCTTAGACTTTACATTTTTATGTGTAATGTAGGGCAGTGACTTTAGATATTTTTTTAACTTTAATTTTGCTTTAGAATGATGTGAAATATTTGCATGTTTCTCTTATAACAAATATAATCTGGTGTTTGTGTTACCTCTTCTTTAAATCTGCTCTAGTTAAGATAACCAGGGACTACCCCTGCAGTTCAGTGCTTAAGACTCCAAGCTCCTGCTGCAAGCGGTGTGTGTTCCATTCCTGGTCGGGGAACTAAGATCCCACATGCCTCTTGCTGCAGCTCCCCCACCCCAACTAACTAACTAAATAAATAATATAGCCAGATACTTACACATGGTTAATGCCAATATTCAGTTCTTAGTCCTCATCTCCCTTGAAGAATTAACAGCATTTGACATAACTGATCACACACTTCTCCCTGATACTCTTTCCTTATTTGGCTGACAGGATCACACTTTTCTATCCTACCTCATTTTTTTTCTCAGTCTCCTTTACTGGTTGCTTCTCTTTTCCCTAAACACTCAGTGTTTGTGAGGTCTTGGGCTCAGTTTTTAATTCTGTTTTCTCTTCTGCATATACTCACCCATAGTCATAGCATCTAATTCTCACTTTTGTATTAAATTGCTTAATCCCACAATTGCACATGAAGAGCTGATAGACAGCTGATAGCCTTTTCCATCTTTGATAGTGGCAGTTCTATTTTCCAAAACCTTGACGTCAACCTTGAGTACTCTTTTTCTGATACTCACATCCAATCTAATGGTAAGCCTTCGTACTCTGCCTTCAGCCACATTCAGTCTATCAGTAAGACTTCTGATTCTACCTTCAAATTATATCCAGCATCTGGCCACTTCTCACTGCCTCCCCTGTCATTGCTCTGACCTCTGTCACCATCATGCCTCTGCTCAAACACTCCTGTAGTCCTCTTTACCACTCAGAGTAAAAGCCAATAAGCCAATTCCTCGTACAGGCCGATAAGTTCCATCATGACCTGGTCCACATTTTCCTTTTGAATTTTGGCTCCTACCACTTTCTTTTTTTCCTGTCCTGCTCTAGCCACACTGGCCTTTAAACTCACCCTGTCACACTCTTGCCTCTTGTACTGGCATTTCCAAAAGGAATTTTTGCCCCATATATTTGCTCTTTCATATTCTTTAAGCCTGTATCTTCTCATGAAGCCTTCTCTGGCAACTTTCCACTTGTCCATTTTTTTTTATATCATCTTAATATTACTGTCTAGTAGTCTGTACAGCTTCTGTTGTTGTTTAGTCGCAAAATTATATCTGACTCTTTTGCGACCCCCATGGACTGTAGACCTCCAGTCTCCTCTGTAGTTACAGTGAGAAAGTGTCCTTGTGTGTGTGTGTGTGTGTGTGTGTGTGTTCAGTCACTCAGTCATGTCTGACTCTTTATAATCCTATGGACTTTAGCCCACCAAGCTCCTCTGTCCCTGGGACTTCCCAGGCAAGAATATTGGAGTGGGTTGCCATCTCCTTCTCTAAGGGACCCAACCCAGGGACTGAACCCACATCTCCTGCATTGGCAGGCAGATTCCTTACCATTGAGCCACCTGGGAAGCCCTGTATGGCTTACTTATTATCATAATATTATTAAAAGATCATATTATTCTATGGAGTATATTTAATGATTTATTCAATTGTCAATGAAAGAATGGATATTTCATAATTCACTGTCTCAATTAGTATTTAAATTAGTGCTGATTTGTTACATCCGTTATATATTATACCAACAGTATAGATCTTTTAATTTCATTGCTTGATGGTATTTCAAGTACTTAAAAATTGCCTATGTGCTCATTACTTTTTAAGAAATTTTGCATATAATAATTTCACATTGGTAATGAACTAATGAGACTGAGAAATTTTAGCATGAGTCAACAACAAGAAAGTGAAGTGGAAAATGGTGATTACAATACTGATAAGCTAGACCAAAAATGTATTTGCCTGTATTAAGCAATTTGAAACAGACTTTTACTGTTTTGGGTTGAGTGATTAACTACTGTATACTGCCCTATTGCCCAATTTCCTACTCTTACTGCAGATTTAGACTCAATGATCATATGAGATAAATGAAGAAATTGACCATTATACAATTGCAATTATGAAACAAAATATGATGATCGTAAAGATTGCATTGGGGAGGTGATGGTTGATTTGAGTGTTTCACAGATGGAAAATATTTATTCAGAAAGGCAGTCAAAAGCTTTCTAGGCAAAAAGTGCAACATGCCAGCAGGCTTGTTTTAGAGAAATGGCAATAGAAATCAAGGGGTGGTGTTTAGGAGAGGGGAAGTTGAAAGAGGGAAGGGTTGGCTATGAAAGGTGTACTGAATATCAAATAGCACATTTTCTGGTTGATTCTTGTATGTCCTATTTCCAAAGATATCTTCTGAATTTCACACAGAGCATCAGAAAAAGAAAGGCAAGAGAGAAAGTGGTCTTGATAGTTTAAGTAATTCCTTGAGGGAAAACTGAAATCAACACATTGTAATAATGAAAAGTAAAAAATGATGATTGCTACAAATTACTTAATGGGCTACTATAGGCATTGTGTTATAGCTTTATATATTCTTAACACTCAAAGAGATTGGAACTATGATTATTATCTCCATTTTACTAAAGAAGAAATGTGGTTGGTTCTGGCAAACCCAGGTATAATATTAACTCGCATCTTTCTGACTCTAGAGCTCGTAACCATAGCACCAATATTTACCGAAGACCCTGCCCTTGCTACGTATGAAGTCTCCTGGGTCCCACACTGGACTTACTGAATTAGAAACTCTGAGGATAGAACCCAGTGCTTGTTAAATTGCTTCAGTTGTGTCCGACTCTTTACAACCCCTGGACTGTAGCCTGCCAGACTCCTCTGTCCATGGGATTCTCCAGGCAAGCATACTGGAATGGGTTGCCATGCCTTCCCCTAGGGTATCTTCCCAACCCAGGAATTGAACCTGCATCTCTTTACATCTCCTGCATTGGCAGGCAGGTTCCTCACCACTAGTGCCATCTGAGAAGCCCATGGAACCCAGTAGTTTGTGTTTTAAACAAGCATGGTTCTTATGCCCAGTGTAATTGGGAACCCCTGAGCTACACACTACTGTCTCTCTAAAACTGCATTTGTTCATGAGATTCAGGAAACTTCTAAATGAAAGGTTGTCCTTTTTGTTTCCAAAATTTAGCTATTGATTCTCTTTCTTTGGGCTAGGCTTTCCCTGCTGTTGGCTAAGTTGTATGTGTGTGTGTGTTTCTTTTTTTACAACATGGTTTCTTGGGCCTGTAGATCTATGTCTGATGTAGGAATTGTGTGACTTTGATGGACTTATATCCAGTGACAGACAAACATTCTCATTCTGTTTTTTTTCAGGCCCCTAAAGGGCTTGTTTCCTGATAGGAATAAGTTGGCTGGCTTGCCTTAACAGGCAACGGGAAAATGCTTTGTATTCAAATACCTACCAGCCCCTTCCCCTTGATTTCCCATCTGCTGAGCTTCCTGATATGGACTCTAGTAGCAGAGGCCAATTATACTGGGGAGTTAAGGAACATATGGAGTTTGATCTAATAAAATGAACAAATGTCTAACCAAAAGATAACCCCTCAGCACAATGCTATGCCTTCTGAGATAGTGAGCCTCTCACCAGTGGACAAAATCAAGTAGAACCTGGACGTTTTATCCTCAGGAATACCTCATGAATAACTGCATATAACTCTGACCTTGTTATTAAAAACATGAAATGTTTAATTTTTGACAGCTGAAAACTATGAAAAAAGTTCTACATTTCTTTCAAAATGCTATCTAGACTTGGATTCATAGGGACAGTTTCATGCTTTTTCATATTATTTCATTATCTCATGAATGCTTTCCTTGTCAAGAAAATGTCTCCATGTCCAATGAGTTCTGATCTATGCTGTTAAGGTAATCCTACCAGGTTCTCCTGACAGTTACCCCTGTTGATCTTGAACACTCATCTTCATTTCTCTCTCTTATCCTTGTATATTCTAATGGCAGGGCTGGGGGCTGGGAGATCCACATGACTCACTCTCCTTGCCATGTACGAGTTCTTACTACTCCCAGTTGGGCATTTAGGTTAATTAGACATGAATGACAATGATGTGAGTGAACTTATCATAGTTAATGTAGCTATTAAGAATACATTTCCAAGCAACATCTGTACATAATTTGGATAAGGAAGCATAAACCCTGAAGTATATCCTTTTAAAATTATTTCTCAAGCAGAAATGGAGAGCATCTTAGATTAATTTGGAATTTTCACTGTGATTCTACTAATTGGGAATAAGAGATCTTTTGGAACATGTGTTACAGATTCACTGTAACATGTGGCTCAGATGTCTCTGCTCAGAAATTTTTTTCTAAATAATAGTGGAATGAAAGCAAAAGCAAGCCAAAAAAATCAGCAAATAAGACAGCAAAAGTACAATATTGCAGCCAAAAGTGAAAAATGAAAAAGGACAATAGATAGTCTTTAAGTGAGTTCAACAATTTCAAAGATGACTTAACAGTCACACTTTACTTTGGTCTAGTCAGATTACAGCTAGAAAGTAAAAATAATAACACCTAAAAACAACTATCATTAATTAAACCTTTGCTATTTGTGAGATACCATGCTGAACGATAGACATGTTAATCACATCTAATCCTTGTAATCAACCTTTGAGGAATATAATGAAACATTCTGATTCCTAGGACACAGAAGTTGAGAACCAGACTCAGAGAGGTTAATTAACTTGCTGAAAGTCAAAAAGAGTTGGCAGTTTTAGAGCTGAGGTTCTAACACAGATCTATCAGACTCCAAAGTGTATTTTAAAAAATTATTATGATATAAATTCTCCTTTTATTATGTTTAGCTCTGGATCTCATCTTTCAATAGGAACACAGAAAAATTGGAACCTATACAGAGGAGAATAACTCCAGTTGGAAACATTTCCATGCCATTTCATATGAGGAAGGACTGAAGTCCCCAGAGAGGACTTAGATGAGTCAAGAGAAAGGTGAGAGCTGTCCTCTTAGTATTTGAAAATGCATGTTTGGATGCAGGCTTTGGCTTGATTTGCTTGACTTAGGACCAGGAACTATTGGGAAAATGAATCTGTCCTAATTAATAGAATTGAGTTCCTTTACTTGGGGTAATTTCTAGAACATATGTGACAGGCACTTGGGGATCTGGCAGAGAGAATGGACAGATTTGTGGACTGCATAAGTTTGTAGTCCCTTGCATTCTTAAACTATGTTAATCTGGGAAACAGAGTTGCAGAGCAAGTTGCAAATCATGGCCACTATAAATCAGCTACAGAGAGACTAAAAGCCTTGGATATCTAATTCCTTGTCAACTCTGGATCCCTTGACTGGCATAGAGCATTAACTGAAGTGCATGTTGAATGAATCAGTGAATGGTATATGATAATATTAAGGTGAAGTCTTGAGAATGTAATGGCAGGTCCTACAATCTAGCCATGAGAATATTTTTAGATATCTCTTTTGAAGAAAAGTCTCCCACATGTAATATTTTCTGCTAGGTATTCTCTGCCTATTGGTGGACCAAGAAAGTCTTTAACTGGAAGAACACAAATCATTTTCATGGGGTTTAGAGTGACTCATGGCTTCAAATAACTAGGCTTTCTAAATAATAGATTCCAACCTTATGAACACTCAAAGCAATTGCCCAAACTCTCACATTGTGCAAACTTTGGGGAGCTGTATGGTGAAAGTGGGGCTTCCCAGGTGGTGCTAGTGGTAAAGAACCCTCCTGTCAATGCACATAGGAGACACAAGTTCTGTCCCTGGGTTGGGAAGATCCCCTGGAGGAGGGCATGGCAACGCACTTCAGTATTCTCGTCTGGAGAATCCAACGGACAGAGAAGCCTGGTGGGTTACCGTCCCTACTGTCACAAAGAGTCAGACATGACTGAAGCAACTTAGCATGCATGCATGGTGAAGGTGATGCTCAGGGACAGGTGTGTGGAGAGAGAGGGGTGATTAGGGTGGATTTCCTGGTGTCCCCAAATTTTACCACCCTTTTTGCCTATAGTCAAGACTGATCTCATTCTTGCATGGTATTATTATAATTGTTTAAGATAGATGAAAGGAACAAATCTCTCCCTTCACAAACCTCAGAATTCTAGAATGTTGGAGGTGTTGAGTCTAATTCTAGCAAGGTTGTGTCCTGCCTCAAGTCAGTAGGGGTGGAATTATAGTTGCTTTTTCCCTTTCAGTCCTGTGCTTGTAGTTACTCTGCCACATTGCTGCTTCCAAATGTGCTTATTTAAAGAGATTTATTTTTGTCACCTCTGTTCTGAATACAAGGAAATAATAGCCCTCAGGACTCAGATGTTGGGCTCTAGTGAAGGGTTGATGATATGGTATCTACCTTCTCCCATCATCTGACTGTCCTGAAGTCAGGCTGGGCATAGCTACCTTCCAGGCATATGTTTTTTGACCAGATTGTAGCTCTCATGCATGAAGGACTTCGGTTTGTTTTTGCTGACCCCATTCATTTGCATAAGAATTAAATTACTGAGAAAGTGAAGCCATACAACAAGTGTTAATAAAGAATGTCACAAACACTTGAAGTTGGGATCATGATCTACTTGCTCCCTGTGGTTCACTTCTTCCTAATTTCTATCCTAGGAAACAGGAGGATGTGATCCACAGACATCAGAGGCTGGAAAAGAAGTCAGGCTTTCAAACTGCTATCTGTTTTTTTTATGTGGACCATTTTAAAGTCTTTGTTGAATTTGTTACAGCATTTCTTCTGTTCTGTGATTCAGTTTCTTGACTACAAGGCATGTGAAATCTTAGCTCCCTGACCAGGGATCACCCCCTGCATTGGAAGGTGAAGTCTTAACCACTGGATCACCCACTTTGGGACATCCCTCAAAGTGCCATCTTTTTTAGGAGGCTAATTACTTTACAGTATTGTAGTGGTTTTACCATACATTGACATGAATCAGCCATGGGTGTACATGTGTTCCCCATCCTGAACCCCCCTCCCTCCTCCTTCCCCATCCCATCCCTCAGGGTCATCCCAGTGCACCAGCCCCAAGCACCCTGTATCATGCATTGAACCTGGACTGGCGATTTGTTTCACATAAGATAATATACATGTTTCAATGCCATTCTCCAAAATCATCCCATCCTCTCCCTCTCCCACAGTGTCCAAAAGACTAATATTACAGCTTGGAGTACATTTCTTCCCCATTATCTCCCCAATTTTTTTTTTCAATAGCCAACAAGAGCTATTGAATTAGAGCTGTCTCCAGGGGTTTATGTGTGTAATAATCAACACATTCCTGTAAAATCTTTTGAGAATTGTTGGATGTTTTCTATGTCAATTGAGGATGCTGATTTCTTGGGTTATATAAAGGTGGACGCCTTGTTTAGTAATCAGGACCAGGTCAGCCTTTTTAGTACTTTGCCTGCATATTTTCTTTCCTGGTTCTTGCTTTCTTTCTTCACTTGGTTTTCATTCTAGTCTACTAAAGCCTACAGCCTCAAAACTAGGAGAGGAGATTGTTCATAGTTACCTCTATAGCAATTATTGGAGAGTTTTTCTGTTATTTACTTATCTTTAATTTTTAAAAATTTTCATTGGGACATAGTTTGTTTACAATGTTATGTTAGTTTCTACTGTACAGCAAAGTGAATCAGCCATACATATACATGTATCCTCTCTTTTTAGGATTTCCTTCCCATTAGGGTCGCCACAGAGCAGAGTTCTCTGTGCTATGCAGTAGATTCTCATTAGTTATCTATTTCATACATGAAAAGTGAAAGTGTTAGTTGCTCAATTGTATCTGATTCTTTGTGACCCCATGGACTGTAGCCTGCCAGGCTCCTCTGTTTGTGGGATTATTCAGTCAAGAATACTGGAGTGGGTTGCTGTTCCCTCCTCCAGGGGATCTTCCCGACCCAGGGATTGAACCCAGCTCTACTGCATTGCAGGTGGATTGTTTATCTTTTGAGCCACCAGGGAAGCCCATATATACTTAGTAGTATATATATGTTAACCCCAGTCTACAAATTCATCCCATCCCCTGCAGAGTATTTTTCAAAATTTGAGATATGATTCTTTGAAGACAGACATCCATCACCTATTTACCAAACACACAGCCACTCCTTTTTGTATTACTAGTTCACCAGAACTGTTCTTCTTATCTGTATAAATAGCATAGGATTCTATAAGTTTCTGTAAGTCTGTGACCTCAGGCCTACATGGCCACTTCCTTACTGAGGAATGAGCATGAGGCTTCCAAGCTCTACTCAGGTGGATGGAACTGGAGCCTATTATCCAGAGTGAAGTAAGCCAGAAGGAAAAACAACAATACAGTATACTAACGCATATATATGGAATTTAGAAAGATGGTAACGAGAACCCTGCATGCGAGACAGCAAAAGAAACGCAGATGTATAGAACAGACTCGTGGACTCTGTGGAAGAGGGCAAGGGTGGGATGATATGGGAGAATGACATTGAAACATGTTAATTATCATATGTGAAATCAATCGCCAGCCCAGGGTTGATGCTCGGGGCTGGTGCACCGAGATGACCCAGGGGGAGGGAATCGGAGAGAGGAGGGAGGGGGGTTCTGGAAGGGGAGCATATGTATAGCCATGGCAGTTTCATGTCAATGTATGACAAAAACCAACACAATAAAGTAAAGAAAATTTTTTTAAAAAAAGAGTTAACTTACATCAGAATCAAAACCTCTGATCTGTTATCAGGTCTGTTTTACTATTCCTTGAATCTTCTGTGGTTCACTTCTGTTTTATCATGGTCATTCAAATTCTTTTGGAAGAGGCAGAAATTTCTTAGCTATTGTAAGAGGAAATAAAAGAAGAGTTTGTTTCCATACTTGGATGCTGGTGGCTACAGTAAACAGAGTGATTCCAGCAAGGAAGGTAAAATCAGGAGCAAAGCTAGGACTTCCTGTTGGCTTTTTATCTGTCTGGATATCCTTCATAGCTAAAACTTTGGGTTTCTCCAGTCGCTCAGATGGTAAAAGAATACACCTGCCTTGCAGGTGATACAAGAGACATTGATTTGATCCCTGTGTTGGGAAGATCCCATGGGGAAGGAAATGGCAGCCCACTCTAGTATTCTTGCTTGGGAAATCCCATGGACAGAGGAGCTTGCGGGGCTACAATCCATGGCGTCACAAAGAGTTGGACACAACTGAGCAACTAAGCATATATTTAAAGGTATATTTGGAGATTCTGTGTTTTTCTAAGTTCGTTTAATTTTTATTTATTTTTTGTCTTGCTGGGTCTTCATTACTGTGCATGGACTTTCTCTAGTTGTGGTAAGCAGAGGCTACTGTATAGATGTGGTGCGTGCTAAGTCGTTTCAGTCATGTCCCACTCTTTGTGACCCCATGAACTATAGCCCACCAAGCTCCTCTGTCCATGGGATTCTCCAGGCAAGAATATTTGAGTGGGTTGCCATTCCCTTCTCCAGGGGATCTTCCCAACCCAGGGATCAAACTTGCGCCTCTTATGTCTCCTACATTGGCAGGTGGATTCTTTATCACTAGCTCCACCTGGGAAGCCAAGTTGTGGTGCACAGGCTTCTAATTGTGGTGACTTCTGTTGTAGAACATGGCTGTGGGTGCACGGGCTTCAGTAGTTGTGGCTTGTGGGCTTTAGTTGCTCTGTAGCATGTGGGACCTTCCTGGACCAGGGATTGAGCCTGTGTCCCCTTCATTGCAAGGCAGATTGTTAATCGCTGGACCACCAGGGAAGTCCTATGTTTTGTTTTAAAAAGGACTCAAGAATGACTTAATTTATGGTCTAAGATAATCAACAGAAATAAGAGGTATATAGAGTAAGTATTATATATTAAATATTAATTGAATATATGTAACTTTTCTAGTTGTTGTTGTTTAGTAGCTCAGTTGTGTCTGACTCTTTAGAACCTTATAAACTGCAGCACACCAGGCTTCCCTGACTTTCAACATCTCCCAGAGCTTGCTCAAACTCATTTCCATTGAGCCAGTGATTCCATCCAACCATCTCATCTTCTGTCACCCCCTTCTCCTCCTGCCTTTAATCTTTCCCAGCATCAGGAATCAGTTCTTCGCATCAAGTGGCCAAAGTATTGGAGTTTAAGCTTTAGCATCAGTCTTTCCAATGAATATTCAGGACTGATTTCATTTAGGATTGCCTGGTTTTGTCTCCTTGCAGTCCAAAGGACTCTCAAGAGTCTTCTCCAATACCACAGTTCAAAAGCATCTATTCTTCACCACTTAGTTTTCTTTATAGTCCAAATATCACATCCATCCATGACTACTGGAAAAACCATAGGTTTGACTAGATGAATCTTTGTCAGCAAAGTAATGTCTCTGCTTTTTAATTTGTTGTCTAGGTTTGTCATAGCTTTTCTTCCAAGGAGAAAGTGTCTTTTAATCTCATGGCTGCAGTCACCATCTGCAGTGAGTTTTGGAGGCCAAAATTAAATTCTGTCACTGTTTCCATTGTTTCCCCATCTATTTGGCATGAAGTGAAGGGACAGGATGCCATGATCTTCATTTTTTGAATGTTGAGTTTTAAGCCAGCATTTTCCACTCTCCTCTTTCACCTTCATCAAGAGGCTCTTTAGTTCCTCTTTACTTTCTGCCATGAGGATGGTATCATGTGCATAGCTGAGGCTGTTGATATGTCTCCCAGCATCTTGATTCTGGCTTGTGCTTCATCCAGCCTGTCATTTCTCATGATGTACTCTGCATATGAATTAAGTAAACAGGGTGACATTAAACAGCCTTGAAATACTCCTTTCCCAGTTTTGAACCAGTTCATTGTTCCGTGACTGGTTCTAACTGTTGCTTCTTGACTGTGTATAGTTTTCTCAGGAGACAGGTAACGTGGTCTGGTATTCCTATCTCTGGACGAATTTTCCACAGTTTGTTGTGATCCACACAGTCAAAACTTTTAGCATAGTCAAAGAAGCCGATGTTCTTCTGGAATTCTCTTGCTTTTTCTATGCTCCAATGGATGTTGGCTATTTGATCTCTGGTTCCTCTGCCTTTCCTAAATCCAGCTTGTACATCTGGGAGTTCTGAGTTCATGTACTGTTGAGTCACATAAAAAAATAAGAGGGAAAATTAATTTTCACAATATATTTTATTTAAATCTATATCCAAAATATCATCATTTCACATGTCACACTAGGTATCATTTAAGTGCTTGTTAACCACATGTGGCTAGTGGTGACCACAGTGGACAGCACAGTTCTAGAATGAGAACTGCATGCATTTTGCTTGCACAAACTCCATCATAAATAGCATATTGTAGAGATATGAGCATTTTGAATCCCAGCTCTGGCTCTTACTGTTTGGGTGACCTTAAGAAGTTACATACGTTGCTGCAGTTTGGATTTCTAATGTATAAAATGGAGTATTAATTAATGTCTCAAGAGTTGTTTTGAGGCTTAAATGAGATAACATGCATAAAGTTCTAGGCACACAGGCACTTGATAAATCAGTAATTATCAGTATTGGTAAGTTTCACTGTGGAGTTTGGATAAAATTTTTAAGTTCTTCCTCAGTAAGGGCTGGAGGAGAACCCTTAGCAAGTAGGAATGAGACATTGACTTTGGTTTGGCTTTCACTTGGTTCTTTTTCGAGCTTCTCTATTTGGTTTGGCTTTCACTTGGTTCTTTTTCGAGCTTCTCTACATCCTTTCTGGTGTCCTGTGTTGTTTGCATTTCCATTGCTCATTTTCCTCTTCAGAACCTTGCTTGTTGCTTCTTGGCTGCTGTTCTGGTGTTTCACCTTCTCAAGTTCTTGATGTCTCTCATTCAGAATCTCTGTAATCAATTCTGGTTCTATGCCCAGTTCTATTTGTGACTCACTGTCTGGGCCTGATGCTTGCTTTCTGCTTCCCTGGCACCAACCCTGGTTTTATTCTTGTTCTGCCCCGGAAAACAAACTAGGACAGATAACCTTGTTCACTGAATGCATGATGAGTGTGAGCTTTCTAAAGATTGGGTGTGCTCTTCAGTACCTGTACCTAAGCCTGATAATGAATTCCTTATGGGATTTAATTTTGATACCCCAAAGTGAATTAATTTAAGGGCTATGTAAGTGGAAACTTTCATAACTCAGACATGCAAAGGGTTAACCACAGTGGAGCTTGACTTAGGAATTGTGAGTGTGAAAGAAATGGTAGGGTTGTTGATAGCTTAGGGGTTTTGACAAATTAAAGATTGGGCCAACCTCAGTGCCTTTTTGCTTGAACAGTTGCCCAGAGTCTGGGTGAAGGTGGGAGTACTGGGAATTGGGTAAGGGACTTCCTGCTGCTGAGTGATTCTAAGAGTGCTAATTATGGTAAATTGTTAGGATTTTTTGGTTTGGTTTTTGTTTTTTAAACGCAAAACTCAAAGAAGCTTTACAATCCAATCTTAAATGAATGGCCCAGAAAAGAAAACCTAAAGTAAACATGGCTATTTTCTTCTGAAAATTGTGAGGACAATATGTGAATAAATGCAACCTTCATGAACATCTGTACAAGCTGTAACTCCTTAGTCAGGCAGGGAACTTGGAGGCAAATTACTTGTCCTATTTTTGCAAGTCCTGAAGACAAAGCAACAGTCAAGTATCTGATCTTTGTGGTGAATGCCTCCAAAAATAGAGTTGTTCAAATCATTGGCAGTGTTAGGACTGCTGGTTACCCGCTTTGAAGAAATACAAATGGTTCCGAGTTGCACAGGGTGAGTTTATCAAGAGTGATGGCAAAGGCGGTACTGATTGTGATGGGAGTGGATATTCTTTGCTGTGCTACATGGGTCTCGACCTTTACCTAGTTTTAATACCCAGTCCAATTCCTGCCTCTTTCATAGCTTCCCCTTAAATGTATTCTTTTTTCTTTAAATACATTTTAGTCTATAGCATGAATTTGATAAGAATTCTGCATAATCCTGGAGAAGTAAATGGCAACCCACTCAGGTAATCTAGCCTGGAAAGTTCCATGGACAGAGGAACCTGGAAGACTAGAGTCCATGGAGTCACAGAGAGTTGGACATGACTGAGTGACTCAACAGCAACTACTGCATAACCCTAGGCTAGCTCTCTCGTTGCCTTGACCAGTCTACAAATCTTAATGTTATGTAAGATTTCACATGGGTAAGTTTTATTTTCCAACTAAATTGGGAACTCCTTGAGGACAGGGGCTATTATTTATACTACTTTAACCCTCAGCCCTGCCCAGGAGGTATTTATTGATTATGTTTATCCCAGAGTCAGTCTCTGGGGAGAGTGTTGTTCACGTAGTTGAGAGACAAGCAGATAGTCACAGCCTCAGCCCCCCGCCCCCGGCTTCTTCATTTGTTGCTTGTCCTCAGCATATTGTACCCTATGGAGTCAGGAGGGGAGCGATCCTTTCCAGTCTTCCCTAGATAGTCCTAGGTGTTACTCAAATTGTGAAATGCAAATAAATAAAAATAGGAGACCATTTGTTTCCATGCTGTGGATTATACTCCCAAATTCCATGAATCATCTGATGAATGCATGCTTTGTATCCTGACAGACTGGGAGAGAAAAGAGGGTGAATGGATCTGATAACCACCAGCTCCAGAACATGCACACACACAAGGATACTTGTGACTCTTGGGGACTTATTTTGTATTGTACTGGGAATTATTTACACACTTGACTTTTTAACATCTGAGATTTGTCTTATGCATCCTTGTCTTTTCCTATAACCTCTTTTAAATAATATTTATTGGATAAATGCACTATCTTTACACATTTGAAAGTCAACAAGTATGTCAGTTGTTCCTTTCAGTGTTCAAGAAAAGTTTTTAAGTTTTTGTTAAGTAGATTCCTTTCAGTGACTATTCCAAATTTTTACCATTCCCTTTAAGATCCTATTCAACTTTTCCACTTTGATTTCCCACAAGTTAGTGTGTCTTTTCATGTAGAGAAAACTTAAAGCCTTCAGATGTGATCAGTCTCAATTCTTCCTTTCTCCCATTTCCAATCTCTATTATTCTTTTTAAAATACATTTATTCACTTATTTTTGGCTGTGCTAGGTCTTCGTTGATGCTTGGGCTACTCTCTAGTTGTAGAGGGCTTCTCATTATTGTGGCTTCTCCTGTTGCTGAGCACAGGCTCTAGGGCATGTGGGCCTCAGGAATTGTGGGTCCTGGGCTCTAGAACACAGGCTCAATAGTTGTGGTTCATGGGCTTGGTTGCTCCTCTGCATGTGGGATCTTCTCGGACCAGGGCTCCAACTCATGTCTCCTGCATTGGCAGGTGGATTCATTACCATTGAGCCACCAGGGAAGCCCTCTTGACTGTGCTTTGCCACACTTGCCCCTGCTCTTTGATTCCTTCCCATGTAACTCTATCCCCCATTGGCTGCCTAATCCTTGCACCCTCCTGGCACTTCTTATGCCCCTGTGTCCTTGGTATAGGCATCTTTTTCCTTAAATTTTGGCATTTTTCTAGGGAGTGATCTTCTATAGCTCTACTAATGCCAAACTTTTTGCTGGTGGATCACATCATGCCTCTCACTTGTAACTACCCCTCACTCCACACATATCCATATGCTCTGATTCTCAAATGTATATTTCTAAACTAGATGTCTCTCCCCACGCCCAAGAGGCTCAAAATCTCATAGGAAATGTCTTCCTGGCCAGCTTTACCTGTGAAGAGGCTGTGTGCCCTACTTACCCTTGCATCCCCAGGCACTACTAAGGATGTGCTAAAACGGCATGATTTTTTCTTATGCTTTGGTAACTCATCTCCATGTTTACAGACAAGTAAATAGAACCTTGAAAATGTTGTGACTTCAAGGTCAAAATGATCGGTACAGTTTACAAATTCGTGACTGACTGCTTATCCTTGAGTGCCTTTCTCTCTAGATTTCCTGATATGTGAACATCCTTCATTGTGTCCATGGGATTACAAACTGTCATTGCTGGTAACTCTCTGACAGTGAAATGCAGGCTCCTTCATGCTTCCTGAAATTGCACTGTTGGATCATTCTAGGATTAAAAATCATACCACAGACCAGGGAATAAACTGGCTTTGGGGGAAAGTTAGTAACAGTTGAGACAGGCAGAGATTTGTAAAGAGTGCAACATTCTGATCATACAGTGAAATACAGGAATGGGAGAGACCATGAGATACTACCTGGTTCATTCCTTCATGCTTAGATATAGGCAAAATTGTTTCTGTGTTGTTGCTATGTAAAAAGATATCCCCAAATTTACATGAGATGAATTTATGTTCTTTAATGATATTATATTCAATGGATCACCTTTTGGTGTTTGATTTTTGGTGTCTGGGCTGATGGTTCTCGACAGACAACATTCTGGGACATTCTAGCGTCACATATCACTGTGTTTGACACTTTCAGAATTTATATTCTGCATATTTTCCAGAGCCCCCTGGAACCCGTGTCCTTGTAGTAGGGTTTGTGACATCCTTATATCCTGCAGATGGTGATATTCTGCAGTGTGGTGGAATATAGGTGACTCTTCCATATTTTCAAGTTAGCATTCAATGTTTAGAATAATTATACTTTTTCTTGTCAACTCATTAAGGACCACATTCGTGCCCCTGCAGTTACTCTGAACTAGGTAGTATATTGTCTTTGTTAAAGGGAGATTAAAAGTACTAAAGATGTATGTTAACAACTTGATTACTGAACTTAGGCTTTTTCCATGTATACTCAGATGAATTTGATAAAGCATTGAAAGAGACAGCTTTGGGGCTTCTGTGTGAGAGAGTGTCTGCATGCCTGGTAGCAATAGATAGATGTCAAAGGCATTTTGTTCAGGAATTTAGTAAAATGAGTGTTTGCCTTTTTGTAATTTTCAAAAAGCTATTATCCCCTGTGTATGAGAAAGGGATTCTGCATTGTGCTTTGCTTTCATAACTGAGGAGGACAAGAACCTTTTTTTCCTAATTATAATCTCATTTCATACTGATTTGATATGAGGAAATTTTTCCACACTCTTTAGGTAACAGTGGTCTGTCTGCTGATACTAAGACTCTGGTGTTACTAATTCTGTGCATTCATTTAGCATTTTTATAGTTTACAAGTTTACATATTCACTTATGTACAGTAGCAAACTTGATCCTCAATGTTAATGAAATAATATTAAGGACGTCTTACCTTTTGAGGGGTTAAGCTGAGGATTTATTGTCTTTAGTTTGGATCATCATTATTATAGTTATTTATAACTCTCAAAACTAGTATCTTGATGTTAAGATAATAGTAATGTTGGGTTATTGAACTATGGTTTTAAAAACAACTGACAGCTTATTGCTCTTTCATTTGTGGTACTTCTTATGTCATTTCAAGTAATTAGCAGATTTATTAAAAGGCCTGGTAATGGCTTAGACTTCTGAACAATAATATAATCTCTTACTCTAGAAGATAAGAGATTACATTTTTAAGATAAAGTCATAAAATAGTTCTATTACATTGTAGGCATCTCATGTGCTGCTGAATTAGGTACAGTAATTCTCCATGAAACAGAATAATACTTGTTGGCTATATTCCTAGATTTAACCAATTAATTGTTATGAAATAGAGAAGCATAAAATGAAAAAAACAAAACATAACTCATAATTCTCGATTGGGTACTGAATGCACACTTTCTTCTGACTTCTTTTTAGCATCTAATTTTTAACGGCAACCTGCTGAAGATATTACATTAAAAAATACCTTGGCTGGTAAATGAAATCAGCATGGTAGATTTTTGTAGTTTTTCATTTACTGAAAGAATGAGGCTAATGAACCATTTGTTTAATAAACCTTTCAGCGTACTGAAATTTTGTAAATACAACTGCTTTTGTAGCCTCGTTCATTTTATGCTCAGGCCAGTAGTTACAGTGTGCTTCTTGCCAGTGGAACTGAATGATGTAGACTATAAATCGCTAGGAGGAATCACATAGCCCATTGGTTAATGTAACCTGATTGAAAATTATAAAAATAAGAAGTTGTTTATTGAAATGTTTTCATTTGTGCCATGTATGTCATCTACTTTATCTTGGTTGATCATCAATGGGGTTAGTATTTTTCCCATTTTATCCAGGAGAAATCTAAAGGCTCTAAGTGAAAGTTTCTCAGTGGTGTCCGACTCTTTGTGACCCCATGGACTAGACCGTCCTTGGAATCCTCCAGGCCAGAATACTGAAGTGGGTATCTGTTCCCTTCACCAACCCAGGGATTGAACCCAGGTCTCCCACATTTCGGGCAGATTCTTTACCAGCTGAACCACCAGGGAAGCCCCAAACTAAGTTTCTAAACTACTAAAGGCTTATTTTATAGCCCTAGCACCTAGTATAGCCTGTAGGACAGAGTCCTTGATGAGGAAAGGCAGATAAAATGATCAAATACAGACTTGTAAGAGGAAGCACCAAATTTTAAATTTCTATCTAAAATCTCCCTATATTCTCACTTTTCTACTCTGCCTATTAAATAACCGAATTTTGGGGGGAGTTTGTCCCACTGGAAAAAAATTCTGTAGTATTTTTCATCCAAATGCCCAAACTTTTTTTATTGAGGATGGTTTATCTTCAACCTGGTATTGTGACTGCAAAGCCAAGAGGGTCTTTGTGTGTGTTGTCTTTAGAACATCATCATTAACTTCCATAGTGTATTGATGGTGATCAAACTTGTATTTTTTCATGTTATTAATAATGTAGTCAATATAGAAGGATGCTTTAAGGTTTCTACTTCTAACTTCTATGATGTGTCCATTTTTTTAATGTCTCGAAAGCATGGCTTTACAGTTGCAGAAATCTTTAGTAATTCCTGATGATGAATCTTGAAAATATAGTAGACTTTCCGAAAGTCAAGCATTTTTCTCAAATAACTTAGACTGTTACTATTCCATTGTCTGAAGGCAGGTAGTTGAATGAGTGTAAATTACAGCTGATGTTTTAGAGAAGAGCCTTTGATCTTAAACTTCCTTAGAAGTAAAATTAAATGTGATAATTTCAATTTCATGAGTGCAGTGTGTTTTTGACTCATATATAATAGTTGATGTACAGAGAAACTCTAGAGATTTATAATCACTGTTTCCTAAAATTAGAGAATAGCACACAAATAAAGCAATTTCTCCAGGACTGTTCAATTTGACATGAAAATAAAAAGAATTCAGGGCCTTTTTTTGGGAATAGCTCCTGGGTATCAGAAGGAGGGGCTTTATACAAATTTTTTCTTTTGTAAATATTTATTGAGTGCTTATTATGTGCCAGTCACTGTTCTAGACCAAGTAATATGGAACCCAGTAGTGAATAAGGCAGAAAAAATGCTTCATATGGAACTTAGATGCTAGTGGTAGGAATCATAAAATATACAACAAATGCACAAATACATTATTATTGATAGTGATGTTCATTGGATGGAAAATAACTGGGGACTAAGCTTTGATCTCCTTGCAGTCCAAGAGACCCTCAAGAGTGTTCTCCAGCACCACTATTTGAAAGCATCAGTTCTTTGACACTCAGTCTTCTTTATGGTCCAGCTCTTACATCTGTACATGACTACTGGTAAAACCATACTTTTGATTATATAGACCTTTGTCAGCAAAGTGATGTCTCTGCTTTTTAATACACTGTCTAGGCTTGTCATAGCTTTTCTTTCAAGGAGCAAGTGTCTTTTAATTTTGTGGCTGCAATCAGAGTCATTTTGGAGCCCAAGAATATAAAATTTGCCACTGTTTCCCCATCTATTTGCCATGTGATGGGACTGGATGCCATGATCTAAGTTTTTTGAATGTTGAGTTTTAAACCAACTTTTTCACTCTCTTCTTTCACATTCATCAAGAGACTCTAGTTCCTCTTCACTTTCTGGGCATTAGAGTAGTATCATTTGCATATCTTAAGCTGTTGATATTTCTTCCAGCAATCTTGATTCCATCTTGTGAGTCATCCAGCCTGGAGTTTTAAATGATGTACTCTACATATAGATTATAAGTGGGGTGACAATATATAGCCTTGAAATACTCCTTTCCCAATTTTGAACAAATCCAATTCTAACTGTTGGTTCTTGGCCTACATACAGGTTTCTCAGGAGGCAGGTAAGGTGGTCTGGTATCCCCATCTCTTTAAGAATTTTCCACAGTTTAGAAAACAGACAGAATGCTATTGGGAAAATATTCTTAGTCAAATAAACATAGGTAGGCATACATTTTAGAAAGATCATGAAAAAGTGACCAACAGCTTCTTAAAAGAAAATCCAACATGCTTCTTATAAAAACAGATCAGAAATTGGTAATCATATTGACAACTTGACTTTCTATACTGACTGGCTAGTTCAGTGGAAGACAACAACAACAACAACGTGATTCTAATGGCTCACTGATGTAAACAAAGGAAGAATGCTGAATGCTAACATTAAACATCCATCACTTATTCAGAAATTAATGAATATCAGTGAAAATCATGAAGTTAGACAAGCATCATAGAAAAAGATATCAGCTAATAAAATGTTGTATGTCAGCTATGTGTGATAGTTGCTCAGTCATGTCTACCTCTTTGTGACCGCCAGGAACTGTAACCCACCAGTCTCCGCTGCCATAGATTCTCCAGGCAAGTCTACTAGAGTGGCTTACCATTCCCTTCTCCAGGGTATCTTCCAACCCATGGATCAAACCTGGGTCTTCTGCATTGCTTTCAGATTCTTTAACATCTGAACCACCAGAGAAGCCCATATGTCAACTATATCTCAATAAAAATTTGGCCTTAAGTAATGATAAAGGAAATACAAACTAAGATCAAAATGGATACCATTTTAAATCCACTAGAATGCAAAAAAAAGAAGCTTTCCTATTAATATATCAAATTTTTGCAAGAGTGTAGAGTAATGGAAACTCAAACAGTGCTGGTCATGGGGGTATAAATTAGGATGGCCACTTTTGAAAACAATTTAGTATCATCTTGTGAAGTTAAACACATACATTCCTTATGACCAACAACTCCTTTCTTATGTATAAATTCCAGAGGAACTCTTAACACATGTGAACCAGGAGATGTATATAAGAGTATTTCTAGTTGTATTATTTAAAATGTCAAAAATACAAAAACAGAAATCCCTAGGAACAAGCTAAATGTCCAGTGACAAAAATGGATAAGTATATTTTGCTAAAGTCACACAAGGGATTGTTTAACTTTGAAAATGAATGAATTACAGTTGAATGCAATGACACAAACACATCTTTGAAACATAATGTTGAGCAAAAAAAAAAAAACACCCAAATTTCAAGAGATTGTGCATAATATGATACCATATTTGTAAAACTTAAACCAAGCATATTGAATTAGTACATTGACTAGGAATACATATATAGCTGCAAAAAATACTTTTTTTTAAAAAAAAGTTACTGATTACTTTTGGATGAGGAGGAGAAGGAAGGAAGGAAACTGGAAAAATAGGTTTAAGAGCAGTAGTAATTTTTTTGTTCTTGGTGATGGGTTTAGTAGGTGGTGGTTCACATCCATTATTATTCTTCCTAACTCTACATATGTTACCTGTTTTTCTATGTATCAAATAGGATAGAAAAGCAATTGCTCATGAAATCAGTTATTGTTCAAACCATCTTAATGGACAGCAGAGATAAGGTACCACCTAGGTAGGGCACCATGTTCTCAGATAACTATCCTCCATTTGCTGTTTATATACCAATAGCTTGATGGCAAGCAAAAGGAAAGAACACTGATAATACAGTTACATCTCTCTTTTGAAGCTTAGCTCAGATACTGGGCTGTTTCAGAAATCAGTGTGTATATTTAGTATTTCTGTTGACAGTGAGACATGTTGTTCAATGCCTGCTGAGCCCTCTTTCTTCCTTCATTCAGTTTTCAAAGTGCTGCCAAGATAAGAATAAAGAAAATCAACTAAATCATTTGTCAAAATGTAAGGTATAGGCAAATAGTGTAGGAGTACTGATTAAAATAAGCAGATTGAAATGCTGATAACCAAAACCTCTCTAAGCAGAGGGATTGGCAAACTAACAGCTTCCAGAATTTGAAGTGGCCCCATAATATCAGAGCAATGATGTGAATGTGAATCCCAGCACTTGCTGAGTGCTGTGTATTTAACTGAAGAGATAATTGTATGCAAGTCTATGGAATCCCTGGGCAGATTAAAAAACACAGTATTTGGTAGATTACAAAATTATTTCATAATGTTTTTTTGTATTCATGAAAGTATAGTATAGTTAGATCTTGGCTTCATTTGTGCTTTTGACTGCCATTGTTATTTTTTTTCATTCCAAAATTTTATTAACTCATAACCTCAGAGTCATTACTTTCCTTGTGTATTTCATACTTAGCTTTGACTAAGTTTAAGGCTATAATTGCTATGGAAGGAGAAATGGAAAATAGAATAAAGAACTGGCTCCCTATTGCTTCATCTATGAGCATAGATTTTTAGGTGCTATCCTCTTGATCCAATATTCGATAATTGTATTCCTTCCCTCCCTAACCTTTATATTATATCATACTCTCCCTTCCTTCCTCCCTCCATTCTTTCTCACACTTTCCTCTGTCTTTCCTCTATTCAGGTGCTGTTTGGATTTGTAGTCTTATGTCTTAACAAAATTCTTATTCGCAATACTTTCTGTAGGAGGGATTTACTCCTATATAAAATTAAACATCTGAGGAACTGGCATAATTTGTTCTCTATACCTTAAATTAGAACATTAGATTACCAAGTTGCCTAGGAATGCCTTCCTTCATTCTTCCATTTACTCATTCATCCAATAAACACATGTACTGAGTACCTAGTATATGGCAGTGCTGTTGTGGACTTCTGGGATACAACTTTGCAGAATGGCATAGTCCCAACCTCTGAGAAGTTCCCTTTGTGAAGAGTCTGCTCAATTTATAATTTAGAGATATAACCTGTCAAATATCTCAACTATTGAGGTTATTTAAAATAAACAAGGGTGTCTTTCTAGGGAATGCTGACCTTTGTGAATCCCTCTCTGATTCTCTACTCCATTGTATTTGTGTTGGCTTTGAAATCCTTGAATAAATTCCAGGTGTGTGTGTGTGTGTGTGTGTGTGTGTGTGTGTGTGCATGTACATTCTCAGTCATTTCTGACTCTTTGTGACTATAAGGACTATAGTTCAACAGGCTCCTCTGTCCATGAAACTTTCTAGGCAAGAATACTGCAGTGAGTTGTCATTTCCTTTTCCAGGGGATCTTCCCAACCCAGGGGTGGAACCTGCATCTCTTGCATCTCCTACATTGTCAGGTAGATTCTTTATCATCTGAACCACCAGGGAAGCCTTCATCAGGTCTTAAATTGATTGCAGCATTATTTATAATAACCAAGACATGGGAAGAATCTCAGTGTCAGTCAATGGATGAATGGGTAAAGAAAATGTGGTATTTATATAGGATGGTATATTATTCAGCTATAAAAGGAAGGAAATCCTGCTATTTGTGACAACATGGATGAACTTTGAGGGCATTATGGTAAATAAAATATCAGCTAGAGAAAAACCAATAGTGTATGTTTTCACTTATATCTGGGATCCAAAGATGTTAAAATCATAGAAATTGAGGGTAGTTTGGTGACTGGTAGGGAGTGGGAGAAATGAGATGTTGGTCGAAGCGTGTAAACTTCAAGTTACAGGATGAATTAGTTCTGTAGATCAAATGTACAGTGCGGTGACTATAATTAACAATACTGTGTTACATATATGAAAGCTGCTAAGATAGTACATCTTAAATGTACTCATATTACACATACAAAACTGGTAATTTGGTGAGAGGATAGAGGAGTTAACTAACCTCATTGTGGTTGTTTTTCAATATATACTTAGATCATCATATTGTATACCTTAAATATACATAATGTTTTATATCAGTAAAGTTGAGGAAAATTGAGCTAGAGTGTCATTGGTTTAGTTTTTGAGATCTGTTTTATTTTGAAGTATGTGATGACTAGATCAGGAAAGAGTGAGTGTATCCTTTGTGGAGCATACAAAGATATCAAAGGACTGGACTTTTTAATGGAATCAAAGTATTTGACACTTGAATACAGTTCAGTTGCTCAGTTGTGTCCAACGTTTTGCTATCCCATGGACTGCAGCACGCCAGGCTTCCCTGGCCTTCACCAGCTCCCAAAGCTTGCTCAAACTCATGTCCATCAAGTTGGTGATGCCATCCAACCATCTTGTCTTCGTCGTTCCCTTCTCCTCCTGCCTTCAATCTTTCCCAGTATCAGGGCCTTTTCTAAAGAGTTGGCTCTGCACATCAGATGGCCAAATTACTGGAGTTTCACCTTCAGCATCAGACCTTCCAATGAATATACAGGATTGATTTACTTTAGGATGGACTGGTTTTTTCTCCTTGCAGTCCAAGGGTCTCTCAAGAGTCTTCTCCAACACCACGGTTCAAAAGTATCAATTCTTCGGTGTTCAGCTCTCTTTGTGGTCCATTCTCACCTCCATATATGACTACTGGAAAAACCATAGCTTTGACTAGATGGACCTTTGTCGGCAAAGTAATGTCTCTGATTTTTAATATGCTTTATAGGTTTATCATAGCTTTTCTTCCAAGGAGCAAGCATCTTTTAACTTCATAGCTGGAGTTACCATCTGCAGTGATTTTGGAGCTCAAGAAGATAAAGTCTGTCACTGTTTCCATTATTTCCCCATCTATTTGCCATAAAGTTATGGGACTAGATGCCATGATCTTAGTTTTATGAATGTTAAGTTTTAAGCCAACTTTTTCACTCTCCTCTTTCAGTTTCATCAAGAGGTTCTTCAGTTCTTCACTTTCTGCCATAAGGGTGGTGTCATCTGCATATCTGAGGTTATTGATATTTCTCCCAGCATCTTGATTCCAGTTTGTGCTTCATCCAGTCCAGTATTTCACATAATGTTCTCTGCATATAAGTTAAATAAGCAGGGTGACAATATACAGCTTTGACATACTTCTTTTCCAATTTGTAACAGGTCTATTGTTCCATATTCGTTTCTGATTGTTGCTTCTTGACCTGCATACAGATTTCTCAGGAGGCAGGTAAGGTGGTCTGGTATTCCCATCTGTTGAAGAATTTTCCACAGTTTGTTGTGATCCACAAAGTCAAAGCCTTTGGCCATAGTCAATAAAGCAGAAATAGATGTTTTCCTTTAGCTCTCTTGCTTTTTCTCTGATCCAACAGATGTTGGCAATTTGATCTCTGTTTCCTCTGCCTTTTCTAAATCCAGCTTGAACATCTGGAAGTTTTTGGTTCACTTACCTTGAGGCTTAGCTTGGAGAATTTTGAGCATTCTTTCCTAGCATGTAAGATGAGTCAATTGTGTGGTTGTTGGAGCATTCTTTGGCATTACTTTTCTTTGGGATTGGAATGAAAACTGACCTTTTCCAGTCCTGTGGCCACTGCTGAGTTTTCCAAATTTGCTGGCATATTGAGTCCAGCACTTTCACAGCATCATCTTTTAGGATTTGAAATAGCTCAACTGGAATTCCATCACCTCCACTAGCTTTGTTTGTAGCGATGCTTTCTAAGGCCCACTTGACTTCCAACTCCAGGATGTCTGGCTCTAGGTGACTGATTACACCATTGGTTATATCAGTCATTAAGATCTTTTTTGTATAGTTCTTCTGTGTATTCTTGCCACCTCTTCTTAATATCTTCTGCTTCTGTTAGATCCAGACCGTTTCTGCCTTTATTGCACTCATCTTTGCATGAAATATTCCTTTGGTTATCTCTAATGTTCTTGAAGAGATCACTAGTCTTTCCCATTCTATTGTTTCCCTCTATTTCTTTGCATTGATCACTTAGGAAGCCTTCCTTATCTCTCCTTGGTATTCTTTGGCACTTTGAATTCAGATAGGTATACCTTTCCTTTTCTCCTTTGCCTTCACTTCTCTTCTTTGTCACTTATCTGTGGCTTTATGGATAGTGGCTAGTTGTTGAGAATCTTGTATATGCATTATTTTTCTCACCTGATAAGAAAACAGATTTGTTTTTTATTAAGTATGGTTGACTTACAATATTGTGTTAATTGTACAACAAAGTCATTCAGTTATATGTAAATGTACATATATATACATCCATGTATACAGACACATATATATTTGAGATTATTCTCCATTATTGGTTAAGATATTGAATATAGTTTTCATTTTTATACAGTAAGTCCTTTTTGCTTATTTAGTTTATATACAGTGGTTTTTATCTCTTAATCTCAATATTCCTAATTTATCTTGTCACCCCCCCCACCTTAACTAATTCCCTTTCTCTTTGGTAACCAAAAATTTGTTTTCTTTGTGAGTCTGTTTCTGTTTCCTATATAGATTGATGTGTATTGTTTTTTAGATTCCACAAATAAGTGGTATCATATAATGTTTTTCTTTCTCTGACATACTTCAATTATTCTCTAGGTCCATCCATATTGCTGCAAATGTTAATATTTCACTATTTTCTATGATTGAGTGATATTGTATTATTATCTTCTTAAGACAATCATTTGTTGATGGGCATGTAGATTGTTTCCATATCTTGGCTAATATAAATAATGCTGGTATGAACATTGGGGTGCATGCATTTTTTTGAATTAACTTTTTAGTCTTTTCTGAATGTGTACCCAGAAGTGCAATAGCTTGACCAAACTAGCTCTAATTTTAGTGTTTTTAAAGTAATCTCCATAGTACATCCCCACCAATAGTGTAAGAAGGTTACCTTTTCTACACATCCCCTTCAGTTTTTATTATTTGTAGATTTTCAATGATAGCCATTCTGACTGGTTTGAGGTGATACCTCACTGCAGTTTTGATTTGCATTTCTCTAATAATTAACAATGTTGAGCATATTTTCATGTGCCTGTTAGCCATTTGTATGTTTTCTTTCCAAAGAAAACATATTGTTTAGGTCTTCTGCCCATTTTTGGAGTGGGTTGTTTTTGTGATACTGAGTTTTGTGAGCCGTTTATATATTTTTGGCTATTAACCCCTTGTCAGTTGCATCATTTGCAGACATTTTCTCCTAATGCCTCAGACGGTAAAGAGCCTGTCTGCAATATGGGAGACCCAGGTTTGACTTGGGTTGGGACGATCCCCTGGAGAAGCACATTGCAATCCACTCCAGTATTCTTACCTGGGAAATCCCATGGACAGAGGAGCCTGGTGGGTTACAGTCCACAGGGTCGCAAAGAGTTGGACACGACTGAGCGACTAACACTGTCTTCCATCTTGAAGGTTGTCCTTTTGTTTTGTGGATAGTTTGCTTTGCTGTGAAAAAGCTTTTAAGTCCCATTTATTTATTCTTACTTTTATCTATCTATTTTTTGCCTTGAGAGACTGATCTAAGAAAATATTGCTACTATTTACGTCTGAGAATGTTTTGCCTGTACTCTCTTCTGGGAAGATTATGGTGTGATGTTTTATATTTAGGTCTTTGAGACATTTTGAGTTTATTTTTGTATATTATTTGAGAGAGTGTTCTAATTCCACTGATTTACATGTAGCTTTTCAGCTTTCTCAGTACCATTTGCTGAAGAGATTGTTTTTTCTTCATTGTATATTCTTGCCTCCTTTGTTCTAGACTAATTGATTGTAGATATGTGGGTTTATTTTAGGGTTCTTGATTCTGTTCCATTTACCTATTGTCTCTTTTTGTGCCAGTACCATGCTGTTTTGGTTACTGTAGCTTTGCAGTATTGCCTGAAGTCTGAGAGGATTGTGCCTCTTGCTTTGTTCTTTTTCCTCAGGATTGCTTTGGCAATTCTGGGTCTTTTATGGTTCTATATAAAATATCAGATTATATATTCTAGTTCTGTGGAAACTGTCATAGGGATTTCTTAGGGTTTTCTACATAGAGTACCTTGTCATCTGCACACAGTGACAATTTAACCTCTTCTCTTTCAATTTGGATTATTTCTTTTTCTTGTCTGGTTGCTGTGGCTAAGATTTCCAATACTATGTTGAATAGTGGTGATAGTGGAAGAAAGTACTTATAAACTTTTTTTACCATATGGCTAAATTTGTTAGCATCTTTTTGGCCTGCTCTCCATCCATTCATCCACCCATCCGTCTATACATTCATCATTTACTAACTGTCTGGTACCAGACACTCTACAAAATATATAAGGCCTCTAGCTTTACAGAGTTTGGATTTTGCTCCATTTGTATTTCTTGTGTTCATATGGAGACTCTAAGATAAATACTATCAAAATACAGGGAAGGTGAAAATTTTAAATTGTAATAAACATGTGGAGAAAGAGCCTATTTAATCTGGATAGTATTATCAGTAGATGGCAACATGTTAGTTGGCTTAATAATAGGGGTTTTTCTATACCCATATTTTATCAATTCTAAAGGCAATATTAGTTTGCTTTCAAATGCAGGATGGGTAGGAGAGACATTTCTTTAAGTATTCAAAAGAATACAAGATTGTTTTAGCGGTGAACTTTGTGTTAAAATAACAGGAACCATGCAGACAATCCTTATTCTGAAATTTTAATAAGCCAGGCAATTTTGTTTATCAAACTGTCACTCTTCTGTTAATAAAAACATGAGGTACTATGGGGCAAATAATCACATTCATTTATAAATATCATCAGGATCTTAGGCAACTGACAAACGACTGCATGATACTTAGAGAAAAGTTCTAAAGATATTATATCTGCTTTTAAAATGTCTTTACTGTTTCTTTTTGTATTCCCCGAATACAGCACTGTCTTCTTCGCTGCAGAGCTACTTTTATAGCTACGTTACTGAATACTTTATTTTTATTTTGGAGTAGATCTAATGCAAATGTCCATATTAAACAAAACACACACAGGTCAGGAGGTCCAAAGCATGGTTTCCATACCAACTGAGCTTTGTTTCCCTGGAACTTGTCAGTATTTGCTTTCACTTTGTATTAGTAAAACTTATTCTATTTAAAGATGTGTTTTATGGTGTGGTTGTTAGAGAAAGTGTTGTTCAAGAGTATTTGACACCCATTTAGTAAAACTTCCATTTGGATGTTATAAAAGCTTAGAGACTAATCATTTTATAATTTACATATTCATGAAAAATAAAGGCAACCATGGGAAGGTAAAAGAGAACACTTCTCTTCCCTAAACTATCTAACTGGGCTTCCCTGGTAGCTTAGTGGTAAAGAATCTACCTGCCAATGGGGGAGACGTGGGTTCAATCTCTGGATCAGGAAGATCCCTTGGAGAAGGAAATGGCAACCCATTCCTATATTCTTGTCAGAGAAATCCTATGAACAGAGGAGCCTGTCAGGTTGCAGTCCATGGGATCTAAAGAGAGTTGGAATGACTTAGTAGTGAAACAACAACAACTATTTAGTTCATTTTGCTATTAAATCATCTTGAAACAAGCAACTAATTTGAATATGTCTACACTTGTTTTTGTTGTTGTAGTTGCCCGGTCATGTCTGACTCTTTGTTACCCCATGGACTGCAGAACTCCAGGCCTCCTTGTCCCTCACCATCTCCTGAAGTTTGCCCAAGTTCATGTCCATTGCATTGGCGATGCCATCCAGCCATCTCATCCTCTGATGCCCTCGTCTCCTTCTTCTACACTTGTTTAAATAGTATATAATAGTTATTTTGAACAAACTAAAATGTAGGAAGGAATGGACTATTTTGTGTACGTATTTTTATGTGATTATTTATAAAATTTGAAAACAATGGAAACTATGCGCCCATTCCCTATCTTCCTCTTATAGCGGAAAATTTGTTTCCACTACTTTAAGTCAACTTATCTGTCATGGTTTGGATCTCATTTCCTCTCAAGCACTTTGGTCCTACCATTTTCATGCTTCTCAGTCCTGAATTGTTCACTACTCCTTTTCTACTGTATCATTCCCGTCAACATACACAATCCTCCTGCATTTCCTGACCCTACGTCTCCCCATGCTACCATCCTATTTTCTGTATTCACTATCTCCACTTCTTTATCTCATCCCACTCCAAAGGGTCTTCTGTTCATTCCCCTCCACTCTTGCTGCTGTTTCCAAAGTCACCAAGGCTTGCTTCCCTGTTGTCCATTGTCATGGTTACTTGTTGAGTTTCTCTTATTCAATCTCTAGGCAACAGTCCAAACTTTGGTCTCTGTTGAGTATCTCTTTCTTTGGGGGATGTCTTTTTCCTTTTTATGCTTGTGGCAGCACTCTCTCCTGACTGTCTCCTCCTTCTAAGGCTCCTTGTAAACAATTTTATAAACTCTTCTTTCTCTGTTACACCTCTAAAGTTCAGAGTGTACTAGGTCTTGGTCTTTCTTATTTAAAATCTTACTTTGAGTTGGGGTTTCCAGATATAGCAATTTAAAATACTGGATGCCTACTTAAATTTGAATTTTATGTAACATTTTTTAGTGTATGTTCCATGTAGTGTGTATCCACATACATCTGTCTATATCTATCTACCTACTTATCATATAAACTATTGGAACATACTTTTGAATGTTTCACGCAGTGTTTGGGACATAATATTTACTAAGATATAATTGACATGTAATAGCATGTAAGTTTAAGGGGTATGACATATTGATTTGATAGATTTCTCTATATATTTATTTATATGATTGCCATTGTAGCATTAGCTAACACCTCTTTCATATCACATAATTAGTTTTTCTTTTTTTATGGTGGGAATAATTAAGATCTAGTCTCTTAGCAAGTCTGTTGTATATAATGTAGTGTTGTTGTCCATAATCACCATACTTTGCATTACATCTCCAGGACTTTCCATCTGCTCTATTGGCTATTTTATAATTCCCATATTCAAGGAACATAAAGGCAAATGTGGGAAAGTAAAAGTGAACATTTTTCCCATCTAAACACTTTTCTTTCTAAGTTTGTACCCTTAAACATCATCTTTCCTATTTTGGGTTATATTTATACCAAAATTATTCATTATGTCTGAAATTCATATTTAGCTCATGTCCTGTATTTCATCTGGCAACCCTACCCTGTGTGAGTTCATATGGATACTTGGTGTTAAACAGTATGCCCCAGAATTTACCTCTTTTGGCTCCAGGGCTCAGTTCCCAACTTCCTAAGTAATATCTTGCACATCTCTCTTCTCAAACTTAATATGTCCAAAAGAGAATTATTCATTTCCATTTCCTCTCTTTCTTACTAATGACACCAATATTTTCTTTACTACCTTCTCTTCAAATATTTGGACAAGCTCTGAGGTGTATATACTCAAAACATATCACAAGTGTATGCACTTTTCTTCATCTTTGCTGATACTTCATTTGGTCAAGCCATCATAATAACTCACCTGAGATGGCCCCAGCTTCTTCCTAGTTCTATTATATCAACCCCATACAATTCTGTATCCATGTGAAAACTCAAGTGATCTTTAAAAGATGTTCATGAGATCATGTTATTTGCCCTATTGTTTCAAAGCTCCCTCCACTTCTACCTTCCAATGACTTTTCACTGCACACTGAATAATCCCAAATTATTTTTTAAAAATTAATTAATTTTTAAATTGAAGGATAATAGCTTTACAGAATTTTGTTGTTTTTTGTAAAACATCAACATACATCAGCCATAGGTATACATATGTCCCCCCACTCTTGAACCTCTAGCCCATCTCCCTCCCCTGAATAATCCCAAATTCTTGATCATAACCAAGGCCTCTGTGATCCAACTCATGCCAGAACTACTTTTCTGACCCATGCTTATCTGCAATAGCCACTCTGCTTTCTATTTCAATATTTCTCTATTTTTCCCCTTAGAATATGCTTTTCCCTTTTTTTTCTCATGGCTACTTCCTTTGATGACTATTTTTCTCACCTCCTATCTGACATTGCTTTGAAATCTCCAGCCTTCCTTCATTGTCTATCACATGGCTCTCTTATTTTTTTCATCAACCCTAATTAATACTTGAAACTACCATATTGGTTTACTTAGATGTTCATTTACTGTCACTCTTCTGGAACATAAATTCCGTGAGGAGAAGGACTTTGTTTCTTTTATTAACTATTTTATCTATAGCTCCCACAATAGAACATAGTAGGTATTTAACAAATATTTGTTGGCACTGAATTAGTGGTTTTCTAAAATAGATTTGTGCCATGAAAATCCCAGCATGTTACCCTTCCTTGGATTTGAAGATAGGTATAGAATGAAAATATTTCCACTTCTTTTTCCTACTGGCGCTTATGTTATGATGTTGAGCTGGACATGTTGATGAAAAATCAGTAATCAGTATCTACAAAAACACAGAATGATTTCATCTGCTGGTATGAGCTGGTTCTGCCCTTGGGGAGAAGCCTGATGTATTATAGCCAGTCAGGATCCTACAATGGATTGTCTTTCAAAGTCAAATTTCAGCCTGTCAAAGAGGTGGAGAAAATGATTTGTGACCTGAAGAGCTAGTAGATTAATATTTCTGAAAAAGTGTTCACTAAACCCCCTGCAGTTACTTGTTTGTTTCACTATTAAGACATCTCTCCCTCTGGTGTAGGAACTGCTTTGCACAAAACAGCACCTTTGCTTTGTGTATAGACATTTCCCCTGCCTGGAGATGGGGTTTCCCAGTGAGGTGTAACATTCATTAGCCCCTTTGTAATGCACTTGCTGAAACAGGTTTGTGTCTTATTCTCAGAGCTTCATTTCAGAGCCAGAATGCACTGGGTGTCTAGGGGAGCTGTGATGTATGGAGCTGAAAGAAGATTGATTTTCCACCAGGTACCTGGTACCTGGAGTAATGAGAGTGGCAAATTACTTGCTCACTGAGCAAGCATGACAGGAATGTCAGGGAGTGAGTTTGTATGTATGCAAACACTCTGTGGTCACATGGGGGAGAATTCCACAAAGTGACCTTATCTCTGGAAGGTATCTCTCCAAATCACCACCTTATACTGGGAAGGCTGCGCTCAACAAAAGCTGTGTAATAACTGCTTAAAAACCAGTGCTTCTAATGAATAATGTAATGCTCATGGTACAGTAGGAAATAGGATAAATTGTGATGCCATTTTAAAATGGAAGTCTTCAGCTCACAGGCTATATCTGATGTTCATCTTGGATTTTGTGGCAGTAGAACATAAAATATCTCCTTTAATAGAGTAAAAGAAATGGGGTGATTTATCCTAGTCATTGTGGGCCTTTAGAACCTCTCATTTGGTAATGGAAAAAATCAGTGGTTGATGGAGAAGCAGATAGTTTTTCAATGTTTAGGCAGTCCAATGCATAGAGAACATACACGCTTCTCAGAACATTCAGGGCAGAAAGACATTTTTTAAGTCTTTAAGTGACAGAAGGAAATGGTGGTAATATTCCTTTAAAACATTTCAAGATCTCCAACATGACAGTTTACACAATTCACTTTAAAAAGCATTGCTAGTGCTTTTAGCTGTAAACTCGTAAAATGACATTAAAACGATAATTTCATTTTCTTAGTTTAAAAGTCTGCTGATTTTAGTACGTAGTCTTGGATTTAAAATTTTTTTTCCTTGTTAGATATTCATTTGTTGATCATTCATCATCTGTTGATTTGAAACCTTGGTTTGTGCCTGATGTTATGTTCTGTTAAATGTAAGGTCCACAGAAATCAAAGAAACCATCCAGGTCCTCAGGCAACTCATTCCTAGTAACTGAGATTGTAAGGTAAAATAAAGCCAGAGAAAATGAACTTATTAAGCCTAGTTGTGGGGACTGAGTGCTGAGAAGCAGGGCAGAACACACCATTGTAAGAAAGGAGTTATCTGCCTTGGGCCTGCTGTGGTCCCCAGAACACTGGCTGGAATACTCAGCAGGATCCAGTTAGTATAGATATTTGTCAACAACAAATGTGACATCCTTTAACTTGGTACCCAAAGGATATACAATATATATGTTTTCTGTGTGTCATGCAACATCCTAAATGTTTCACTTGAGTCATCTGGCTTAGCTAATTTAATAACCCTGCTACTGCTATTCGGTAGATTCTGGCATTAGCTCCACTTTGCAGGCAAGGAGATGAATAGAGAGTGAGAGGAAATAATTCTACTAAGGTCATACAGGCAGTTTGTAGTCAAGGCCTACTGGCTGTATACCCCTCTGGTGTACGGCCTCCTACAACCCCAGGGAAGTTTGCCCTCTGCTGGGCCGGGAGAGGATCAGGAGGGCTTTGTTTGAAAATAAATGAATCCTGAATTTTGGAAAAAGAAATATACTCTAAAATTTACTTTGTGACTGCCTCAGGCATGTTTACATACAAGGCAAATACTATAGAGTGAAATTCATGTTCATTTCTAGGATCTGTTCACCAAGAATACAGTAATATACCCACACCTTGATCCACTGAAATTTTCTTTCTTTAGGTTCCTTTGATCCTCCTTGGTGCTTGCCTTGTCCTAGTATGTGTTGGATTATTGCATTCTTGCTTGGGGCCGTCATTTTTATTCTAAGGTTCTTTGTGTCTACTTGATCTTTTAAAGTGTAGCCTCTTACTGAATTTCTAAGAAAGACTGCATCCTTTAAGAGCTTTGCAGACCATGAATTGTTATATGTACTTATGCTCACTTTGCCTGCTTTTCTGTTTGTCAAGAGGATGTAGCTACGGGTTGTTTCCTGTGATGTAAATGACTTTTCTGTGTGGTGTTCTTTCAGCTACAATTAAGATTTACATTTACTTTTGGTGGGAAGAGTTCTGATTGGGGCTGGAGTAATGACAGACTGCTTATATGTTAGGAGCATGATACCTCCTTGCTCTAATCACTTAGAAAAATTCTGATTTGTTCATTTCCTCTCCCTGAGTATTGTGTGGGTTACACTAATAAACGTTGGCTAACATTTCAGTATTTGCTAAGTGCTTTAATAATAAAGCTAATCATATCAGGTAGAAAGCATTGTTTTCTATTGTGTTGGCCAAAATATTCATTCTTGTTTTCCGTAAGTTGTTATGGACAAAACTGAATGAACATTTCAGTTCAGTTTAGTCGCTCAGCTGGGTCCGACTCTTTGTGACCCCACGAATGCCAGCATGCCAGGCCTCCCTGTCCATCACCAACTCCCGGAGTTCACCCAAACTCTGAGTCGGTGATGCCATCCAACCATCTCATCCTCTGTCATCCCCTTCTCCTCCTGCCCTCAATCCTTCCCAGAATCAGGGTCTTTTCCAATGAGTCAGCTCTTCGCATCAGGTGGCCAAAGTATTGGAGTTTCAGCTTCAACATCAGTCCTTCCAATGAACATCCAGGATTCATCTCCTTTGGGATGGACTGATTGGATCTCCTTGCAGTCCAAGGGACTCTCAAGAGTCTTCTCCAACACTACAGTTCAAAAGCATCAATTCTTTGGTGCTCAGCTTTCTTTATAGTCCAACTCTCACATCCATACATGACCACTGGAAAAACCATAGCCTTGACTAGATGGACCTTTGTTGACTAATAATGTCTCTGCTTTTTAATGTACTGTTTAGGTTTGTCATAACTTTCCTTCCAGGAAGTAAGCATTTTTTAATTTCTTGGCTGCAGTCACCATCTGCAATGGTTTTGGAGCCCCCAAAATAAAGTCTCTCACTGTTTCCACTGTTTCCCCATCTATTTGCCATGAAGTTAGGCCAACCCAATACATCAAACAAAGAAAGGACTTTCACACAGGTAATAAGCTGTCAAGGTAGACCTAGTGGTCTAAACCTCCCTGCTAAATGCTCATTGATATTAATACATAGGAGGCAAATTCATCTTGTCCTGGGGTGAGTTAGAGGAATCACCTTGGAGGAGTTAATAGCTGATTTCAATGTGACACTTATTTTCTCTTTGATCTTCTTCATGACTCCTCTAATTATTTGTCAGATATGGCCACCCACCCAGATAATACATATGCACTTGTTGAGTGATACCTCCCTTAAGCAGTGTAAATGTATTAATACATTTAGTCTTCACAAGTCTTTGAGAAAAGCATCATTTCCTCAATTTCATAGTTGAAACAACTGAAGCATTGTTAATTTTGTCCAATAACCCAAAGTTAGTAAATATCAAAGGTTGGATTTAACTCCAGAAAGTCTAGTTCTGAGTTATATACCCTCTAGTCAGCACTGTGATTACGCTGTCAATGTCCATTGGCTTGTCCTGGTTATAGCGGAGTAATGCCTCAAGTCTACCAGTTCATGAACCACATTGTTTTTTTCTTTGATATTTTAAATACCTATAAGAACTAAAAATACAAAATAGCAAAAGTCAAGAACCAATTATGTATATGCTCAGTTGCTTTAGTTGTGTCCAACTCTTTGCAACCCCATGGACTGTAGCCCACCAGGCTCCTCTGTTCATCGGATTCTCCAGGCAAGAATACTGGAGTGGGTTGTCATTTCCTTCTCCAAATTTTTTATATTTAAATTTTAATATATATGTGCATAAATATAGATTGTGTATACACATATACGTGCATATAAACATATATGACACATAAATATATATATATGTAATATGTGATTTATATATATATACACACACACACCCCATATATATGTGTCTGTGTATATATTTGGGGTATATGTTTATATATATTTATTTGTAAAAATATATAAATATATATATATCTATATCCATATACATATATGTGTACATATGTGTATACACACACACACACACATAAATACATATATACTCCAGATGCATATGTGTGTGTGTGTGTGTGTGTGTGTGTGCACGTGTGTGTATTTATTTCAATTAGATTATAAGCCCCCAGTGATCAAGTAGACACAGATGGTCATTTGGACTCAGAGCTAGACCTTGACGCTATGAAGGTCTGAAGTGGGATCAGGCCAGCTTGGGTCTTTGAGGGAAGTTTCATTCTGGTAGGTGAAGCCTGGTATCTAGGCCATAAGGCAAAAGCAACACAGCCCAGAGAATTCTTGTGGGGAGCAGGAGAGGTGTAAGCAGACAATGTGTCCAGGGAGACTGTTGGGAGGTAGCAAAGACTAGGGCTGAGTTTCAGGATCAGAAAGAACTCCAAGGAGATGGCAAGAGCAAAGAGAGGTGTTTTATGGGTTCTAGAGAAAGAAATCAGGCCTGGGAAAATGATAGAAGCTCTATTTCCAGAACTGGGGCACCTGGGGAGGGCCAGACTGACAAATGTGATGTGAGTCCCATGGTTTGGGGCCAGCTCTGCTTAAATTTCTCATTCCAGCTGCTAGAACTGATCCTAAGTACTGGAGGGTGGAATGAATCTAAAGGAGGGGCAAATAGATTCCAGCTCACTCTCCTTTAAAAAACTTTTTGTGATATAAATTTATTATTCATCTTTTATTATTGTCCAATATTTCATATTTTAAAATGCTTAGCTGAAATGCTATCAGACAAGATTCAAGTGTTCAGCTAGTGAGTTAAACACTTGAGCTTCATAAAAGCCCTCTCCAACAGTCTCAAATGGGATGTTATGGTGTGGTTTTAAATCTGGGTGATATATTCATACACTCTCTGTTCTGAAACATCTTGATTACTGTTTGACCCTAAAACCTCCATAAAAGCTCATGGAAATTAATGTTCTTATGGCCTGAGTTTGAAATACTAGGCCACATCATATATCCTAAAGGGTATATTTTAATATCAACAAAAGTTTTACTGATTTGGAACCATCATAAGCACCTTAGAAGTAGTTAACTTCTAAGTTAACTACTATGGTTAATATTATACAATTTATTCCTGAAGTTCAAAGATTGTGCATGTCCTTTTAATGGTCAGGTTTTCCTTTACTTCAGTCTTTTTTAATTAAAATTTGTGTTTCTTGTAATTGGAGGATAATTGTTTACAATGTTGTGTTGGTTTCTGCCATACAACAACGTGAATTAGCCATAAGTATATGTATATCCCCTCCCTCCTGAGCCTCTCTTCCACCCCCTAAAATGGTCTCTCCTTTATCAAAGGGAGGCCTTACCCATATCATCACTCAAATATTAACCAACTTTTTGTCATAACTATGGGAGTATTTCTAGATTTAGGTGCATTCCATTAGTTATACTTACTGGGTTTCTTTCTAATTGGTTCTTGAGATGGAGTGAAGACAGTACCCTAAACAAATTTATTTCTAGACAAATTTGTTTCCTTACACAGAAACAAACACTCTGAAAGGAGAGAATAGTAGTTTATATCAGTAGTGTATCCTTTGTCAGAAGATGGAAATTAAGCTTGCTAAGGCAAGCACAACATCAATGGTCAAGTCGCTAGCATGGAAAGAGGAGAGGAGTTTGACTCATTCTGTTGAACACAGGAGAGGAATACAAAAGGGCCAAACTTCTCTGTCCCTTGGCATTATGTTGTCTTTCTCCCTTAGTGCGAAAATGGCAACCAATATGAGACCCCAAACTCTTTCTGCTCTTTCGTTTGGTGTATAACATACTCACTACTATTGCCGTAGAATGATTTGAAGGAACAAGATATTTGTAATCAGAGGACCTGGATATGGGGTCCAAATCTACCACTAATGGTTGTGTCCCTATTGGGCTAGTCATTTCATCTCCCTGAGGCTTTCTTATTTTTGAAATGCATTGTTCTAGACCTAACTCTTTACTCCAGTCCATGGACTTAAGGGTCAAGCCAAGTGAGACTGCTTGCCATTTCTTATCCTTGCATGTTTCCAGTTCCATGTCTTTCCCTAGACCAAGTTGACTTTATTATTTTCTCAGTGCTTGTAGATTTGGTGGTAGGACTTCTGAATCTTTGCTGTTTGCTTAAATATGTATAAACATACACATCACACAATGAATACTTAAGTCATGATAGTTTCCATTTCTTTAATTAAGATGATGTGACATTTGTATTAAACTTAATTTAAAATATCAAAAATGTGTCTTGATATGTCTTGCTTTCTTATCATCTGTGCTTATTAAAATCTTATCCATATGTTAAGGTTTAGATCAGTTATTTCCTACTTCATATACAGGGTTAACATTTATGGAGGATGTTTTTAGTGTCAAAAACAGTGAGGGTGCTTCCCGTTTGTTGCATAATGTAACTGCCAAAATTGTGGAAGAACTGATATTCAGACAAATCTGTTTATTCTATATTGATTTTTTTTCAGAAAGGGTTTGAAAAAGCCATAAGATTGGTAATGTTTTATTTTTTTACTTTATAGACAGGAAAACTTGTTTGAAATAATTTATTTCCATTCATATGACCAGTTTGAGTGAAGACATAATTAGAATCTAACTCAGAATTACTAGTCTTGTGCTTTGTCCTATTTGTCAACATTTTATGAAGTTACGTTGAAAGGGATGTTTGGTCACTGTCTCTAAACCTCTATAATCTTTAGTATTCCATGCCTCATTCTCCTACTTAAGTGATCTTATAAATCTCATCTCTGTTCCTCTATTATGAGTCCTTTAAAAGAGGAAGGAATTGGGGCTTGCTGATCTTGGTATTGCTTACAATGCCCACCAGAAGGCCTTGCATAAAAGTAAGCACTCAATAGTGACCTTTTGAATATTTCCTCGAATAGTTTTTTTGATATTAAAAAGCAGAGACATCACTTTGTCAACAAAAGTCTGTATAGTCAAAGCTATGGTTTTTCCAGTAGTCATGAATGGATGTGAGAGTTGGACCTTAAAGAAGCTTGAGAACCAAAGAATCGATGCTTTCGAACTGTGATTTTGGAGAAGACTCTTAAGAGTCCCTTGGGACATCAAGGAGATCAAACCAGTCAAGCGTCTAGGAAATCAACCCTGAATATTCATTGGAAGGATTGATGCTGAAGCTCCAATACTTTGGCCACCTGATGCGAAGAGCTGACTCATTGGAAAAAACCCTGATGCTGGGAAAGGCAGAGGGCAGGAGGAGGAGGTGGCAGAGGATGAGATGCCAACTCAATGGAGCACACTCTGGGAGATAGTGAAGGACAGGGGAGCCTGGTGTGCTGCAGTCCATGGGGTTGCAAAGAATCAGACACAGCTTAGCGATGATATTTCCCCAAGCCAAACTTGGAGTAAACAGTTGCATTTCCCTTAAGTTTGCCTAATGACAAATATGTCTGTGCTGTTTAATAATTATCACATAATGATGATGTGTGTATAGTAAATAATACTTTGTGATTTCAGGCTAAGTGTACTTCAGAATTGAAGCTATGCCATTATATTCTTTTCTTTATGGAAATTAATAGAAAATGAGCAATACATGATTAAAAATGTATTTATAATCCTTTTATTAGCTGAAAGATGAATTATTTTGTTTGCTATATTTTTGTCAAAACTTAAATCTACAGCTTTAATCAAACTGTATGCTCCATTTGTGCGAGGATCCTGCCTGTCATTTTTACAGATACATTATAGCCATTATTTAAAGTAAAAGGTGTATTTGTTGGATGATTGGTGAGGCTGTGGTTTCATTGAATGATGAACCTTTGACTCTTTAGATAATATGATTATTAGGGTTAAAACTTATAAATTTTTCATATGGATTAGCTCTTTTTATTTTCATAACAATCCTGTAAAGCAGGTAAGGCAAGTATTATAGCTTCATTTTACCAAAAAAAAAAAAAAACAACAGCTGAGGCTCCAAAAGACAAAATAACTCCAGAAATTACGTCCGTAAGCAGTAGCAGGTGACCAATACTTGAATTCAAGTATTCTTACTCCAAATCATGTGTTTGTTCTGCATTTTCATGTAGTCAGTAGAGGATTTAGATATAGATTAGAATGTTGGCCAAGGCATTCATGTTTGGTACTTTTTAGAGGTGCTTTCTGGAGAGTTACATGTAATAAATTGAAGTGTCTATAATATGTGAAAGATGGCACTGCTAAGGAAGTCATGTTACTGAGTTTGATGAAAGAATTAATTTGAAGCAGCTATGATTGGCCTTTGAGCCTTATACTATGGGAAAACTAAGTACAAACATTTTATTCTCTGCTTACTTTGCATCTATATTCCAGCTTGTCTGAACCATGAGCTATTTAAGGCTTCAGATTTTTACCAAAGTCTTTTGAATATCCTTTTGCACTCTGTAATTTTGTTCCTCCCAGTTGAAAAGAACCAGCTGACTTTTTTGGTATTTTTATACCCTGTGCTTTATTGTCTTCCTCCTGTGTTTCCTACTCGACGCCAAAGTGCAGATGTTGTGATTACTACTTCTAGCTCAAGACATCTGCTTTTCAGTAGGTCCTTTTCTTTCATTCTGTTATAATCTTTATGTGAGCATAGTGTTGGATCTTGTCCTTGCAAGAACAAATACTCTTTTTTTTAACCTCTGGATTCTCCTATGGACAGTGCACTTAGTTTTTCTAAACATCTTCAAATCTATGAATTTTAGAATATTCCTGGAAGTACAGTTCTTTGATGAAAAAGCACTCATTGGAAGAACACAGGTCTAGACACAGTTTTCAGTGGGGTTAAATAAGAAGCATGGGGGTGTTGTTTTTCAGTTGCTAAGTTGTATCCAACTCTTTGGGACCCCATGGAATGCAGTGTGCCAGACTTACCTGTCCTTCACTATCTCACTATTTGAGAGTTTGCTCAAACTCATGTCCATTGAGTTGATGATGCCATATAACCATCTCATCCTCTGCTGCCCTCTTCAAATCCTACCCTCAATCTTTCCTAACATCAGGGTCTTTAGTAGGCTCTTCTCATGAGGTGGCCAAAGTATCAGAGCTTCAGCTTCAGTATCAGTCCTTCCAATGAATATTCAGGGTTAATTCCCTTTAGGAGTGACTGGTTTGATCTCCTTGTAGTCCAAGGAACTCTCAAGAGTCTTGTTCAACACCATAGTTCGAAAACATCAATTATTTAGCATTCAACCTTCTTTATGGTCCAACTCTCACATCCATACATGACTACTGGAAAAACCATAGCTTTGACTATACTGAGCTTTGCTTTGTAATACACTGTCTAGGTTTGCCATAGCTTTTTTCCCAAGGAGCAAGCATCTTTTAATTTCATGGCTGCAGTCACTGACAACAGTGATACTGGAGCCCAAGAAAAGAAAATTTGTCACTGTTTCCACTTTCCCCTTTCTATTTGTCATAAAGTGATGAGACCTGATACCATGATCTTAATTTTTTGAATGTTGAGTTTTAAGTCAATTTTTTTTTACTCTCTTGTTTCATTCTCAAGAGGCTCTTTAGTTCCTCTTTGCCTTATGCCATTATTATGGTATCATCTGCATATCTAAGGTTGTTGATATTTCTCCTGGCAATCTTGATCCCAGCTTGTGATTCATCCCACCTGGCATTTCATATGATGTACTCTTCATAGAAGTTAAGTAAGCAGGGTGACAATATACAGCCTTGATATACTCCTTTCCAATTTTGAACCAGTCCATTGTTCCATGTCCGGTTCTAACTGTTGCTTCTTGGCCTGCATACAGATTTCTCAGGAGACAGGTAAAGTGGTCTGGTATTCCCATTTCTTTAAGAATTTTCCACAGTTGATTGTGATCTATACAATCAAAGGCTTTTAGTGTAGTCGATGAAGCAGAAGGAGATTTCTTACTGAAATCCAATTGCCTTCTCTGTGAGTCAATAAATGTTGGCAATTTCATCTCTGGTTCCTCTACCTTTTCTAAATCTAGCTTATACATCTGAAAGTTCTCAGTTCACATATACTACCAAAGCCTAACTTGAAAGGTTTTGAGCATAAGCCTGCTATCATGTGAACTGCGTGTAACTGTATGGTTTTTGAACATTCTTTGGCATTGCCCTTCTTTGGGATTGGAATTAAAACTGACCTTTTTCAGGCCTGTGACCACTGCTGAGTTTTCCCAGTTTTCTGACATATTGCATGCACCACTTTAACAGTATCATCTTTTAAGATTTTAAATATTGTATTAGGTCATTTTTGCTATTAGATGCTCTCCTCCTGCTTGTTTTTCTGATTCAAGTCAAACAGAGTTTATATAGCTTATGACTAGAAAGTTCAATCTGTTCTAAAACGTACCCCCCAAAATGGCAGATTAAATCAGAGGCCACAAAGCTTCCACAGGTAGTATTTGTCATGAAGAGTGTTGAATTATTGAGAATATTTAAAAATTGAGAGATTTCAGACATGATTCTGGATTTCTGGTTCTTAATGAGAATGGGAGGTATGACAGAACAAAACTCACATTTCCATGTACATTTTTTTCTTCTTTTCTCCTTTCTATCACTCTGCCTCCCTCTCTTCCTCTTTCCCTCTAGTCTTCTATCAGTAAATAGTTAAATTTATTTCCAGATATGTATAATTTTCATCTTTTTGAACATTTAAAAAAAAATCCATGGTCAAGGTATCTTTTTTTTTTGGTATAAATCCTCCCCCACCCCCAAATATAGTAGGAATTCTTTAAAAATACATAATTCTATTTTAAAGTGTGTTAAAATAGGACATAAGCATCATTGTTTTCATTACCAAACTGGAAAGAATTTTATACCTGGAGCTAAAAGACCTGGTTTTGAGTTCTGGCTCTGCCACTTAGTAACTTTGAACAAATCCCTGAATTTCTCTGAGCCTGTGTCCTCATCTCTGCAGGGGGATGATTATATCTGCCAGCCTCATGGTCATGTGTATCAAATGTGATCATGGATGTGAAAGTTCTTAGTATACCATATGGCACTATGGAAGGTAAGATCCTTTTTAGGGAAGCAGAGCTATAGCATATGGCTTCTCAAGGAGCTTAGGATGTGGTTACAGAGATGGGACTCACATATAAGATAGATTAACAGTTAACAGTATCCTACTGCCTGCAAGGGGTGGAGGAATTAAATGTTATCAGACATAAGAAAAAGTACATGATTATGTAGTGTAACCAAGTTAAAAATTAAAAGGACTATGTGGCATTTCTTTGATTTATTAATTAATTTAATCCACACCTATTCCATGACAAGAAGCATTGTACGTAAACTGGGGATAACGTAGTGAAATAGAAAGCCTAGGTTCTTGCTTTTATGGGGACTGTATTCTAGTAGGGGGAGAGAATAAAATAAATGTAGGTTATATGATAGAGTTGATGAGCTGTTCCATTTATGACTCTTACCATATGCCATTTTTCTTTATTTTTATTGTGATAAATATGACATCAGAAGATTTACCATTTTCACCACTTACAGCATACAGTTCAATGGGATTCAGTATATTCACAATATTGTACAACTATGACAACTATCCATTTCCGGAACTTTTTCATTATCCCAAACAGTAGCTCTATAGCTGTTAAACAATAACTTCGCATTTCTCCCTCCCCTCAGCTCTTGGTAGCTTCTACTCTTCTTTCTGTCTTTTATGAACTGGCCTATTGTAGGTATCTCATATAAATGGGATAATACAGTATTTACACTTTTGTGTCTGGCTTATTCCGCTTAGCATGTTTTCAGGGCTCTTCCATGTTGTAGCATATATCATAATTTCATCCCTTTTTCAGGTTGCATGATATTCTGCTAAGTATATACAGCATAATGGTTATCCTGTACAATATTAGCTATTTTAATGTGATTTGATAAGAACTATAATTTATAAAAAAACTTTACAAAGTACTTTAATTAAACATGGTAAGAAGAGTATTAAGCTTCTGTGGTGGCTCAGATGGTAAGGAATCTGCCTGCAATGCCAGTGATCTGGGTTCTATCCCTGTTTGGCAAAATCCTCTGGAAGAGGGCATGGCAACCCACTCCAGTATTCTTGCCTGGAGAATCCCCATGGACAGAGGAGCCTAGTGGAATACAGTCCATGGGGTCTCAAAGAGTAGGACACGACTGAGCGACTAAGCACAGCACACACACAAGAAGAGTGTTAATTCAGGGATTATTGGTTAAATTGCTGTTAAACTGACATGGTATTTGGCACAATTGTTGTAAAGTATTCTACCTGCTGTGTCTTGGATTATTGTTCCCAACAATGAAGTAAGCGGATATAAACTGGGAGGAAATAAGGGTCAGTAGGTTTTCAACAAATATGGAATGACTGGCTGTAATGGGTTGGTTGCTAAATTGTGTACAGCTCTTGCAATCCCATAGACTGTAGCCTACCAGGCTTCTCTGTCTATGGGATTTTCCAGGCAAGGATACTGGAGGGGGTTGCCATTTCCTTCTCTTGGGGATCTTACCAACCCAGAGATCTAACCTGGGTCTCATACATTGCAGGTGGATTCTTTATTGACTGAGCCATCAGGGAGGCTCAATCAGTAGCTTGGACTACTCCTACCTGCCCCCTCCCCAGTGTAGGACTTCCCTCTAGTCTGTGTTATTTTGGGGGAATTTTTCTGAAAGAGATTCAGGTAACAGCCTTCTGCCACCACTTTGGGCTATAATTTCAGAATCTAATAAGTCTAATCATTGGGAAAATGTCTCAGGAGTGCACATTTAACTGCTTGACTGCTGCTTTGCAGTGTGATTTGCATACTGCTGGAACATACCTGCCCTCCAACCGAGGAAACCAAGTTCACCGTAAAGAAAATGTTAGGGATGGAAAGAAACAGCTGGTGGCAAAGATGGAATTGCTGTATATTATGTGATTTTATTCAGAAAAGGAAGTTCCAGATATTGGAAAGGGTAAAAAGTAAGATTTTAAAAGGAGCTGAAATCTCGTTGCAAAAGGAAGAAGCCAGAAAGCAGTATGCATGTGTCTGACTCTTTGCTACCCCATGGATGGTAGGCTCCTCTGTCCATAGGATTCTCCAGGCAAGAATACTGGAGTAGGTTGCCATTTCCTACTCCATATATATATATATTTATATATATTACACAACTTACTACACACACTGAGGTCTAAACTTATAGTGGTTGCTGCTTTGACTCTTAATGAACCAACTTTTCAATTGGTTATATTATTAACTGAAAAGTGAGTATAATACTTTATTAAATCTGCTGGTGTGCCATTCTTCTCTCTAAAGGATTTCCTTAATATTTATAAAGTTATGTACAAATATTGAACACACACAAGGAGTGTGTGTACAGTGAAGTAGTAAAAATGTACACATCTCAGAACTACAGTCTCTTTTCATCATGCGTTGCAACACTGCTGTGCTTGGAGTTAAATGATGGTACACATGGGTGTCCAAACATTTTGCTCAAACTATTACTCTTAGAGCAGAGTATGGACTCTGTTGAACTTGATTATTTCCTCCTGGACTTCTTTCCATTGTTTTCTGTTCGTTTGTTTGTTGGAATGGCATGCGTTCCAACACAGCTGTCAGTGCCTGGTCCAAGGTTTGCTTGCTTTTATACTTTTCGAAGGTAAGGTTGAAATGAGTTAATACTAGTACCTTTTGGGGGATGGTTATATGAGAGAAGGCCTTCCGAAATACAACTTTAACCTTTTAGTTCACTTACTGCTGAGAAGGTTCTTAGCTGAGGGAGGGACTGTATTGCAGTGGTTTATTGGTAAAGGCATGTTTCTCTCCTGAATGTATATTATTAGTGGACAACGTGTGATGGCCTGTGGGCCACACTGGATGCCCTCAGACCTGTAGCTGTAGTTACAGTGAGAAAGTGTCCTTGTGTGTGCGTGTGTTCAGTCACTCAGTCATGTCTGACTCTTTACAATCCTATGGACTGTAGCCCACTAGGCTCCTCTGTCCATGGGATTTCCCAGGCAAGAATACTGGAGTAGGTTGCCATTTCCTCCTCCAGGGGATCTTCCCAACCCAGAGATCAAACCCACATCTCCTGCATTGGCAGGCAGATTCTTTACTGCTGAGCCACCAGAAAAGCCTGAATGTGTCCTTCTTAAGCTACAAAAGTTATCCTAACAAAGAATCCTTGAAGATGAATTATTTTTATCATTTCCACTCATTCTTTTGCTTCTTTGTTAGCCTGAAAAAGAAATTGTGAGGTGGAGTGAATTTCTTCTGCAGCCTCATTTCCTAAGAGAACAAGCATAACTAGAGCAAAAGTAAAAAAGTACTTACCGAGTCTCGATGGTAATTGAGTGGACAAATAGTTAGAATTGATTTTATGACTACAAAATATTTCCTTTAATACTCAAAAATGTTTCCTTTAATAATCATAAAAGTTTTACTTAAAAAGGGAAGAAGATATTTTGTTATGAATCTTATGTGTGGAATTTAGATGTTATATGTAGAGCTGGTGATGATTTTTCCATACAGAATCACAAAATTGTATCCTAGGTTTGTGATTTTGGCATCTATCAAAGGGTGAGTATGATTGGGAGTTTTCTTATTCTATTTAGTTATATGTCACCCAACAGCTATGAAACATCACCATCTCTGTCATTCAGGAGTGGATGTTTTGTGGCTTGTCTATATACTGCCTGTCTCCTACCACCTGTTTCTAGCCATATTTTGACAGAGAATCATTGCTGTAAGAAGGTGGGAGGAGGTAAATCAAGATTTTTCTAGTTGTTGACATTTTTGCCTAAAGTTTTTGTAGGAGGATATTGAGCATGGAATAAGATTTGTGTTGTCTAGATTTTAATAATCCAGCCATCTCCTTTATAAATATCATCAACACACCATCATTTGATAATACACATATATTGTATATTAAATGGTACAGCCTAGCTTCTTTCCAATTAAATAGCTTTACTCCATTTTAAGTTTTATCTCAGTTGTACTCAAATTTGCTTCCGGTTGATTGTTTGATGTCATATGTTGCTTGTTACAGGTGGTTTAGTGTGAAATCTCACTTTGACTGTACCATGTAATCATAATGGTGTTTGTTGTTGTTCATTCACGAAGTCCTGCTTGACTCTTTTGTGACCCCATGGACTGTAGCTCACCAGGCTCCTCTGTCCACGGGATTTTCCAGGCAAGTATGTTAGAGTGGATTGCCATTTCCTTCTTAGGAAATCTTCCTGACCTAGGGATTGAACCCACATCTCTTGTGTTGGCAGAAGGATTCTTTACCGCTGTGCCACAAGCCCGTAACAATGCCTTCTGCTAATATTTTCCCTTGGGAAGAACAGATTTGGATTATCGAAACAGTATTTCATAATTAAAAAGAACGATAAATAATTGTAAGAGTAGGGCACTAAATACAAAACAGAAATGCAAAGAAAGAATTTTTTTAAGGTTAATGTTGTGAAGTGAAAGATTAAATTAAAATCTGATTGATTTAACTACTACGAAACCATCTACAGCTACTTTGAAAGGAGTAAAACACCCCAACAGGGCATGTAAGAATGAAGGATATGTGTTTAGAGTTGTCTTCTTTGTGCCTTGTGGCAAAGATACTGAGATCAGTTACCTGGGTTTTCCATATTGAAGAAAGAAGTTAATCACAGAAGAGTTTTAAATGATTACTTTGTCACAGCTAGCATTTATAGATCGATTACTATGCGTCAGGATCTGTGCTTGGAACTTTAAATCAATTAACATACTTAACATTCCAGTAGATATTGTTATTATCTACATATTACATAAGCAGAAACTAAGGGTTTATGAAATTAAATAGCATGTTTCTAGCAGGTGGTATGAAGTAAAGTCTCAGCGTCCCATTATGACTTCAAGCCTTATGTCCTTAGTTGCCATAAGACTAAATTTGCTACATTTTAAACTGAAATATACAATTCATATCTTCAGTATTGGCCAGAAGAACTTAAAGCAAGTTGAAGAAGTAGTTTTTAGACATCTTTTTTTTGAGTCTATATGCAGAAAATAGTCAATCAGAAAACATATGAAGATTTATTTTATTTTCTATCATTCTCTATATTCTAAGCTTTTTTTTTTCAAGCATGTTTCCACATAGAAGTCAATGTTAATTTCTTGTTTAAATTGATATACATGAAAACTAGAGTAGAGTTGGCAGATTTGGTAACAAAAATTATAGGACACCTAGTTAAATGTGAATTTTAGATAAATCTGATAAGGGATTTATTGCTGAAATATAAGGAACTTTTTATAATCTAACAGCAAAACAAAATGGATTTTAAAATGGGCAGAGGATTAAATAGACATTTTTCCTAAGACAACTCAGCAGGTGGCTAATGGTACATAAAAAGATGCTCAGTATCATTAATCATCAGGGAAATGCAAATCAAAACCATGGTGAGATATCACCAAATAGCCAAAAGATAACAAATGTCAGTGAGATTGTGGAGAAATTAGAACCTCTGCCCTCTGTTGGTGAGAATGTCTATAAAGCACTGTGGAAAACAATTTTTCAGTTTCTTTGAACATTAGAGATAGGAACACCATTGTTGTTCAGTTGCTCAGTCATGTCCAGCTCTTTGCGACCCATGGACTGCAGCATGCCAAGCTTCCCTGTCCTTCTCTGTTTCCCAGAATTTGCTCAAACTTATGTCCATTGAGTCCATAATGCCATCCAAAAATTTCATCCATATAGGAATACCATAAGAATCTAGCAATCCCATTCCTGGGTATATTTCTAAAGTATAATTGAAATTAGTATCTTGAAGAGAGATCTGCACTCCCAAGCTTATTACCACATTGTTAACAATAGCCAAGGTATTAAAGCCACCGAAATGTCTACTGACAAAGGAATGGATATAGAAAATGTGGTATATTCACTGTTGTTTAGTTGCTAAACTGTGTCTGACTCTTTTTTCTACTCCATGGACTGTAGCCCACCAGACTCCTTTGTCCATGGGATTTCCCAGGCAAGAATACTAGAGTGGGTTACCATTTCCTTCTCCAGGCTATCTTTACCACCCAGGGGTCAAACCCACACCTCCTGCACTGGAAGGCAGGTTCTTTACCACTGAGTCATCAGGGAAGTCTTGTACACTCATGTAGTGGAATACTATTCAGCCTTAAGAAAGATGGAAATCCTGCTGTTTGTGATTACATGGACGGATCTGAATGACAGTATGCTAGGTGAAATAAGTCAATCACAAGAAGACAAGTACTGCATAATTCCATGCATATGAGGTTTCTCATTAGTAAAACTTACAAAAGCGGAAAACAGAAAGCTGTTTGCCAGAGGATGTGGGGAAAGATGGGGAGTTATTCAATAGGTATAAAGTTACAGTCATAAAGCATGAATAAGTTCTGAAAATCTGCTGTACAGCATAGTGTGTATAATTAACAATATGGCATCGTGCACTTTGAAATTTGTTTAGATGGTAGAACTCATGTTAAACATTGTCCTTAACAGACTTACACACAGAAGGAAACAACACAAGGAAACTTTGGAGGTGATGGATATTTGTGTGTCTTGATGATGATGATGGTATCATAAGTGTTGGCAGGCCAAATGCATCAGACTGTATATACTAATATTTGCAGCATTCTAATATATTATTTTTCTCAGTAAACCTGTAAAAATATAAAAGTGAATTTAAGTTGGCATCCTGGATTTTATCTGATAATCCTAAATTTGTCACTTCTGGTATAACAATTTTATTAGGTCTAGTCTCAATAGACTAATATCTGGTATATCTTGGACCCTTAACTCTGAAGTTTTAACTCACCTTTCACCAGATCATGCAGTGGGTATAAATAACAAAAGATACAACATTTAAAGATTGATCGTTTTGTAGCCCAAAGGTCACAGTAATGAAAAACAATAGTATTTCCTTTATCCAGTGTCATGGCGATATGGTGATCTTCTTTTGATGATTTTCTAGATAAATGATAGTTAGAACTTCCTTTTAGTCGTTTTTTAAGTCTAAAGTGTACCATCTACTTTGGGGCCCGTTAAAAAGTATTTGGAGTATTGTATTTGCAGTGAGAATTGAACCAGTAGGCGGAAGATTGGTTTCAAGACCCTTCTCTACCATCTACAACTTGTCTTCAAGTGTTCTTTCAGATTTGATCTGTAATCTGAGAATATTAATATGCACAGCACTTACATCAGAAAGTTATCATAAAGATCTTTTCATGTGCCTGTTGGCCATTGGTATGTCTTCTCTAGAAAAATGTCTATTTAGATCTTTTGACTATTTTTGATTGGGTTGTTTGTTTTGTTTTGTTTTTGATATTGAGTTGTATAAGCTGTTTATATGTTTTGGATATTAACCCCTTAGCTGTCCTATCATTTGCAAATTTTTCCTCCCATTCTGTAGATTGTCTGTTCCTTTTGTTGATAGTTTGCTGTACAAAAGTTTTTAAGTTTAATTAGATCCTCTTTATTTTTGCTTTTATTTCATTCGGATCCCCCAAAAATGTTTCTACAGTTTATGTCAAAGAGTGTTCTGCCTATGTTTCCTTCTAGGAGTTTTAAAGTTTCATGTCTTACATTTAGGTCTTTAATCAATTTTGAGTTTATATTTGTACATGATGTGAGATGTTCTCTCTCATTTTTTTGAAAACCATCACAGTGGACTCTTTTGTTTGAAGATTTATTTATTTTTTTTTATCTTTGGTTGTGGTGGGTTTTCAATGCCACGTGGGCTTTCTCTCATTTTGGCCATGGAGCTGCTCTTAGTTGCAGTGAGCAGGTTCTCCTTGCAGTGGCTTCTCTTGCTGGGGAGCACAGGCTCTAGGCACGTGGGCTTCTGTAGTTGCAGCGTGTGGGCTCAATAGTTGTGGCTCGTGGGCTCTAGAGTGGAGGCTCAGTAGTTGTGGCACACGGGCTTAATTGCTCTGCAGCATGTGGGATCCTTCGGGATCAGGGATCAAACGTGTCATTTGCATTGCAAGGTGGATTTTTAACTATTGAACCACCAAGGAAGCCCAGGAGCTGTTCTAATTTCATTCTTTTACATGAAGCTGTTCACTTTTTCCAGCACCACTTATTGAGGAGACTCTTTTCTTTATATATTCCTGTCTCCTTTGTCATAGATTAATTGGCCATAAATACCAGTATATTTAAAACTATAAACATATGTAGTAATATTAATAACTTAAGTTATTATGCTGTGTCCCAGGTATCTCTACAGGCATTAGAGGAATATTTTTCCTTGTATCTAATGATCTAAGATTTCTGTACATTTATAAATTTGATGTCTGTTTTTGCTTTAATGACTATGCCAAAGCCTTTGACTGTGTAGATCACAATAAACTGTGGAAAATCCTGAAAGAGATGGGAATACCAGACCACCCGACCAGCCTCTTGAGAAACCTGTATGCAGGTCAGGAAGCAATAGTTAGATCTGGACATGGAACAACAGACTGGTACCAAATATGAAAAGGAGCATGCCAAGGCTGTATATTGTCACCCTGCTTATTTAACTTATATGCAGAGTCCATCATGAGAAACGCTGGACTGGAAAAAGCACAAGCTGGAATCAAGATGCTGGGAGAAATATCAATAACCTCAGATATGCAGATGACACCACCCTTACGGCAGAAAGTGAAGAACTAAAGAGCCTCTTGATGAAACTGAAGGAGGAGCATGAAAAAGTTGGCTTAAAGCTCAGCGTTCGGAAAACTAAGATCATGGCGTCTGGTCCCATCACTTCATGGCAAATAGATGGGGAAACAGTGTCAGACTTTATTTTTCTGGGCTCCAAAATCACTGCAGATGGTGATTGCAGCCATGAAATTAAAAGACGCTTACTCCTTGGAAGGAAAGTTATGGCCAACCTAGATAGCATATTAAAAAGCAGAAACATTACTTTGCCAACAAAGGTCCATCTAGTCAAAGCTATGGTTTTTCCAGTGGTCATGTATGGATGTGAGAGTTGCACTATAAAGAAAGCTGAGTATCAAAGAATTGATGCTTTTGTTTTTTTGGGTTTTTTGGGGGTATTATTTATTTACTTGTTTTCTTTACATTATCATGTTGGTTTTGCCATACATTGACATGAATCTTTTGAACTGTGGTGTTGGAGAAGACTCTTGACAGTCCCTTGGACTGCAAGGAGATCCAACCAGTCCATCCTAAAGAAGATCAGTACTGGGTGTTCCCTGGTAGCACTGATGTTGAAGCTGAAACTGCAATACTTTGGCCACCTGATATGAAGAGGTGACTCATTTGAAAAGACTCTGATGCTGGGAAAGTTTGAGGGCAAGAGGAGAAGGGGACGACAGAGGATGAGATGGTTGGATGGCATCACTGACTCAATGGACATGGGTTTGAGTGGTCTCTGGGAGTTGGTGATGGATAGGGAGGCCTGGTGTGCTGTGGTTCATGGGGTCGCAAAGAGTCAGACACACCTGAGCAACTGAACTGATACTGATACTGATTCTCTGATATCCCAGTGTCAGTATTCATTTTGCAGAGCCGTCTGAAGACTCTATTAATCAGCCCTGCTTTTTTTTTTTAAAGCCTGTTTCATATTCCTGCCTTTAATTCTATAGACTTAGGATCAATTCCTAAAAGTAGATTCACTTTCACCTGTGATTAAAATATGCAAGTTCTTTTACTTCTTGCTTAAAAAATTTATTTCTCACTAATTCCCAGCCAGGTGGCTATGCCCTAGATGTTATTAATAATGTGTAATAATAGCTACAGTTTGAGTGTCTACTTTATTCTGGCTTTGTATCAGATTCTTTATATACACTGTATTTATTCCTTACAACAGCCCTACCAGTATGTAATAAATAGTATTTATGCATTCCATATGTGGGCATTGAGGCTCATAGTTGTTAAGTAAACTTGGCAGACGCATTTTCCTATTGTGTGTCAGAGGTAGGATCCTATTCAGGTAAGTAGTTCTGCCTTGCAAACCATGTTCTGAAAGAAGGACCTTTGAAGAAATAGTAGTACTGCTGATTTAGCATGTAACTTTCTTTTAAGTTCAAACCATCACACAATTTCTTGTTAGTTGTAATGATATTCCTATTTGAAAAAATAGATGGCATTCCCATTTTATAGATTGAAAAGAAAGCTAAGTGATTCAGTTGTAACAACACGCACAGCAATTCGGTTTAGCTTAGCCCTTGTCATTTCAGGTGTCTTTCAAAAATGATTGCTTTATTTTGCCTATAGTGTTTTTGTCTGTTTTCGGTATTAGCACTTGGAGCCTTAGAATATTGTATGTTTCAGGAAAAATCATTTGAATGATAATACATTTCTATTTCCTGTCATTATGGCCTGTAGGTGGCAAAGGCATTTATGTAAAATCAGCACTTTGGTTGTACATACTAGGCATAAAGCAAAAGCACTCCTGGGTTTCTGTACCCACCAAAATTGCAGTATTGTAAGAAAATGAATGGACATATAAATTTTAGGTGAAGGAAGGAGGCAATAGTGGTTCTTAAAAGAGGCTTATATTTGCTGCCAGGCAATCCTTAGAAACCAGTGGAGCTTTCTTGGCTAAATCTCCAGGGTTGACTTCTTAACTGAGTGGAATGTAAAAGGTACATTCATCATGACACACTGATGTATTGTGAGAGAATTTTATAGCTATTGTTTCCATTTAGAATAATGTGAGAACCAGGATTATATTCCAAAGTCTTTGCTTTGAACCTAAAAAAAATGTGAACTAATTGGACTAAGCTTATGGCTGGCATACAAAAATGCAAAGTCTATAAACTTTATTTTTTAGATATTCATTTGGCTACTTAAGGTCTTGGTCGTGACATGTGGAATCTTTCCCTAGGACGCGTGGCCTTCTCTCTAGTTGTGGCACTCAAGCTCAGTAGTTGCACCACACAGGCTTAGTCACCCCATAGCATGTGGGATCTTAGTTCCCTGACCAAGAATTGAACCTGTGTCCCCTGCACTGCAAAGTGGATTCCTAGCCATTGGAGTACCAGGGAAGTCCCATAAGTCTATAAACTTTTGATAATTTTTTAAAATGTGAAAGCCAGATTCTGTTCAATGAGTAGATTCTAATTCAAATAAAGTACATAGTTAAGTGTGGTGTGAGATACTATAATGTCATGGTATTGGATATGTGGTATAAAGTGGATCCAAATGAATACCAGTAATTAAAATGAGTAGAACTTATCACCTCAGCTTCTAAATAATATAATACAACACCGTAGGATTATTGGTAGGGTCACATGATTATCTCTTAAATTTGCTACTATATTTTGTATGTACAAAGTATGTACATACAGGAATCCCTTATACTTTAATATGCATCTGTATCTATTTATCTAATCTCAATACTGATATCAATGTCTGTCTGCTTCAAATAATATTTGCTATTTCAGTAAGTAACTTGGACATCATAAATAGAGTCATAGTATTTATCATAAATGCTAGTCAAGTTGGACATTATTATTGGATAAAACCAGCAATATAGTGAAATTTGTGGCTCAGGATGTCATATTTAGTAGGATTATTGTAATAACCTATCATAAAACAAAGGATAATTAATTTTGGATGGTGCATTTAAAAGTAACAAAATACTTAGGGTAATGATAATATTTTAATAATAACTTGTATTTGTATAGCATAGATATTTATAAAACCTTAATCTTAGTCTACCCTGACTTTGGTATTTTTAACTTATCTCTTCCTTCTGGCTTTTTCCAATCACCTGTTCAAGTCTCTCACTACCATTTTATCTTTACTTCCCTTTTCAGTATGTTTCTTCAAAGAGTAATTTAGTCTGTTTTCATTTTCTCATCTCCCACTCTCCTCACTTCATTTTGTTATCACTCCACCAGTATGTGCACTGTACTTTCCACTAGCATTCCTAGCTGCTGAGTATAGCAGACATTTAGTTGTTTAAAATAAAAAAGTAATAAAACTTCCATTAAAAAGGATTCATTTGTTCTGATTCTAAAATCAATGCACAGATTTCTTCATTGAACATATGTTGATGTTCTGTGATGTAGGTATCGTTTTGTGTGCTGGCACAGTGATTAATAGAGAAGAACTTGGACTTCCCTGGAAGTCCAGTGGTTAAAGCACTGTGCTTCCAAAGCAGGGACACAGGTTCAATCCCTGGTTGAAGACGTTCTACATGCTGTGTGGTGTAGCAAAAAAAAAAAAAATGTTGAGAGGATTTTTCCTTATAGAAATAATATTTTAATGAGAGAAAGAAGAAAAGAATACCTCAAATATGTAAATAAGTGAATAAAATAATTTCAGATTATAATAAATGGAGAAAATATAAATGGTCCCCAACTTTAAATGGTTTGCATTCATATAAATTTTAATTTGACTATACTTTCAGACTACTTTGAATTTTGATTTTTTTCTTGGCTGGCACTATGTGGTACAATACTTGTTCCTGATACTGGAAAATATGGGTGAATTGAAGCTTCCTGTTAGCCATGTGATCCCAAAAGTAAATAGCTGCTGCACTTAGAATCATTCTGTACCCATACTACCATTCTGTTTTTCATTTTCAATATAGCACTCAATAAATTTATGAGATATTCAACACTTCATTGTAAAATAGGCTTTGGTGGTTTAGTCGCTAAGTCATGTCCAACTCTTGTCACCTCATGGACTATAGCCTGCCAGCCTCCTCTGTCCATGCAATTCTCCAGGCTAGAATACTGGAGTGGGTTGCCATCTCCTTCTCCAAAATAGGCTTTATGTTTGCCCAACTGTAGGCTAATGTTGGGCTTCCCAGATGGTGCTAGTGATAAAGAACCAGCCTGACAATGCAGGAGATTTAAGGAACTTGGTTTCAATCCCTGGGTCAGGGAAATCCCCTGGAGGAGGGCATGGAAACCCACTCTGGTATTCTTGCCTAGAGAATCCCATGGACAGAGGAGACAGGTGGGCTATGGCCCATAGGGTCATGAAGAGTCGGACACAAAGTGACTTAGCATACACGCAAAGGCTAGTGTAAGTATTCTGAGCATGCTTAAGGTAGGCTGGTCTGAGCTCTGATATTTTATAGGTTAAGTGTATCAAATGCATTTTTAGTGTACACTGAATTAATCTGGATGTAGCCCCATTTTAAGATGAGGAAGATCTATACGACAGGATATTAGGAACAAGAGAGAGTGGGGTGGGTGTTTCTGGACTCTGAAGGGTAAAACTCTCAGGAGGTGCTCTCTGTGGAGGTGATCATCAACTGAAACTGACCATGCAAAGACGAGAGGGAGAGCTTTCAAGGCAGAGCTAACGTTTAATTTGGGTTTTAGAATGAGTTTGGCCACGAGGGGATTGGTTTGCACCCTTGGAGTTTCCAAAGTGAAATCTGAAACTGGCCTCCATATGTGGAGGGTGAGGAGGGACACACAAGGGAGAAAACACTACAGATTGGTAAGTGGCGCATTTAATAAGCAAGAGGACTTACATGGGAGGCTTGTCTTAGGTGATGAATGAGTTGGTTTCCGCAGCTGCCCAGCAAATCTTAAGAGGCTTTACTAGGGTTCAGTCATATATTCAGTCTGGATGGTCTTAGCAACACATCACCTCTCGAGGTCCATCCTTGGAGTAGCTCCCCCTGTGGGCACAGTGGGCAGAATATACATTCCCAGGACAGCTGGGTACAGCTTGAGTATCAACCAGCAGTCATGTCCTCTTGATTAACTCCTCTGACAAAGGGACAGAGGGAGTGCCTATGTTAGTGTGAGGAAAGATGGGAACATGGATGTGAATTGAGGTCAGAGAAGTCAAGCAGGGAGATGATGTTGAAGGTTCTCTCCAGTGAGAAATTTAGATTTTTACTCTTATTTCAATATGCAGGTAAATTCTAGGGTTTTCAGCAAAGAGTGGGGTGTGGTATTATTTGACTTACATTTTATAAGTACCATCTGGTCCCTATCAGGAGAGAAGGAACTTACCAGTTGGAGCATTCTATCTCAAGGTTAAATTCCCGTACCAGATCTGGCTGTTAAAGTTCATGCCATCGTAATTTGTTGACACAAGGTTGGAATGAATATTAGATCAGTGTAGAAAGACGTCCTATAAAAGAATTTTGTACTGAGCTGGGCAGAAAGTTCCTTTGGGATTTTGTAACATGGAAAAACTCGAATGAACTTTGTGGCTAACACAATATACATTGCCTTATATGACCGTTATTAAGGCCTCCCTGATGGCTCAGTGGGGTAAAAGAATCTACCTGCGATGTAGTAGACACAGGAGACTCAGTTTCTATCTCTGAGTTGGGAAGATCACTTGAAGAAGGAAATGGTAACCCATTCCCATATTCTTGCCTGGGATATCCCATGGACAGAGGAGCCTGGCTGGTTACAATCCATGGGGTCGCAAAGAGTCAGACACGACAGAGTGACCAAGCACTCCAAAACACACACATACACATGACCTTTACTTCCTCAAGTAAGAAGTGCCTTAAGTTCTGGGCCAGGCCAGGTGATTGGGTTCTGGGCTCCAGCTTTTTATCTCCTTGTTTATAAGTCTTTCCCAGCTTTGTTCCCCTTCCATCTTCTTTATATCAGTTAAACCTGCTTTCTGTTTTTATGATGATTTTTCTAGCAACATAATAGTTTCTTGCTTATTTATAATTAAAATACACTTTTAACATCAGTGGGGATGCAGAGGGTTCTAACATCTGAGAACACTACACTGAGACATCTACATCTGAGTGAATATAACTGAAACAGTGCAGATGAGGAGAGCAAAAGAAAGTCTGGAGATTTAATTGTCAGTTCTCTACTTTGACAGCTTTTCACTTCCACATCCTTCACTGCCAAGGTTAGCATTTCTCAATTACCTATTTCCCCTGTTTTGCCAGCGGCTGCTGCTGGGGGAGCAATTTCAAGGCTTCATCCTCTCTGTGAGTTTATCCTTCACTTTCCAGTTTCTTCTTCCCTCGGCTTTTGCTGTTATAACATTCACTTAAATGTTGCTTTAAAAAAAAGAAAAGAAAAAAAACCGAAACAACAGAGAAATGTGACAATTTTGAAAGTGCATTCAGCCCTTGACTGTGGGGGAAATTTTTAGACCGAGACCTGGTGTTTAGTATCTTGAATGAGAAGTGAGTGCCCCCACCTTCTGTGCTCTTGTACAAGGTCAAGAAGAAGCATAGCATCCAGCCTTTTTCCTTTCCTGGTTTTCTTCCTGGGTGCTGCCCCTTTGTGGAACATCAGTCATCACTCTGTTACATTTCAGTTTGCTCAAACTTGGTTGCTATTTTAAAATCACAATGAATCACATTCTAGATTGGGTTTCTCCCTTCTCTTTTTCTTCTTCGCTTTGTCTTATGTTCCCCTCTCCTTCCCCATCTCACTTTTTTCTTTCTGTGGGTCTTTTCCTAGTTTCATCCTAAAACAGTGACACACACTTGCTTCCTGCTCATGGTGGCAATGGCCTGATTTATTTGGCTCTACTACATGATGTGACCCACGTTCCACAAATACTCTTTTAGTTATTGAGCTAAACCTTGGGCCAGGCTCCTTCTTATTGTTCAGTTGCTAAGTCATTTCTGACTCTGTGACCCCAGGGACTGCAGTGCACCAGCCTTCTGTGTCCTTCATTATGTCCCAGAGTTTGCTCAGATTCATATCTATTGAGTCGGTGATACTATCTAACCATTTTGTACTCTGTCGCCCACTTATCCTCCTGCCTTCAGTCTTTCCCAACATCAGAGTCTTCTCTAATGATTTGGCTGTTTGAATCAAGGGGCAGAAATACTGGAGCTTCAGCATCTATCCTTCCAATGAATATTCAGGGTTGATTTCCTTTAGGATTGAATGGTTTGATCTCCTTGCAGTTCAAGAGACTCTCAGGCTCTAGGTATTTTCAAATGTGTGGTTCACAGTCCCTATCTTTAGAAATCTTGTATGACGGTGAGGGATGGGGATAAGTAAATAGAAAATTGTATTATATGTGGCATGTCCCTGGTATGTATAAAGTAGGGCTGTTAACGTGGTCTTGACCAAATCTTATAGCAGGAATTCTAAGCTGCACCCTGACCAATGAATAGAAATTAGCAGTTTGAAGAGTGGGTGGCACATGGAGGTGGGTGACATGTTTCAGGTGACATGGAGATTTAGCTGGAAGATGTGGAGGAGATTTTTTAGAGTTAAAATATTGACTATGAGTATATGTGGAGAGAGAGATGGAAAAGAATGGTGTAAAGTAAGATTGGAGACAGAAAGAGGAGAGTTGTTATTTTTAACTCTGATACCAGTACAAGTTTTTCTTTTTTCTTTTTTTTTCTTGAACATAGAAGAGAATCGTGTGACGGTTTTAATCATATGAAGGGGGTCTCATGATCATTGTTACATGCTTGGCTACAGTACAGAGTGCTATATGGATTTTCTTGGTGGCTCAGATGGTAAAGAATGTGCCTGCTATGCGGAAGACTTGGGTTTGATCCCTGGGTTGGAAAGATCCCCTGGAGGAGGGCATGGCAACCCATTCCAGTATTCTTGCTTGGAGAATCCCATGGACAGAGGAGCCTGGTGGTCTACAGTCCATGAGGTCACAAAGAGTCGGACACAACTGAGTGACTAAGCACAGCACACATAGAGAATGCATTTCGCTCTGTCAGCAGTATTTATCAGGCACTTCCTAAGTACTAATCATGACAGACAGAGTCATGAAGAAAAGCAGACACAGACCCAGCCTTCGGTTCCAAAGGACAGCAATATTGGTAGCAGGAAGTCCAGTTAGGAGGCTGTGTGTTGCCCATGAGAAATTTTGGTGGTCTGAACTGCAGTATTGCAGCAGGGACGTGTACATAAGTAAGAGATATTCAGAAAGCAGTATTGACAGAACGTGGTCATTGACTGGATAGGGGTAGGGGTGCTATGAGAGGAAAGGCAGGGGTCTTTACAGACTTTCAAATGTTGACCTGCTTTCTCCTTTCTTTTTCAGTTTGACAGCCTGGTGATTTTGTGGGTGTTTCTGTTTCCATATGCCTAGTTATCAGTTTGACCAGTTGTCAGTTCTGTCATCCCGTGTGGTCGGTGGACAATAATAGGGAAAATACAATGGGTCATTGACCTTGCAGCAGAGGCCATTTGCTACTGGAAAGCTATTATCAAGAATTATGCTAAGCAGCTCTTCTTGTCAGATGAAGTTTGCTAAACTGTTCATTCTGTTATAGGATATGCAGTAAAATATGGTTGCAGGGAATGGATGTAGGAGAGGGGGCAGGATGGTGGCAAAAATGTGAGAAAAGTAGAATCTCATAACAAAGCTATCAGTAAGGGTGCTAAAAAACCACCAAAGTAATAGAATGGAAGATTTTAAATGGGAATTAAATGGGCACTTGAGAGTGAATACTCCTATACCAGACTGTTTCTCTAAGATACTTCCTGAGGACATTAGTATACTGTATTACACTGTGAAGAAAGGTTTCTAGACAATGCTGTATACTCAGATATGCCTCTTGATTCAAAGTATCTAGTTGAACTCAGAGTTTTGTAAATCTACTTGCCCCCTTTGTTTTTCACCAATACTGTATTAACGTTCTGTGAAAGGGATGCCTCACAGAACACACAGATTTGGGAAATGCTGGTCTAACAAATTATGGCCATGGTAATGGTTAACACCTATTGAGTGTTAATTATCTTGTATGCATAGTGGTAAATTCTTTCCATGAATTTACTCCTTTAGTTTTTGTACCAACAACTATGAGATAGATATTATTCTCATTTTGCTTGCAAAAATACTTAGTTAAGTAATTTATCCAAAGTCATACAGACAGTAGGCGAGAAGCCAAATTTTAAGCCAAGCCATCTAATCTGAACACGTCACAAGACCAAGGTCCATGGAGGACTTGGGGCTGTTGGGCCCATTGAAATTCTGCTGGGGTCCAGCCCCAGCGGGGTCCGGGGGTCTTGAGGGATGAGTGGCGTCGGCGGAAGAACTGAGCTGAGTCAACGTGTGGTGATGGAGCAGTCTCTCTTTATTGCTGTTAGTTTGTGGGATGATGGAGAAGTCTCTCTCGTTTATTGTTGGTTTACAGTTTTATAGCCAAAAGACATCCCCATTACATCATTACATCACCTATCATTCTATACAATTTTTTGTTTTCTACCTTCCATAGCAACCTTATCATTGAGCTCATTCCCCAATCTATCATGAAACATTCCCCTTACAGAAGTCAGATTTTTATGTAATTAGATTTAACAATAGTATGTTTACCATTTGAATGTCTTCAGTATACTTCATTCAATCATGATAAGTACATCAACCTAAGTAGAAAGGTTACTTTTCTCTTGTCAGGTACAACTATGTAGAAGCTAGAGGGAAGGGCTAAAGCTTGAGACTGTTTATTCTAGTAACCTACTCCGGTTCTTACGAAGAAAGAGGACAAAGAGACAGTTTAGAGACAGGAAAGAGAACTAAGAGACAGTCAAGCAGCACTGCTTCAGCAATAAAACCCTATTAACCTTATAACTACTATAATGAATTCCTATGTCTACATTATCCTAAAGCAATCAATATCTCCAACTATGCTGGCCACAGTTATGAGCATTCCTAAGTCTCAATCCAGCCTGATTTCTTCAAGGAAGGGAGCCTCCTCCGTGGAGTGATGGGAGGAGTGGGAGGAGTACGAGCCTTTCTGGTGGTGGCCTTGCCATGACCCCTAGAGAACTCTTGGTAAACTCCCCAGTAAGGAGTAGTAATCTATTTAAATGTCCCTTTCATTCCTCCTTAGCCCCTGGGGAAGGTGATCCACCTTCCCGGATCCTCTGGTCGATAAGGTCTGGGGGGATTATCTCAGGACGAATTCTTTCCAACTGGGACTGACCTTCTGAGATGAGCCAATGTTCCGAGCATGAACAGAACTCCCAAGAAAAATACCAAGGGAGGGGGCTTGCCCAGGATGCCCCGATAAAGAAAGTCAGCTTTGCAATTTCTTTCTTAGTCTAGTGACCTTGTCATCCGAGCAAGGGGGCATCCTGATGGCTCCTGGCAAAATTCCCTTCAATCATCTCATGAATGGATGGGCCTCTCATGTATTCCAGGAACAATAAAACATCCAAATGACTGAACACTCTCCAGGCTCATAGTCATTGAGCCCTTATACATGCCAGCCATGAGGCCAGGCTTTTTACATAAATACTCCATATGACAGAAGAAAAAGTTGAGGCAGGAGATCCAGAAACTCACACAAGATGACTCAATTAGAAGCTGAGAGAGCCTGGACTCAAATGCAAACAGTCTAACTCGGGAGTAAGTCTGGGTCTGTATTCTTAGTCATACAGTGCTGCCCCCTCAACATCTGAATCAGTGTGAACAATCTCTCCAGGCCGAGAAGTGTAACTGTGTATCTGTATTAAATATACACACAATATCAATTTATTTTTAATCTACTTATTGGTATGAGTGACTTCTCTTCAGAATTATACAGTCATCATTGCTACCACCGAGTCATACTTTTGGAGACAGAATATTTTGGAAGTGAAAGTGTAAGCAAAAAGATAACTTGGAGGACTCAGGAGGAGGAATCAGGCTAGGTGAGGAAGCCAAACTTGCACTGGAACTAAGACAAGAATGCAGGTCAGACAAAAATGGAGTTCAGTCCATTCAGAATCAAATCTGAGGAGGTACAGTGTGATGGATTTATATTTTGTCTCCCTCATAAATAAAATGCAGATAGATTATATTTTATGTTTTGCTTACCCCTTAGAAATATAATAGTTAATGCAAAGATTTTAGATTAAGGCAATTTGGTGTTTGGGTTTTTACTGTATCATTAAACACAAATTTAATGTAATTTCTGTCCTTCATCATCTGCAAAATGGGGATAGACATACCAACATCCGAATTTGTCCTGAAGAACAGTTGAAATAATGTTGTATTCAGTGATACAGAAAGGAGGTGCTAAACTTTTGTTATGGGTAGCTATTATTTTATTATAATATTGCTTTGTTTTCCTGTTTTGTAGTCTCAACTTGAAAATATTAACTTGCTATTTTTCATTCTGATATTTCATTTTCCTTCTACTCAAAGTACAGCATGGTAGATTCCAACAGTATTAAGACATCTGTGTTTCAGCAGTAGTGATGTTGTATAGTAAAGTGACTTTTAAAAAGAACATTAGAAATATAAGATTTGAAGTGACTTTATTCTGTGCAGGAATTCATCAAATACATTTTTTATCTAAACTCTTTACCCTGACCATTTGACTTGGCTTTGAAGAAGGATTTTTTAAAAGTAAAACAAATAACTTACTTAAAGATTATTCAGACAACTGTGTCTTGAATTTTTTGAATAAGTTGAATCTATATTTATATGCAGAGAAAAATAGTAATGTATTCCAGTTGGTTTCAGCTGTCACTAAATGAAACAAGGTTGATAGAGGTAGGGCCTCTCTTATCCCTTGCATTGTATTAAGGTACTTTGTTTGGAAAACTTTAGTTTATTTTTCTGTTCATAATTTATATGCAGTGAACAGTATTTTAATATAAGAAATGCAAATTTAGTTGTTAAGATGTCATAGGAAGCTGTAAATGTACTATGATCATAGTGGTAAAACAGTGGGTTCATATACTTAAGATTTTTATTATTATTATTATTTTTTGCAGGATGAGTAAGAGATACTTACAGAAAGCAACAAAAGGAAAACTGCTAATAATAATATTTATTGTAACCTTGTGGGGGAAAGTTGTATCCAGTGCAAACCATCATAAAGGTAAGCTCTTCTGATTTCTTCCTCACTGTCTGTGGAAGGAAACTCTCTTTAACACAGACTATTGTGTTCTGCCTTTACTGGTGAGTTACTTTTACTGAATATGGGTCTGCCCATTGCAGTTCTTTTCACGTGAAGATGCAGAGAGACTTATTCCTAATATGGCTTTGATAGGGAATGAATGACTATTAAAATGTTTCCAAGATTACTGTTACTTTTGCAAATAAAATTCAAAGAGTACGGAATCATGAATCTGCTTTCTTCTTACCATTTCCATTTTTAAGATGTTAAAATGTTGAGTTGACAGGCAACAAAGATGAGTTTCAATGTGCAATTATCCAACAATGAAAGCATCTTTAATGATACTTATCTTAATAATATGTATACATGTGAATTTCCTTTCAGTATTTTTTGTAGGTCATATTTCTTCACGCCAGAGTATATCTTTGGCCAGTATTTGGGTTTTACTGCTAGTATATTAAGCAGACTCAATCCTGCCATGAAACAGAGGGAGGGAGGACATTTTTTTATATATGTGTGTTAAGCTTGATAGCTCAAAATTATGCCTCTTTCTGTTCTCTTTCCTGAGCATGAGACTCAGCATAGTGAATAAATACCTTTTCCCAAATGAATTAAAATGGGCTATTTCTGGACTCTTCCTTCCATAACTAAGTATTCACAACCTGAAAAGTCAATTTAGATTTTTCTGTGAAGTATGATTTTATAATCTAGTTCTTTTTCCTCTGTAAAGTCCACAGGTTAGCAATTTGCTTTCTTATTTTTGATTAGAGTTAAGACTGCCTTGCCTTGAGTTTTGTAACACTTAAAGTAGTTACATATGTACATTTAATTAGCGTTACATGGAAGAAGTATGCCAGGGAGGGGAAAGATGTGGTGTGAACACTCATAAACACTTATAAATCTTCCCCACTCTCATGTTTAAAACAAAAAAGGTCATCTTTCAAAATATGAATTAAAAAATTTTTTTTTAAATTTTTTCTCTTTTATTTATTTATTTATTTTTCTTTACATTATTGTGTTGGTTTTGCCATATATTGACATGAATCCACCATGGGTATACATGTGTTCCCCTTCCAGAAGCCCCCTCCCACCTCCCTCCTAATTCCATCCCTCTGGGTCATCCCGGTGCACCAGCCCTGAGCATCCTGTATCATGCATCAAACCTGGGCTGTTGATTCATTTCACATGTGATAATTTACATGTTTCAATGCCGTTCTCCCATATCATCCCACCCTTGCCCTCTCCCATAGAGTCCAAAAGACTGTTCTATACATCTGCATCTCTTTTGCTGTCTCACATACAGAGTTATTGTTACCATCTTTCTAAATTCCATATATATGCATTAGTATACTGTATTGTTGTTTTTCCTTCTGGCTTACTTCACTCTGTATAATAGGCTCCAGTTTCATCCACCTCAGTAGAACTGATTCAAATGTATTCTTTTTAATGGCTGAGTGATATTCCATTGTGTATATGTACCACAGCTTTCTTATCCATTCATCTGCTGATAGACATCTAGATTGCTTCCATGTCCTGGCTATTGTAAACAGTGCAGCGATGAACATTGAGGTACATGTGTCTCTTTCAATTCTGGTTTCCTCAGTGTGTATGCCCAGCAGTGGGACTTCTGGGTAATATGGCAATTCTATTTCCAGTTTTTTAAGAAATCTCCACACTGTTTTCCATAGTGGCTGTACTAGTTTGCATTCCCACCAACAGTGTAAGAGGGTTCCCTTTTCTCCACATCCTCTCCAGCATTTATTGCTTGGATGACTTTTGGATGGCAGCCATTCTGACTGGTGTAAAGTGGTACCTCATTGTGGTTTTGATTTGCATTTCTCTGATAATGAGTGACATTGAGCATCTTTTTCTTGTGTTTGTTAGCCATTTGTATGTCTTCTTTGGAGAAATGTCTGTTTAGTTCTTTTTATAAAAAGTTTCTTCATATTTTACAACCCTGTTTTTGCCCCACTTTGCATGTTTTCTTCTTTTTCTTAGTATAACACACAGATCTACAAATAAAGCTTTAAAATTTTAAAATAAGGGTTACTGGTATAAATTAAAAAGATGTCAAGGAAGATGTTATTCACATGCCTCCAAATTGGCTATAGTGAACCAAACTGAAGAATAATGCAGCCTTAAATTGGTATTGTTCAGTCACTCAGTCCTGTCCAACTCTTGAAGACCCCATGGAAGCATGCCAGGCTTCCCTGTCCTTCATCATCTCCTGGAGATTGCTCAAACTCATGTCCATTGAGTCTGTGATGCCATCCAACCATCTTGTCCTCTGTCATCCCCTTCTCTGGCCTTCAGTCTTTCCCAGTATCAGGGTCTTTTCTAATGAATCAGCTCTTCCCATCAGGTGGCCAGAGTATTGGAGCTTCAGCTTCAACATCAGTCCTTCCAATGAATATTCAGGATTGATTTCCTTTAGAATTGACTGGTTTGATCTCCTTGCAGTCATAGATTTTCTTCCAAGGAGAAAGTGTCTTTTAATCTCATGTCTGTAGTCACCATCTGCAGTGATTTTGGAGGCCAAATTAAAGTCTCTCACTGTTTCCATTGTTTCCCCATCTACTTGCCATGAAGTGATGGGACCACATGCCATGATCTTGGGTTTTTGAATGTTGAGTTTTAAGCCAGCTTTTTCACTCTCCTCTTTCACCTTCATCTAGAGGCTCTTTAGTTCCTCTTCACTTTCTGCCATTAGGGTGTTTTCATATGCATCTCTGAGGTTATTGATATTTTCTCCCTGCAATCTTGATTCCATCTTGTGCTTCATCCAGCCTGGTATTTTGCATGATGTACTCTGCATGTAAGTTAAATAAGCGGGGTGACAATATACAACCTTGATGTACTCCTTTTCCAATTTTGAACCAGTCCTTTGTTCCATGCCTAGTTATAACTTCAGCCTTCAATACTCACCTTTTAAAAAGGGGCAAATTTCTGGGGCCAGGCCCTCTGATTTGGACTTCACTAGAGAAGACACATCATCCATATGGTCCCCACGGATGGTCATCCTAGTGCACCTTCCCAGTCTATGAAAATAGAATTGAGCTAAATGGGAGAGATTCATAGTAATTGTGACTGTCAGTCCAGCAGAACAAGGGTTCATGGTAAGGATGTTTTCTCATCTCCAAAGCCAAGTGGTGGGGTCTTTAAGAGAATCAGTCATGAGGACTGCTCCATAGTGAATACTGCATACAATTTTTAAAGCTGCTTTTAAGACCTTTTAAGTTGTGCTATGTTCTGTGCTAACCTCAAAACAAAGATATTTTCTTACTTTTTGTAAAAAAAAAAAAAAAGAATATTTCTTGAAATTAAGAGATTGTACATTGACTCAGAAAACCTACTCAAAGTTCCAAGCCCAGTACAGTATAGAAACGACTTTTGGGTTGTTTTGCTGATCCATTTCAACCCTACAAAGAATATTTCGGAGGAAGAATGTATAAACAATTTCTCTTCCTCTTTCCCCTTTTCCTTTCTTCCTTTCTTTTATATTTTCCATGCAAATGTTCCTTTTGTTTAAACTATTTTACATCTAATAAGTATAATTTACATATGATTTGACACATAATATTTTAATTAATGTACATAATATTTAGGACATATTCTTAAAAGAACATAAGTGTGCTCAGCACCCAATTGAGACATGTAACACTTCTAATTCTCTTTAACATGTGTCTTCCACTCTAATTTCATTTCTTTGCCTCCTTACCCAAGATAATCCCTATTCTAAATTTTGTGTTTATAATTCTTTTGCTTTTATTTATAATTTTACCATGTATTTGTGTATATCCAAATGACATGCTGCTGAATTTTGTTATTGATTTACATAATAGTATTATACTGTGTTTTTCTGTAATTTGCTATTTTGCCCAACAGTATAATTGTGACATTTATTATATTTGATGGTAAGTGCCTGTGGTTAATATTATTATTATTATTATTTCATGTTGCTCTGTATTTTGTTGTGCTTCCCAGGTAGCTCAGCTGGTAAAGAATCCTCATGCAATGCAGGAAACCCCAGTTTTATTCCTGGGTTGGGAAGTTCCCCTAGAAAAGGGATAGGTTACCCACTCCAGTATTCTTGGGCTTCCCTAGTGGCTAGGTTGGTAAAGCATCTGCCTGCAATACAAGAGACCTGAGTTCTATCCCAGGGTTGGGAAGATCCCCTGGAGAAGGGCATGGCAGCCCACTCCAGTGTTCTTGCTGGCATAATCCCCATGGATAGAGGAACCTGGTGGTTACAGTCCATACCTGAATATTTTGTGTTCTTCTTGTTGCTATGAACTAAGTTTCTATGAATATTCTTATATTTCTTTGCTGTTGTACATTTGCAAGAGTGTCTCAAGGGCATATTTCAATGAGCAAAATTCTAGGTCATGGGGCATTGCATATCTTCAGTCTTGCCAGATTCTGTCAAATGGGTTTTCAAAGCAGTACTAAGAAAGTTTTTTAATTATTTCTTTTTATTGAGCTGTAGTTGATTTATGATACTAGATCAGTTTCTGGTATATAACCCAGTGATTCAGAATTTTTATGGATTATATTCCATTTAATGTTATTATAAAATGTTAGCTACATTCCCTTTGCTATACACTATATCCTTATGGCTTATTTTATACATAATAGTTTGTGTTTCTTAATCCCCTACCCTTATCTTTCCCCTCCTCTTTTCTTCTCCCCACTATTAATCACTAATTTGTTCTCTATATCTAAGAGATTGTTTCTGTTTTACCATATTCACTTGTTTATTTTAATAACATACAGTGTTTGTCTTTCTTTCTCTGCCATATTTCACTAAGCATAATACCCTCCAGGTCTATCCATGTTGTTGCAAATGGCACAGTTCCATCCTTTTTTATGGCTTAGTAGTATTCCATTGTGTATAGACACCACATCTTCTTTATACATTCATCTCTCTATGGATATTTGGGTTGCTTTCATATCTTGCCCACTGTAAACAGTGCTGCAATGAACATTCAGGAGCATGTATCCTTTCAAATTACAGTTTTCTCTGGCTATATTGGTAAAATACCCTGGAGTGGTACATGAATGGCTACAAGATATGATAGATCTATTTTTCCATTTTGGAGGGAGATTACATCCTGTTTTCCATAGTGGTACACTAATTTACATTCCCCTTCCCACCAACAGTGTACAGAGGTTGTTTTTTCTCCACATCCTGTGAGCATTTATTATTTGTGATCATTTTTATGATAGCCATTTTGACAGGTGTGAGGTGGTATCTCATTGTGATTTCAATATGCATATCCATGATGATTAATGATGTGCATCTTTTCATATGCCACTTGGCCATCTGTGTGTTTTCCTTCAGAAAAATGTCTATTCACTTATGCCCATTTTTTTTTAAATCAAATTGTGTTTTTTTGGAGTTGTATGAGCTGTTTATATATTTTGAGTATTAACCCCTTACCTATCATATCATTTGCAAATGTTTTTGACCATGTAGTAGGTTGCCTTTAGTTCTATTGATGGCTTCCTTTGCTGTGCAAAAGCTTTTAGGTTTAATTAGGTCCCATTTGTTTATTTTTGATTTTGTTTCCATTGCTCTTTAAGAGAGATTTGGAAATATATGGCTATGATTTATGTCAAAGAGTATTCTGTCTATGTTTCCTTCTAGGAGTTTTGTAGTTTCAGATCTTAAATTAGTCTTTGATCCATTTTGAGTTTATTTTTATATATGGTAAGAAAAACTTCTAATTCTGTTCCTTTACTTGTAGATGTCCAGTTTTCCCACCACTTACTGAAGAGATTATTTTTTCTCCATTACATACGCTTGCCTCTTTTGTCATAGATTAGTGACCATAAGGTGCATGGGTTTATTTCTGGGCTCTTTATTCTGTTCTATTGATATATGTCTGTTTTTGTGCCAGTACCATTCTAACTTGATGGCTATAGTTTTGTTGCATAGTCTTAAATAAGGAAGTGTGACACCTCTAGTTCTGTTCTTCTTATTCAAGATTCCTTTGGCTATTCAGGGTCTTTTGTGTTTCAATACACATTTTATTTTTTTGTTATTTTATTTATTTTCTTTACATTATTGTGTTGGTTTTGCCATACATTGACATGAATCTGCCATGGGTATACATGTGTTCCCCTTCCAGAACCCCCCTCCCACCTCCTTCCCGATTCCATCCCTCTGGGTCATCCTGGTGCACCAGCCCTGAGCACCCTGTATCAAGTATCAAACCTGGGCTAGAGATTGATTTCACATATGATAATTTACATGTTTCAATACAAATTTTAGAATTATTCATTCTAGTTGTATTAAAAAAAATCAAAACACCTAGCAGCACACTTCTCTCTTGTCGTCTAAGTTATATGCTCTTGAGATTCCATCTAAGAGGGCTGCCTAGGTCCTTCTGTTGTGGCAGATTGACTATGTAGGCAGTCTGGTGGGTTTTGTTGGCTCCTGGCCCAGATGATTATTAGACCCTGCCCTGCTAGTGGGGCCTGATCAGGAGGCAGTTGACTGCAGAACCCCAGGATGCCCTGAGGCTAATGTTAGCTCACTGGTGGTTGGAGTCAGAGTACGGAAGACTCTGTACCCCCTTACTGGTGAATGAATCTGAATCCTGGAGTTAGTGCCAGACTACTGGCAGGTAGTAAGATCAGTCCTAGAGTCTGGCTTCAGGGTCCAGGGATCCCAGAACTGGTGTCAGATTATTAGTTGACAGGGGTCTGGTTCTTGACACAGTTGCGTATGTGGTCCATGGTGTTCTGAAGCTTGTGTTGGCCTGCTGGTTGCAGAGCTGGGTCCCCACTGGTCCCAGGGTAGGGTCTGGCCTGATGTGGTGGACTAGGTCCTCAGGCTGAAGAATTGTGATTTTCTTACATCTGCCATTTGCCCCATCATGGATTAGGCTGGTCTAGGCTTCTTGGTGGGAGAGGCTGGTGCTGGCCTACTGGTGGGTGGAGCTGGGTCTTGGCCTCCTGGTACTGTGGACTCAGGAAGTGCTGAGTCTAGATGTGGCTGTGAACTCAGGAAGTTTTTAGGCAGTCTGTTTGCTGATGGGTGGGTTTGTGTTTCCACGCAGTTAGTTGTTTGGCCTGAGGATTCCAGCACTGGAACGACAGAGGATAAGATGGTTGGATGGCATCACCGACTCAATGAACATGTGTTTGAGCAAGCTCCAGGAGTTGGTGATGAAGAGAGAAGCCTGGTGTGCTGCAGTCCATGGGGTTACAAAGAGTTGGATATGACTGAGTAACTGAACTGAACTGAACTGAACTGAACTTCCAGCACTGATGTCTACAAGCTGTTGGGTGGGGCCAGGTCTTGGCATTAATGAGCCAGAGGGAGGATCCCATGATGGCAGCTGCCAGCAGCAGTGTCCATGTGGTAGAAAGCTCCCATATGTGGCTACTGTTAATGTCTATGTCCCCAGGGTGAATTGCAGCCTGTCCCTGCCTCTCCAGGCAACTCTGCTAGGTCTAGCTGAGGCTTCTATCAAATTACTACTTCTGCACTGAGTGCCAGAACATGTGGGAGTTTGTGTGGGCTCTTTAAGAGTGAAGTCCTCTGAGATTCACCACAGATCCGCCAGGGAGCCTATTATCCAGAGTGAAGTAAGCCAGAAGGAAAAACAACAATACAGTATGCTAACGCATATATATGGAATTTAGAAAGATGGTAACGAGAACCCTGCATGCGAGACAGCAAAAGGAATGCAGATGTATAGAATAGACTCGTGGACTCTGTGGATGAGGGCAAGGGTGGGATGATATGGGAGAATGGCATTGAAACATGTTAATTATCATATGTGAAATCAATCGCCAGCCCAGGATTGATGCTCGGGGCTGGTGCACCGAGATGTCCCAGGGGGAGGGAATCGGGAGGGAGGAGGGAGGGGGGTTCTGGAGGGGGAGCATATGTAAACCCATGGCGGTTTCATGCCATTGTATGGCAAAACCAACACAATAAAGAAAATTAAAAACAAAAAAAGAGTGAAGTCTCTATCTCCCACAGACTACATGGCTTTCATCATAGGTTAGGTTTAGGGCAAAGGAGGCCTGTTTACTTATTTTCATTTTTTATTGTGAGATAATTAATAAGAAATCTGTCTCTGCTCCAGAGAACTTTGTGTGAGCATTCAAGGTAACAGTAACACAGAAGAATATTAAAAATCCAACAGCTCTATTCTAAGAGCATTGTAGATACTAACTTATTTAATCCTTACGACATTCTATAAGGTAGGTACTATTATTTAACTTGTTATATAGATCAGAAACTGTGGCAAATAAATGTTAAATAATTTAACCTAAGTTGCCTAACTAGTAACTGTTGGGAGAAGAAATAAAATCTAGGAAGTCTCATTCCATGTGACATGATAAATATCTGGTAGTGAATTTCTTTGTATTATTTGGGATTTAGTTGACTTCCTGAATCTGTGGACACCAGTCCATTCATGACCTTTGAATAAATTTCAGATAGTATGTCTTGAGATATTCCTTCTTTATCTCTACTGAGCTAGAACTATGATTAGATGTATGTCAGCTTCCCCTCTCTGTTCTGCATATATTTCAATCTCTTATATTTTACACCTTCAGGTCTTTCTGTGCTATATTCTGTGGTATTAATTCAAATCTTTTTTTTCCTACCAAACTAACTATGTGTTCTCTTTTGTCTAATCTGCTCTTTTATGTATTTATTGCATCTTAATTTCATGTAATACATGCTACTAAAAACTCTTTTTGCTTACAAATTGGCTTGGCTTTTGATATATTTTGTTCTTTATTTGCTTAGTTTATATTTCTTTTTATACATTATATACAAATGTCACACATATATACAATTTTTTTAAAAAAATTTTCTTTACTTTATTGTGTTGGTTTTGCCATACATTGACATGAATCTGCCATGGGTATACATATGCTCCCCCTCCAGAACCCCCCTCCCTCCTCCCTCCCGATTCCCTCCCCCTGGGTCATCTCGGTGCACCAGCCTCAAGCATCAAACCTGGGCTGGTGATTGATTTCACATATGATAATTAACATGTTTCAATGCCATTCTCCCTTATCATCCCACCCTTGCCCTCTTCCACAGAGTCCACGAGACTGTTCTATACATCTGCATTTCTTTTGCTGTCTCGCATGCAGGGTTCTCGTTACCATCTTTCTAAATTCCATATATATGCGTTAGTATACTGCATTGTTGTTTTTCCTTCTGGCTTACTTCACTCTGGATAATGGGCTCCAGTTCCGTCCACCTGAGTAGAACTGATTCAAATGAATTTTTTTTTAATGCTGAGTAATATTCCATTGTGTATATGTACCACAGCTTTCTTATCCATTCGTCAGTTGATGGGCATCTAGGTTGCTTCCATGTCCTGGCTATTGTAAACAATGCGGCGATGAACATTGGGGTACATGTGTCTCTTTCAATTCTGGTTTCCTCAGTGTGTATGCCCAGCAGTGGGATTGCTGGGTCGTATGGCAGTTCTATTTTCAGTTTTTTAAGGAATCTCCACACTGTTCTCCATAGTGGCTGTACTAGTTTGCATTCCCACCAACAGTGTAAGAGGGTTCCCTTTTCTCCACATCCTCTCCAGCATTTACTGCTTGTAGACTTTTGGATGGCAGCCATTCTGACTGGTGTAAAGTGGTACCTCATTGTGGTCACACATACATACAATTTAATGCTTCTGTTTTATGAAATTTTTGCAATTTCCTCCTCATGACTCTCACTCATAGTACTTTATTTTAGAGTTTTGTGATTTTAAAATTTTGTGAGCTAATGTCTATTGGAATCATATTTGTGAGAGTTTTTAAGGCCTATATTTAGAATTCTTTCTTCTAGAGTTGATTTGCATATGCCATGTGTCTTAGGTAAGCTTCTCTAAAATCAGAGCCAAGTGAGGAATTCTTATTTATGTGATTTATAGAAAGAATACTCTCAGGAAATGGAGAGCCGGTGCAGCAGGATAGAGTTGGAGACAAAAGTTGAGCACAAATAGGGTTTCAGCTGGAGAATAGCCTGGTCAAGTCCTTCAGGTGGCTCAAAAACATAAATTGCTCCCCAGAGTTGAGCCCTCCTTGAGGTGAGATAAAGAGCCTCTTCTACACGTGTTTCCATTTGGCACTGACATATTAAACAGGGTAGGGAGCAACCCTTCTGGGGAAGTAGCTTCTCTTTAGCAGATGGTGGAGCTCTAAACAAGGGAGGGACTGTGAATGGTAATCTCCTGCCATTCATGGCAAGTGTGGGTAAGGTGCACTGCTGATAAAAAGGATCTCAGTAATGAACCAACAGCTACATATCACTGCAGTCCACTTCTTTTACCCCTCAGATCTGCTTGCTTCTTATCTAAACTTACTCTGTTCAAGAAAAGCTTATCAAAGATTCTGGTTGGTTAAAATGTCCAAGAACACCTACTTGAGGAGGAATTGTGGGATCCTCACTAATGCAGTTGATACCAAGGCCTTAGCTGATACTCATTATCTGCCCACTTCCCTAGCCATTAGATTCCTATCTCTTTCGTATTCAGCTAGAAGGTTTACCTTGATGATTTACCCAGACCTTAAAGCTGAGGGTTCTAAGCTCTGTGTTATCATGCTCTTAATTTTCAGGTTGTTGTACTTACAAACTTAAAAATCTATAGTTGTAACTGGGCATTGGGGTTGCCAAGAAATACCTCAGTGGACCATTTGAGAGCCTAACCTAGCAACTACCCTCTTACTTGTGACCATTGAGGTGATTAACCTCATCACTATTTAACTTTTTTTTTCTTGCTTGTCTATGGGGCTGTTGCTTTTCAGTTGTTCAGTTGTGTACATCTCTTTGGAACCCCATGAACTGCAGCACACAAGGCCTCTCTGTCCCTCACCATCTCCCAGAGTTTGCCCAAGTTCATGTCCATTGAATTGCTGATGCCATTCAGCCATCTCATCCTCTGTTGTCCCCTTCTCCTCCTGCCCCTAATCCTTCCCAACATCAGGGTCTTTTCCAATGAGTCAACCCTTTTCATGAGGTGGCCAAAATACTGGAGTTTCAGCTTTAGCATCAGTCCTTCCAATGAACACCCAGGAGTGATCTGCTTCAGGATGGACTGGTTGGATCTCCTTACAGTCCAAGGAACTCTCAAGAGTCTTCTCCAACACCACAGTTCAAAAGCATCAATTCTTCGGCGCCCAGCTTTCTTCACTGTCCAACTCTCACATCCATACATGACCCCTGGAAAAACCATAGCCTTGACTAGATGGACCTTTGTTGACAAAGCAATGTCTCTGCTTTTCAATATGCTATCCAGGTTGGCCATAACTTTTCTTCTAAGGAGTAAGCGTCTTTTAATTTCATGGCTGCAGTCACCATCTGTAGTGATTTTGGAGCCCCAAAAAATAAAGTTTGACACTATTTCCCCATCTGTTTACCATGAAGTGATGCCATGATCTTAGAATTCTGAATGTTGAGCTTTAAGCCAACTTTTTCACTCTCCTCTTTCACTTTCATCAAGAGGCTCTTTAGTTCCTCTTCACTTTCTGCCATAAGGGTGGTGTCATCTGCATATCTGAGGTTATTGATATTTCTCCTGGCAATCTTGATTCTAGCTTGTGCTTCTTCCAGCCCAGAGTTTCTCATGATGTATTCTGAATATAAGTTAAATAAGCAGGGTGACAATATACAGCCTTGACATACTCCTTTTCTTATTTGGAACCAATCTGTTTTGCAGGAATGGTTTAGACTGAATAATTCTAATGGAAAATTTGTTTTACTCGATAGTTTTTGAGTACCCACAGTAAGGATTGAGAATATAGCAGTACAATAAGAGGCAAAAATTTTGTACTTGTGGAGTTTTTGTGTTAGAGGTGGGAAGATAGAATAAAAAGGAAAAAACAGTTTTATAGTATAAATGCTATAGAAAAAAAAGAAAGGAAGAAAGAGGTATGAGAATTGTTCAAGAGGGATTGCAATTTTAAATAAGGCCTTTGGGTAAGACCTAAAGTTTCCAGTGGAACTAGGCATGAAAATATCTGAAAGAAGAATGTTCCAGGCAGAACAGTAAGAATAAGAATACAGTTGAAATAAGTTCAACTGCAATGAACTTATTAGAGTTCTTACTGTAATAAGAACCGTAAATAAGAGGAGTAGCAAGGCTGCTGTGTGTAGAGCAGACTATGTAAGAAAGAGAGTGGTAAGAGATGAGATTATTACAGAACAGGTAAGTGTAGGAGATGAAACAACAAAATAAATAGCTCTTCCGAATACCAGTGCAATAGCACTGTGTTCTCAAGAGCAACCAACTGGAGAATAGTTTTACTCTGTTTTTTGAACACAATGTAGAAACAATGTAGAAATCTAGAGCATTTGTATTTGAAAAATGAGATATCTAAAAATCAGAAAATGTCGTTGCCTGCTTAATAAAGTCTTCTGAGCTTTGGGTAGTACAAGTCCCTCATACACAGACGAATCTCCACAGATATTCTGTCCTGAATTCTCAAAGTTGTTTCAAGCTGGGCATTTTGGGAAGGGTGTAGTGATTAACTCAGAGCATTGTGACAGCCAATCAAAAAGTATAAGCAGTATTTCCCATTGGAAGAAATTACATTAGGTATAGCTTCAGATAGTGGAGATGAGAGAGAAAATATTTCAGTTTAGGATGCCAAGTTCCCAATAGAAAAACATAGTTATTAATCTTAGAAGACTGTTTTCTTGCCTTTTCTTCCTTTACCCATCATATCCAAACTAAATCTAGATAGAATGAATCATCATTGAATGTCTGAGTTGTAAAGTGTGAGATATACAACGGATGAGAGTTAAACACACACGCAGACTTTTTAAAGTTCATTTGATTATATATTATCCTTCAGTGTCATATTAGGTGATTACTAATCTGAGTTTGAACTTTTGATTAAATGAAATTTTTTCAGAAAACAGTTAAACTGTGATTTTCAGCCCAAAACCTACATGAGAGAGCAGCCATTTAGTTTTTTCTTTTGGTAGTTCTTGATTTATTTGTTGGTTCCTTTGATAGTTTATTCATTTCTCCAACCAGTTAGCCAGTAAACAAAATATATATATTTTCATTAAAGCAAAATTTGTTTTAATTCCAAAACAATAAGTATTTACTAATGACAGTACTTTGGCCACCTGACACTAAGAGCTGACTCATTGGAAAAGACTCTGATTGGGAAGGGTTGAAGGCAAAAGGACAAGGGGGCAATGGAGGACAAGATTGTTGGGTAACATCATTGCCTCAATAGACATGAGTTTGATCAAGCTCTGGGAGAAAGTGAAGGACATAGAAGCCTGGCATGCTGCAGTCCATGGGGTCACAAAGAGTCGGATACAACTGAGTGACCAACAACAACAATAATTGACATTTTAAAAATATAGATAAGCAAAAGAGGCAGAAATAAAAGTCATTCATAATTCCATGTTCCTAACATGTTCTAACCACTGTTACCCTTTCAAAAACAGTATAAAATTTTGTGACCTCCTTTTCTTGCTTTGAAATATACAAAATACATATTGAGTATTTGTTAAGTGTTCAGGTTCTGGAGGTTAATAAGTGACCAGCACAAGCATGATCCATGCTCTATGGAACTGACAAAATGGTAGGTGTGAAAAACATTAATTTGATAATTGATTAAATAGATATTAAATTATAAACTGTATAAAAGTATTTAGAGATATTCAGGATAAGAGTATATAAAGTACAAAATGGGTGGAAGGCAATCAGGCAAGTCTTTTCTAGGATAGAGGCATTTGAATTAAGGTCTAAATGGAGCTGGCATTCATGTAGGCTCAGTAGCCTGTGCAAAAGTGCTAAAACATAAAGGAAGAGAATGCTTTGGAGCAAAAACAAGATCACTGTGTCTCAAAGACATAAAGCAAGGAGGATGGTGTATGCAGTTAAACAGGGAATGTGGCTGGAGCAGATCCTTTGGGGTCATATTCAGTTAAAATTGTTTGATCTAATTTAGCTAGGATATTACTATGTTCTCTTGTGCTGGTTTGCAGTTGACTATGATGTACACCAAAATTTAAGAACCCTGATTTATAATTCATAGTTATTCAAGGGCCTTGTTTATGGGAACAATTAGATTAAAGGCCTAAGAGAAAGAAAAATGGCTATTACATCAACTGATTCTACTTTCGACTTTTAACAATACATTTTATTATTTATTTTATTGAATTTTCAAAGTAATGCTTGTTTACTTGAGAAGCTTTGGTAAGAAAGAAAAATATCAAGAGAAATCAGATTACCCATAATTTGTGCACATAAAATTAATTAGATAGCATGTGGGCATATTTTCATCTGATTTAATTTATGAATGCATTAAACATATTTGAGAGCATTCTGTTCATTCACTTGTTATTTATTTGTACATTTATTGACATAGACTAGATGAGCGACTATGCAGCTCTGGGCTGATGGTGTTGTTATTGTTTAGTCTCTGAGTCATGCCCAGCTCTTTCGTGACCATGGTCTTGGTGATTCTGATTTAAATGATGTAGATAAAGTTCCTGTTTTCCTGGAGTTTACCCTTTTATATCCTGATTTTCTCCTCTTAATATTAAGATATCTCATGTATACAGAATAGTGCACAAAACGCATATGTACACTCAAAATGACACTTATAAAGATAGCAATTGTGTAAAATAACAACCAGGGCAGTAAATAAAATATTACCAGCTCCCCAAAGTTCCTTATCCTTCTTCCTGATTACAACCCTTGCCCACAGAAGTATCCCTCCTTGACTTTTTATGCCTAACTATAAAGGATTATTTTGTCTGCTTTTTAATTTTGTTAAATTGGGGTCCTATGTTAGGCATTTTTTTTAAATAGTTTTGCCATACAATGACATGATATCGCCATGGGTGTACATATGCTCCCCCTTCAGAATCCCCCTCCTTCCCCCTCCCTCCTCCCTCCCACGGGGAAATCTCGATGCACCAGACCCGAGAATCAATCAATGGGCTGGCGATTGGTTAGACACATGACAATCAACATGTTTCAATGCCATTCTCCCATATCATCCCACCCTTGCCCTCATCCACAGAGTCCACGAGTCTGTTCTATACATCTGCGTTCCTTTTGCTGTCTCGCATGCTGGGTTCTTGTTACCGTCTTTCTAAATTCCATATATATGCGTTAATATACTGTATTGTTGTTTTTCCTTCTGGCTTACTTCACTCTGGATAATGGGCTCCAGTTCCATCCACCTGAGTAGAACTGATTCAAATGAATTTTTTTTAATGCTGAGTAATATTCCATTGTGTATATGTACCACAGCTTTCTTATCCATTCGTCAGTTGATGGGCATATAGGTTGCTTCCATGTCCTGGCTATTGTAAACAATGCAGCGATGAACAGGTGGCTCTTTCAATTCTGGTTTCCTCGGTGTATATGCCCAGCAGTGGGATTGCTGGGTCATATGGCAGTTCTATTTCCAGTTTTTTAAGGAATCTCCACACTGTTCTCCATAGTGGCTGTACTAGTTTGCATTCCCACCAACAGTGTAAGAGGGTTCCCTTTTCTCCACATCCTCTCCAGCATTTATTGCTTGTAGATTTTTGGATTGCAGCCATTCTGACTGGTGTAAAGTGGTACCTCATTGTGGTTTTGATTTGCATTTCTCTGATAATGAGTGATGTTGAGCATCTTTTCATGTGTTTGTTAGCCATTTTTATGTCTTCTTTGGAGAAATGTCTGTTTGGTTCTTTGGCCCACTTTTTGATTGGGTCATTTATTATTCTAGAATGGAGCTGCAGGAGTTGCTTGTATATTTTTCAGATTAATTGTTTGTCCGTTGCTTCATTGGCTATTATTTTCTCCCATTCTGAAGGTGTCTTTTCACCTTGCTTATAGTTTCCTTTGTTGTGCAGAAGCTTTTAAAAGTGTTATTTGCTTCTTCCCTCAACAATTTTTTCTTGAGATTCATCCACATTGTGACATAGGAGTCCATTGCGTGAGTATAATGTGATGCATTTTTCTTTTACTGTGGTGGGCATATGGGTTTTTCCAGTCGTTGGCTGTTATAGCCAATGATGCTGTGGACAATATTATACATGCACTTTGATTCACAGGTGCACAATTTTCCCCAAGTATATTTTTCTGAAAAAAACTCTATGGGCCATTACGATAAGTACATATTCAAATTTATCTTTTTCCCCACTTAGTAGTAAAGTTAGCAATAAATGCTAAATTAGAAGACAGTTGCTTCTTGGTAGGAAAGCTGTGACAAACCTAGACACTGTTAAAAAGCAAAGACATCACTTTTGCCAACAAAGGTCCATATAGTCAAGGCTATGGTCTTTCCAGTAGTCATGTACAAATGTGAGAGCTAGACAATAAAGAAGACAGAGAACGAAAGAATTGACGCTTTCAAACTGTGGTGCTGGAGAAGACTCTTGAGAGTCCCTTGGAAAGCAAGGAGATCAAACCAGTCAGTAGTTTTTTTTAAAATTAATTTATTCATTTTAATTGGAAGCTAATTAATTTACAGTGTTGTAGTGATTTTTGCCATACATTGACATGAATCAGCCATGGGTGTACATGATTTCCCCATCCTGCACTCCCTCCCACCTCCCTCCCCATCTCATCCCTCAGGGTCATCCCAGTGCACCAGCTCTGAGCACCCTGTATCATGCACTGAACCTGGACTACCGATCTGTTTCACATATGGTAATATACATGTTTCAATACTATTCCCTCAAATCATCCCACCTTCGCCTTCTCCCACAGAGAGCAAAAGTCTGGCTCTTTATATATCTGTGTCACTTTTGCTGTCTCACATATAGTGTCATTGTTACCATCTTTCTAAATTACATATATATGCGTTAATATACTGTATTGGTGTTTTCCTTTCTGACTTACTTCACTCTGGATAATAGACTCAAGTTTCATCCACCTCATTAGAACTGATTCAAATGCATTCTTTTTAATAGTTGAGCAATATTCCATTGTGGATATGTGCCACATCTTTCTTATCCTTTTATCTGTCGATGGACATCTTGGTTGCTTGCATGTCCTGGCTATTGTAAACAGTCCTGCGATGAACATTGGGGTAAATGTGTCTCTTTCAATTCTGATTTCCTTGGTGTGTATGCCCAGCACTGGGATTGCTGGGTCATATGGCAGTTCTATTTCCAGTTTTTTAAGGACTCTCCACACTGTCCTCCATAGTGGCTGTACTAGTTTGCATTCCCACCAAAAGTGTAAGAGGGTTCCCTTTTCTCTACATCCTCTTGAGCATTTATTGCTTGTAGACTTTTGGATGGCAGCCATTCTGACTGGTGTAAAGTGATATCTCATTGTGGTTTTGATTTGCATTTCTCTGATAATGAGTGATGTTGAGCATCTTTTTCATGTGTTTGTTAGCCATTTGTATGTCTTCTTTGGAGAAATATCTGTTTAGTTCTTTGGCCCATTTTTTGATTGGGTTGTTTATTTTTCTGGAATTGAGCTGCAGCAGCTGCTTGTATATTTTTGAGATTAATTCTTTGTCCATTGCTTCATTTGCTATTATTTTCTCCCATTCTGAAGGCTGTCTCTTCACCTTGCTTATAGTTTCCTTTATTGTGCAAGAGCTTTTAAGTTTAATTAGGTCCCATTTGTTTATTTTTGCTTTTATTTCCATTACTCTAGGAGGATTCTGCTGTGATTTATGTCAGAGAGTGTTTTGCCTGTGTTTTCCTCTAGGAGTTTTATAGTTTCTGGTCTTATGTTTAGATCTTTAATCCATTTTGAGTTTATATTTGTGTATGATGTTAGAAAGTATTCTAGTTTCATTATTTTACAAGTGGTTGACCAGTTTTCCCAGCACCACTTGTTAAAGAGATTGTTTTTTCTCCATTGTATATTCTTGCCTCCTTTGTCAAAAATAAGGTGTCCATAGATGTGTGGATTTATCTCTGGGCTTTCTGTTTTGTTCCAATCTATATTTTTTCTTGCCAGGACCATACTATCTTAATGACTGTAGCTTTGTAGTATAGTCTGAAGTCAGGCAGGTTGATTCCTCCAGTTCCAGTCTTCTTTCTCAAGATTGCTTTGGCTATTCAAGGTTTTTTGTATTTCCATACAAATTGTAAAATTGTTTGTTCTAGTTCTCTGAAAAATACCATTGGTAGCTTGGTAGGAATTGCATTGATTCTATAGATTGATTTGGGTAGTATACTCTTTTTCACTCTATTGATTCTTCTGATCCATGAACATGGCATATTTCTTCATCTATTTGTGTCATCTTTGATTTCTTTCATCATTGTTTTATAGTTTTCTATATATAGGTCTTTTGTTTCTTTAGGTAGATTTAATTCCTAAGTATTTTATTCTTTTTGTTGCAATGGTGAATGGAATTGTTTCCTTAATTTCTCTTTCCATTTTCTCATTGTTAGTGTATAGGAATGCAAGGGATTTCTGTGTGTTAATTTTATATCCTGCAACTTTACTATATTCATTGATTAGCTCTAGTAGTTTTGGTGGTGTCTTTAGGGTTTTCTCTGTAGAAGATCATGTCATCTGCAAACAGTGAGAGTTTTACTTCTTCATTTTCAATCTGGATTCCTTTTATTTCTTTTTTTCCCCTCTCATTTCTGTGGCCAAAACTTCCAAAACTATGTTGAATAGTAGTGGTAAGAGTGGGCACTCTTGTCTTGTTCCTGACTTTAGGGGAAATGCTTTCAATTTTTCACCATTGAGGATAATGTTTACTGTGGGTTTATCATATATGGTTTTTATTGCGTTGAGGTATGTTCCTTCTATGCCTGCTTTCTGGAGGGTTTTTGTCATAAATGGATGTTGAATTTTGTCAGAGGCTTTCTCTGTATTGAGATAATCATGTGGTTTTTATCTTTCAATTTGTTAATGTGGTGTGTCACATTGATTGATTTATGAATATCTAAGAATCCTTGCATCCCTGGGATAAAGCCCATTTGGTCATGATGTATGATCTTTTAAATATATTGTTGGATTCTGTTTGTTAGAATTTTGTTAAGGATTTTTGCATCTATGTTCATCAGTGATACTGGCCTATAGTTTTCTATTTTTGTAGCATCTTCATCTGGTTTTGGTATTATGGTGATAGTAGCCTCATAGAATGTGTTTGGCAGTTTACCTTCCTCTGCAATTTTCTGAAAGACTTTGAGTAGGATAGATGTTAGCTCATCTCTAAATTTTTGGTAGAATTCACCTGTGAAACCATCTCAAACCAGTCAATCTTAAAGGAAATAAACCCCAAATATTCTTTGGAAGGACTGATGCTGAAGCTCCAATACTTTGACCACCTAATGCAAACAGCTGACTCATTAGAAAAGACCCTGATGCTGGGAAAGATTGAAGGCAGAAGAAGAAGATGGTGATAGAAGATGAGATAGTTGAATTGCATCACTGATTCAATGGACATGAACTTGGGCAAACTCTGGGAGATGGTTAGGGACATGTAAGCCTGGTTTGCTGCAGCCCATAAGAGCAGCAAAGAGTCAGACATGACTTGGTGACTGAACATGACTGAACAGCAACAAAATAGCAACAAATGATGTGTATTTACTTATATATCTAAAGTGAAAGTGGAAGTTGCTCAGTCATGTCCAACTCTTTGCGACCCTATGGACTATATGGTACATGGAATTCTCTATGCCAGAATACTGGAGTGGGTAGCCTTTCCCTTCTCCAGGGGATCTTCCCAACCTAGGGAGAGAACCCAGGTAGCCCACATTGCAGGCAAATTCTTTACCAGCTGAGCCACAAGGGAAACCAAAGAATACTGGAGTGGGTAGCCTATTCTATCTCCAGGGGATCTTCCTGACCCAGAAACTGAAACAGGGTCTCCTGCTTGCAGGCGGATTCTTTACCAACTGAGCTATCAGTGAAGCCCTTATATCTAAATATATATCTAGATATATTTTTTATATATCTAAAACTATCCATAAAAACATTTTTTAATTGCGACATGAAAAAACACTGTAATAATGTCCCCTAAAGTCTGTAAGAAAATCTTTGTTGTTAGATGTCTTTGAGACTGTTTTGTTTGTTAACACTAGTATAAAATCATTTGTGTTAGAATTTTTATTTATATTTTATGTTGATATCAATTAGTTATCAATTAATTAAATTTTATTAATGCATTTTGTTCATTTTAAATTTATTTACATAGTTTACACAAGTGAGAACTTTGGAGGTGAAAAAGGATGAAATGATTAGGTTTGTGTCATTCAGTATTCACTCAGGAAAAAGGAAATTACAGTAAGTGGTATAAAATAAGGAATTGATTACAAGAGTGTTAAAAGAGTTAGAGAATGAAACAGGGAATTGTGATGTTACTATCCAGACACTGGTTAACTGCAAGAAGCTGTAACTAGCCCATAGGGATGGGAGAGCAAAAAGAAAAATTGAGTTACCCAGTGAAGTGAAAATCTTTCAGTCATGTCTGACTCTTTGTGACCCCATGCACTATACAGCTATACAGTCCTTGAAATTCTCCAGGCCAAAATACTGAAGTGGGTAGCTGTTCCCTTCTCTACCCCAGACCAGAATACTGGAGTGGGTAGCCATTGCCTTCTCCAGGGGATCTTGCCAACCCAGGCAGATTGTTTACCAGTTGAGCCACCAGGGAAGCCCAGAGTTACCCAGAGCTCCAGCTTATTGTCTTTGTTGTTGAGGCTGCTGAAGCACTGCGGGTGCTTTGGGAATCACTTCCATTGCTTCTAAGCCAGAGGCCTGAAACCAGTTCTCTCACGAGATTCCAAGAACCCACAGGCCTCCAGCACTGCTCGACTCTCAGCAAATGCTGCTGATGTCAACAGACATGCACACAATCTCCCTTAGCACCTCTGAAGCCAGAAGCAGGAGGAAAAACTGGACTCCCTCTTTCTTATGAGTACCTTTCTCCTAGAAGCAGACTCCAAGACAGAATTCAATGTGCATGATTATTTATTGTGGGGAATACTTTTAAAGTATAAAGAGGGAGAGAGCAGGAGTAGATGGGGTGAGTCTTCAGACCAGGAGGAAGGCTTGACACCTGTGGAAGAAGAGAAAGAAGGAAGGAGGCTTGAGTAGGAAGAACCTTAAACTTCAGCACAGTTTTGAAAATGTGTTGGCCAGGCCAGTTCTGAGTCCTGGAGCAAAGACTGCCCATTGGAGGGAGTCCCATAATGGGCTGTTGTGTCACTGCCTGTTTGCCGCCCAAAGAAGTGTGGCCTTGACAGGATCCTACCATAGATCCACAGGTGGAGTTACCGGAGGATGTCACTCAGCTATGTTCTTTGCAGTGGATACTCTTGAGGGAGAACTAAGCATACATCTTTGTGGCTGCCACACTACCATGTGCAGAATCTAACCAGAAACCAGCTGGCAAGAAAGTCTGAGGAATCTAGTATTTAAGTTTTCAGCCCACTTCAATACAGACAGGAATATAGAAAGATAGATGTTGAAAGAAAATGACAAGTAGCTGCCACAGGAATACTTATACATTTTGTCGAATTACCTTTTATTCCTTCACAGAGGTATATAAAACTTTGCTTCTCACCAGTCTGAAAATATTGGATACAAATAAATATCTTTGTTAAAGTAGAAGGTCCTGACATAGTATCTTGTTCATATTTTAATTTATATTTTTCAGTTAGTGGATAGTTAATATTTGAATTATTTTCATTTTCTAACATTTGAGTTATACGTTGATTCCTTTGACATTTACTATTTCTTACATTGATGTTTGCAAACCTTAGATAACTTTTAAACCTTGGTCACATCCATTGTATATTTTCAGTTTACATGGTTTTCAAATTTAAAGTTTTAAAATTCTAGTTTTTCAGAACATAGACTGTCTCACTGTTGTCAGAGAAAATTTGAAAATGTATAAAATATAAAAAAAGAAATTTTAAAGCACCTGTAATCCTATACCTATATAATTATTAACTTTCAAATATTATTCATATAATATTGGAAATACACTGTATCCATAGATTTTTCTCCTTTCTTATTATATTGTGAGCACTTCATCTTTCCTGTGAAAATATTTATTTAAACATACACTATAATTGGATATTAGACCTGTTTATTTTTCCTCTAGTAAAAATAAAGCTGCATTAAACATTTATATGTGCAATTGCTTTTTCCCATATCTATTTATTAGGCTAGATTTGCAGTGATGGAGTACTAGTTCAAATGGCTTAAATTTTAACATGTTTTGAAATGATATTTTTAACTATAAAAATAACGTTCATTTTAGAATATTTGAAAGTATAAAAGAAGCACTGATAAAATTAAAATGATGTAATATATGTAATAATATATTCATGAAGTGAAAGTGAAAGTCGCTCAGTCTTGTCCAACTCTTTGCGACCCCAGGGACTGTATACAGTCCACGGAATTCTCCAGGCCAGAATACTGGAGTGGGTAGCTGTTCCCTTTTCCAGGGGATCTTCCCAACCCAGGGATCAAACCCAGGTATTCCACACTGCAGGCAGATTCTTTAGCAGCTGGAGCCACCAGGGAAGCCCAAGAATACTGGAGTGGGTAGCCTTTCCCTTCTCCAGTGGTCTTCCCACCCAGGAATTGAACCTGCATTGCAGGCAGATTGATTTATTAATATAATGCATGTTAAAATGCGTGCATTTTGATATGTATTGAAAAATTGCAAACACCCCTATTCATATTCCCATCAGCAGAGAGCTTATACACTATTGTCAATGCTTGGCCAGACCAATTTGGAGTCCTTGAGATTTATCATTCTAACTAATTTTTGTCAATTTCATCCTGTTTTAATTTGCAATTTTTTAGTTATTAAAGATCAAATTTTATTGGTTTATTGACTGTTGATATTTTTTTTATTAATTACGTTTTCCTGTAATTTATCCACTGTTTTTCTTAGGTGACCCTATTTTATGAGAGCTCTTTATAAAGGATTAATAGTTTGTGTTGTTACCAGTAGTTTGCATTTTGCCTGATCAATTCATTTGCATATAATATGCAGGAGCACAGCTTCAGAACTCCAGACAATGTGTGTTTTCAACCAGGTTTGTTCTTTTACTAGCTCTAGGTAGTTTTTCTTTTTGTTTGTGGTGGAGTGATGGTGGGTGTGGAGTACTTGAATCCTTTTAACAGTTTCTTTTAATTTAGGACTTCCCTGATGGCTCAGAAGGTAGAGAATCTTCCTGTAATGCAGGAGACCTGGGTTCAATCCCTGGGTCACCTTAAATTAAAAAAATATATATATATTGCCAATATATATCTTGGTTTTGTCCTTTTAATTATTGAGTGACTCTTTTCAAGCTTAGACTTAAGTTTTCAAAGATAACCTCACTTTCACTTTGTATTTAAGTAGTGCTCCTCTCTGTCTGGTTTCGGTTTTTCCCTGCTCGCTCAATTTTTGGATCTCCTATTGTTTGGCTGTTTGACCTCCTGAACTTGTCTTCTAATATTTTTCTCTTTGTGTTCTTTTGCTCTATCTTTTTTGGAGGAGAGGAGTTGGGTGATTTCTTCATCTTTATTGCCCAAAATTGTGCAAAATCTTCTTCTTTTATACTTTTAATTTTTTTGCATGCCATTTTTGTTTTCTGAGTGTTCTCATGTCCATGCCTTGCACCACCTGCACCCAGCTCCCTGCTCCATTAATGAGTATTTCTTCTTACAAAGTCTCTTTTTTCTTTTAGATTTTTTTCCCTACTTTGCTCTTTTAGTTTCTGTCTTCATGATAGAAGCTTTCCTCAGATAGCTGATAATCCCAAACTGCTCTGGAAGCTCTGAGTCGGTCAGTGGGGCTTGTGGATTTTGAGATTCAAAGCAAAATGATGTGCGTACTGTCGCTTCAGTTGTGTCCTACTCTTTGTGACCCTATGGATTATAGCCTGCCAAGCTCCTCTGTCCATGGGGTTCTTCAGGCAAGAACACTGGAGTGGGTTGCCTTGCCCTCCTCCGGGGGATCTTCCCACCCCAGGGATGGAACCCACATCTCTTACTCTCCTGCATTGGCAGATGGATTCTTAACAACTAGTGCGATCTTGAAAGCCCAAGATGATGTGACAGGGCTTTTACTGGAGAACTTCCAGTGTTAGTCTATTTAAATTTTCTTTTGGATTGGCCAGATTCCTTCAAGAAGAATCCTTTACTCTCTTGTCTGAGATTGTGAGAATTGACAGGTGAAAGCAGGTAGGGTGACGAGATGCATCTCATATCAACATTCTGTAGTTCATTTAGTGTGGTGCCTACAACCCCGGCTGTGTCTTGTGTTGCCCAGTCCAGACAGAGCACCTCTGTCTTTTTCCCCCTCAAATAAATCTTCAAGCTTTTGCCTGGTTGGCAAGTAAGACGGCTACCTACTGACACAGAATGATGAAGAGTAATTAAAGATTTAATTGCTTCTCAGACAGCTTTTATCAATGCTTCTAATTATAGCCCTCAATGCTTTATCCTATCCAGACCTACCTGAAGCTTTCTGTCCCTAATTCTTTTGATGATTCTCCACTTCTAGGCTTCTTGAATTTGATGTCACTTCTAAAATTTTGTTCTTGCCTCCTACTTATATGTATTATTTCCATCCACCATTTTAAGTCAGAACACTAATAGTGTTTTCAACTTTGCCATTTTCTTTTCAGTTTTCTCATACTCTTCTTTACCTTGTTAGGCTCTCTTTTATTTCCATGTGTCTCTTTCTGAGTTCCAAAATTTTCCTCCACATTCTGTTGTAGCTTTCTTCATCCTTACTTTGATCAAGTTCCATCTTTCCTGAAGGATATGGATATACAAAGTAGGAATTCTATAAATTTTATTTTTAGATCTTGTAATTTTTTTAATAGCTAAATTTATTTATTTTTAATTGAAGGATAGTTGCTTTATAATGTTGTGTTGGTTTCCGCCAGACATCACCATGAATTAGCCATAGGTATACCTGTGTCCCCTCTCTCCTGAACTTCCCCCCCACCTCCGTCCCCACCTTACCCCTCTAGGTTGTTACAGAGGCCCAGTTTAAGTTCCCTGGGTCATACAGCAATATATTTTTTTAAATGATGCTGTCACATTGTAGAATGCTATTGTCTTTGTCTTCTCTGAACTATTGCAATTCCTTTCTCACTACTAATTTCCAAGTTTCTAAAAATAAATGTTGCTAGTTTTACCTCTCCCTCATTTGTCTCTTTTCTTCTTCCTCTAACTCAACATGATCCAGAAATATTCTTCTTTGTGCTTTCTTGAAGGCCCTGTGCTCTTTTTTGCCACATTTCCCTCTTTGTGCTTTTCATATTTTTGTTGCTTTATTTGTCTAGCTAACTGCAAGCCTCATTGATGTCCAGTATCTCCCCCAGAAAGCTTTTCTTACCCTTCTAATTTCTCTGTGATTGGGTCACATAGCACCTTGTTTCTTTTACATCTCTTATTATAATTGTACTCAATGAATTATTTGTATAATTTTTTGTTAATACTTTATGAGCATTAACATAGTGCTTCAAAACCTCTATAAAGATGGATTCAAGCATTCAGGCATCACCTGTTCCTAAGAGTATGTAGCATAAATGAAGTTATAAAAGGGTCTTTTCTTTAAAAGATTTCATGTTTCAAAACATTGAACAGAAGCTATAAAAGGGTTTGAGAAATTAATGGTGATAGTAAGTATTCTTAATCTTTTCTTCCTGTTTTAATGGTGGTGAGTCTAGTATTCCAGAATTAATTATTGACTTCAAAAAATAGTTTAAAAATTACATTTAAGAAATCTTTTCCTCTATATTTCCTCTATTTTAAGAGACTGGATTTTGCTTTCAGTTTATGATGTGCTTGGAGGTATTGTTGTTGTCAGTTACTAAGTCATGTCTGACCCTTTGTGACCCCATGGACTGCAACATGCCAGGCTTCCCTGTCTTTCACTGTCTCCTGGACTTTGTGCAAATTCATGTCCATTGAGTTGATGATGCCATATAACCATCTCATCCTTTGTCACTCCTTTTTCCTTTTGCCTTCAATCTTTCCTAGCATCAGGGTCTTTTCCAATGAGTTGGTTCTCATTAGGTGACCAAATTATTGGAGTTTTAGCTTTAGCAGCAATCCTTCCATTGAATATTCAGTGTTGGAGGCATACTACCTTTATACTTAGAGGTATAGAATTGGAAAATTCTGAATATTTAAAGTTAAAACAGATGAAGTAATCCTACATATTATTTCCAGTATGCTTTCATATTTATTATTTATTTGGGCTATGAAAGGAATTTTTTTTTACTGTAGCTTCTTTCCCTGCTTTCAGGAATTTTTTGTTTTTGTAATAAACACAAAGCAAGTCTGCTAAGAGAAGAGTGAATCTTACTATTTTAGGAGGGGATAGTTTTCTGGTGTTGGTGGTATTGATATGCAGTGAATGAAGCTATATCATTATTGCATAGTTATGTGCTTAAAAAAAAGAAATGAAAATCATGAATTATTTGTTATCTTTTGACTGTGAACCATTCATTAATTTAAAAATGTTCATTTATTTCCAGGTGTATATACTAGACACTGCACAGTTATCAACAAGCATTTCATAACTTATTTTGGGGAATTTTTATAATGCATTCCCATGACTGATTATAGTCACCTAGCTTGGAGGAGCTAATATAAACTACTAGATCAGTAATCTATACATTTGTGAGTTCATGTGAAAAAATATTTGAGGAAAAAGTTCTTTTATATACCTTATAGTTTGTTTTATTTGTATTTTTTCCCACAGTGTCATAACAAAGAGATGATGGCTTATTGAAGTACTTAATTTTTTTTTTCAGTCATACTAGACTTTTCCTATGAATACCTTTCTTATCAAATCACCAAATCATACTGTTCTATAATTTTATAATAACACAGGTTATCAGGTCACTGGAAAATATGTTTAATATCTTCTGTAGTCTCTACTGGGCTACACTTGTGGCTCAGATGGTAAAGCATCTGCCTGCAATGCAAGAGACCTGGGTTTGGTCCCTGGGTTGGGAAGATCCCCTGGAGAAGAAATGGCAACCCATTCCAGTACTCTGGCCTGGAAAATTCCATGGACGGAGGCGCCTGGTAGGCTACAGTCCATGGGGTCACAAAGAATTGGACATGACTGAGCAACTTCACTATAGTCTCTATTTTTTCATATTGTGATTTCCATTTGTGTATCACTAATGTACTGGGTGTCTGTATAATAGGAAGTCATTTACTTACTAAATCAAATCTGGTCATGATATTTGGATGTTAATAAAATAAAATCAACAGGACACAAGATTGGATATTAAATTACCAAACAAAATGACTACTTAGCTGATCACTCATGATGAACATGTCTACTTCCCCAAATAAATTGTTTATAAATTCACAGTAGATATGAGAGAAGACTGCACTTGTAGGATATGCAAACTGTAAAACTAATTTGAAATGGTGCCTAAGCTACTTTACAGAGTGCTGAAAAAAGGAGAAAATTTGGAGTCAGGAGAATTTAGGTTTTGAGCTGAATGCCCTTGGGTGAAATACATTAACCTTGAGATATTAGGGTATCTTAAAATAGGAGTAATAGTTGTTCATTTTCCTACACTGGATTGGTATAGAGTTAAAAAAAGTGATAATGCATATTAAATTTCTTTTAAAGTGCCATAACTCATTATAGTTTCTACTATATACAAAATTTTTAATTTTTACTGATAATACTTTTATAAATATTGATAGTTTTGAAAGGCATTTCTTGGGAAAAAAATTAAAGTGTGAGTCATAAAGGAAACATTTTCTTGCCATTTTAAAATATGATATATATAATAATCAACCCCAGACATGAAATTAAAATGCTTTTGCAAATGTGCATCTATAGGAGTGTTTAGAGGAAACTGAGTGTTACCTGTTAGAAAAAAAGATCTATCTGCTTGATAATATATTTTAAAGTTATTACTAGTTCACTGGAAGGTTAATGCTGAGAAAATCAATAATTTTTTTCCTGACTTGAAACATTAGAGCTATAAAAAGAAGTGAAAATCAGCTATAGATAAAAGTGACAGCCCCACTAATAGAGAATTCAGGGAAAAAACATGTTAGCATGTCATTTTAATAAATTATTAGGCTATTTGTGTTTGTGTAGTAGCTATGGCCTATGTGTTATTTCCTAACTCTGCAAATGTCTTATCTCAAAATAGATGTTACTTAAGTAAAACCACTCTTACTGTTGTATTTATTTCCTAACAAATATATGCTATTCTAAAACTATGAAACACTGTAGCAAATACTCCTCTACAATGCTCATGCCTTGGGGACATTTGGGTCAAAGATAGATAAAGCACTTTCTTTCTTTGCAATGTATATATTCTTAAAATTTATGTTAAATAAACTTTGTAAATGAGTTAATTTAAAAAGTGAAGAAATTTCAGGCTTTTCAGGTCAATTATGTTGACATGGGAGTACATGTGTCCTAACATATTTTTCTTAAAGATTTTATATATTATAGTTTTTCAAAGTATTTATAGGTATCAAATATTGAAGACAATTTATTTTCAGAAATAATATCAAATTCCCATTGGTTTTTTTCTTTCCATTTAGTTTCCCGATAATTTATATATCATTCATTCATTCAACAAATATGTGTTGCACATTTACTATATGCCAGATGCTATTCATGCACCAAGAGGCTATCAAAGTGAATTAGATCATTGTGCTCTCAAGGAACTCATCAACTAAAAGAAAACCACATTTATCTAATGAAAATCTGAACCCAATGAGTATTTAATAAAATCTTACCTATTCACAGACAAATAAAGACAAAGCATGTCTGCCCAGGTATATGAACAGCAGAAGAAATGACAGAGACAAGTCCGCCTTAGCGCTGAGGAAAAAGTAAAATGACTGGAAAATGCGTAAACTTGTGTCAGCCTGAGAAGGTTGGTGAAAGCAGGAGACAGAGGATGTGTCACGAATGAGTGAAGGGTTTGTAATGAGAAGAAACGCGTCAGGGCTGGAACGGGGCTAAGAGAAGGATGAGGAATCTGTGTGGGAAGTAGGAAGGTAGGAGTGCCAGCTGTGATCCCAACATGATTTATCTGAGGAGATACCTCTGGGAGATAAAATTCAAGCTTTTAGTTTTTCTAGACTAACAGCTTGGATTTTGAAATTGCAGAACATTGACCACTGTAACTTAACAGCTGTTGAAATTTCTTTGTGTTTGTATGAAGGAAATGAAATCCCTTTCTAAAATGTGACTGTCATTTTCAGAGCTGCCTTTGGCCAGGCAATTGTTTTAGGTTACAAATCTCATTTAACCACACATCAAGTTTTTAAGTAAAATAATACTCAAGTTACATAAACATAGACAGTAGCTCTAATCCAGTCAACTTGGATATCACAGAAAGATTTATAACCAGTTATCCTTTAGAGATTTCTGACTTGAATTTGTTTTGGACTTGTGATCTTATTTTATCAGAGTACAGAATTCTCACGTAAGTCATGAACTTTTAAGAAACTGTATCATTAATGAAAATTCCTGGTAGAATTACTACCAAGAATATTACCTTGGTAGAAGTACTAGAATGAATCCCATTCATCTTTCAGAGGTATTTCTGAACCTGAATCTAAACATTTAGAAAAAGCTATTGAAACTGTATATTTTTTTGATAAAAAAAAATTGAGAACAATTTCTTAGAAACTTGGATGAAAATATGCTATAGAATATCAAATGTCAAACCATAATACTTACACTATGTTAATAAGCAATGGAAAAAGAGTCTATTCATCTAGTATATTATACCTGCAAAGACCCTACCTGTGAAGATACTCTGGGATTTTGTATTAGTATTGGTCAGTACTGGAATTGCCATTTTTCAAGGTTGACTTTGTTGTTCCTTAGGTAAAGTTTCATTTTCTAAGAGAATCTGGACTCTGAATGTATTTATTTCAAAATATAGGTTGATATTACTTTTAATGTCCTCAAAGTGGAATAAAAGCTTGTTTTATGCAATGAATTCTCTGGTTATTTGAACACAATAATTCTATTGTAGTGTTAGTGAAGGAATTATGATCTTAGGAAATGGGCTTCCCTGGTGGTTCAGATGGTAACAACTCTGTCTTCAATGCAAGAGACCTAGTTCTATCCCTGGGTTGGGAAGATCCCCAGGAGAAGGGGCTGGCTACCTACTCCAGTATTCTTGCCTGGAGAATTCCACAGACAGAGAATGGGGTTGAGAATGGACAGCCCATGGGGTTGCAAAGATCAGACACAACTGAGCAGCTAACACTTTCACTTTTCTTTTTTCAAAATGGGTTTAGGCAATTATGTATCTATTTTATTAATAGGAACATCCTGGAATCTTTCCACAAGGTGGGTTGGTATGTTGGATGTTTTATATTTTTATAGAACCTTATTTTATGGATTGTTTATGTGAGTGCTAGCAGCAAAGTGCTTTATACTTTAGAGTTAGCAAATGATTGCTTGGGCCTCTGGCCACAGTGGGAAACTTCAGTAATAAGGTTGTATTTCCAAATGCTGAGATACTCTCTTTGGAAAATCATTCTTCCCCAAAGGATACTAACCTAACTCATCCCTTGATGGGATTTTTTAAAATTGAAATACACTTGATTTACAATGTTGTGTTAGTTTTAGGTGTACACCAAAGTGATTCAGTTGTGTGTATGTGTGTGGATTCTTTTTCAGATTCTTTTCCATCATGGGTTTTTACAAGATATTGAGTACAGTTCACTATTCTATACAGCAAGTCCTTGTTGAGGGGATTTTTTTTTTTTTAATGTCTTAAATATGGCTTCTCTTATACAAAATCCTCACAGGGACAATTTCTGTGCTAAAGATCCTATTCTTATTGATAAATCAAAGATTGATCATAGAGGCACAATGCTTCATGATGTGATATTTCGAGATCTCTATGTCAGTTGTCCTGACCCTATAAGGTGATGAGAAGTGTGGGGCTTGGGATATTGGGGGCCAGAATCTGGGAGTGCCTAAGCTCTTGGGCATATTTGGAGTCTCCATATGCTTCCCTCCCCCCAAGAGATAGTGTCACAGAGTAAACAAGGGAAGCTAGGTAAAAAGTATTAAGAACACTGTAAATCTGAATACATTTACACTTTAGTAAGTCTCCCTGAACGGCCTGTGTCACAGTAAAGACACTCCTGTGTTTTTGTCAGTGCTAAACTGCTGTGGACACAATGAGGCTGCAACTATCTTAGGCACCCAAGATCTACAGTGTCAGCTCAACCAATTGCAAAGTTTATCATTTGACTTTTTTCTATTTATGGAATTTCCGTTTATTCTCTATTGTTTTCCCAGGTACCACCAGCTACCACTTTAAGCAGACTATTTCATCATTCTTAATTCCTTTTGACTTACACACCATTTCTGTACTTGGTCCTAAGTTCAACATAATGGTAGCTGTCTTTGATTTTAGATAGTCTCTATGTGATATATAAATATACACTGTGTATATTACTTCTAAGTTTCATAATGGCTCAGATAAAGTTGCTTTGTGGAGTGTTTTTAGGGCAAAAAAAAAAATATACCACCTAGAGATGAGAAAACAACAAGTTCTCCCTCACAGACAAAGATGATTTTCTATAAATTAATAATAGATTCTCACATGGCTGACAGTTGTTCATGAGTTGTGCTTTTTAGCCAGTTTGTTACTTCTCTGTAACTGTGTTTTGTGATATTTTATTGAAACACAGTGACTTCTTATTTTAGAAGAATAAAATTATTATTGCTGTTTACTTTCATTTCAAGTTATATCTTAATGGAAATCTTTTGGTGTAATGAGCTTTAAAACCTAGTTTCTATACAGATGATTCATTTTAACCTATATCAAAATGAACTTAGTCTCAGTAATATAAATTTTGTATCCCAAAGAAATAACAGCGAGTAGAAAATTCTACTTTCTTTTTGTCTTACTTATAAAAATGAAGCAAACTTGTCCTTCTAGTTTGACAAATGACTCCATATATATGATTCAGTTCTGAATATAGCAATACTGAAACACTAGTTGACCAGATTTCAGTCTTACTGAAAATGCCTTGAAATATTTCTCAGAAAACCACTTAAATAATCTTTTTCAAACAGGAGATGCCTGCCGCTCCATGTCATTCTGAAGTTCAAGGCAAAAGTAATTCTTTATTGGCTGAAATGTAGAAATAATATAAAGTGGAATTCTCATGAAGTCTCATGTGGCTTTTCTAGGGAAGAAATTATTCAATGAATAATGAGAAGGTACTGGTTTATAAAAACTCTCATCTTTTAAAGCATCACCTGCCCCCCCATAATCTACATCTCTACATAAATTATTAAGTGCTTCTAGAACCACCTCTTATTAGCCAAGTATTCATTATTTTTCCAGTATTATTTTTAATGCTGAACATTTGCTCTTTCCAAGTTAACCAATTAACTCAAAATTTCAGAAGTGAAAAATTCTTGGAGGTCATATACTGTAACCATTAATCAGAGTATGACTGTTCTGTCAGGTTGGCCAGAAAGTTCATTTGGCTTTCCCAACTGCAGTTTTTGGCCAACTCAATGCAATACTCCTGACCAGTCTTCAGTTTTTTTTAATGTATTGCCATGATCAGCAGTTTCATTTTCTGAAATATCAAATCATTTGAACTTATTTGAAAAATTTTCTCATGTCTGTATATATTTATATATTTGTTTATCTGTGTTTATATGCATCTGCTTCCATAATTAGAAGTAATAATATCTGCATAATTGCAACCAGTTGAAAACAGATAACAAGATATCACATGACTGTTCCTTCTGTGTAATGTTCCTTTCAATATTTTCAGGCACACATCTTTTAGTCCTCCTTTCCTTAGAAATAACATCCACTAATTTCTCAATTCATCTTCAAAAACAGGCTTACCTTTATGATCCTTGAAGTTACTTCTATATTTTACAGGTTACTCTAATTCTAGACTGTTCAAAGCAGAATAAAATGAGAAATACAGTTACCTGAAGACTTCACGTTGCTTTTTCTGCAATTCTGGATTTTCCTAAATAACAATTTCCCCAATATCTAGAGTTCGTCTGCTTCCTAATAAACCCCTCTAGTCCATGGGGGATACATTCTAAGACCCCAAGCAGATGCATGAAACCAAGGATAGTACCAAACTATATATATATATATATATATATTTGTCTTTTCCTATGCATACATACCTATGATAAAATTTAATTTATACATGATGCAAAGTAAGAGGTTAAAATAATAACTAGTGATAAAATTAGAGCAATATACTGTGATGAAAATTAATGTAAAAATGTAATTCCTTTTCCATCTTAACCAACCACTTATGCACTGTGTCCTTAACTTTGGCAATTTGAGGTGTGACAGCAGAGCTAGAGCAAATTTTTTTCCTCCCTCCAAATTTCACCAATGAAAGATTTATTCTTACCATAGATCTTAGCAACATAGGTACACAACTTTTTTTTTTCTTATCAAGTCAAGAACTTCCATCTTTTCAGTTATAGGAAGCACTCTACAGCTTCTCTTTGGTATCTCTGAATTGCAGCAGCACTACTCTGGTGCTGTGGAACTGTTATTAAGAAAAACAAAAATGACTTGAACACAAGTACTGTGATCCCCTCATAGCTGATCTGATAATGTTGATTTACAGTCAGAACACATATACTGGACAATGCAAAGATTCATGTTCAGGTGGGTCTGAGCAGGACATTGTGAGATGTCATCATGCTATTCAGCATGATGTGCATTTTAGAATTTATGACTTGTTTATGTCTGGAATACTCTACTTACTGTTTTTGGAACATGTTGACATTGGGTAGCTGAAAGTAACAGAAAGTGAAACCATGGATAATGGGGAATTACTGTAACCCAACTTTATTTTGGATGAAGCACAAACTGGAATCAAGATTCCTGGGAGAAATACCAATAACCTCAGATATGCAGATGACATGACCCTTATGGCAGAAAGCATAAGTGAAAGTGAAGTCGCTCAGTTGTGTCGAACTCTTTGCCACCTCATGGACTGTAGCTTGTCAGGCTCCTTTGTCCATGGAATTTTCTAGACAAGAATACTGGAGTGGGTTGCCATTTCCTCCTCCAGGGAATCGTCCCAACCCAGGGACTGAACTTGGGTCTCCCACATTGCAGGCAGACTCTACCATCTGAGCCACGAGGGAATCTTGGCTTAAAACTCAACATTCAGAAAACTAAGATCATGGCATCCAGTCCAATCACTTCATGGCAAATAGATGGGGAAACAAAGGAAACAGTGAAAGACTTTACTTTCTTGGGCTCCAAAATCACTGCAGATGGTGATTGCAGCCATGAAATTAAAAGACGGTTGCTCCTTGGAAGAAAAGCTATGACCAATTTAGACAGCATAATAAAAAGCAGAGACATTACTTTGCCAACAAAGGTCTACCTAGTAAAAGCTATGGTTCTTCCAGTAGTCATGTATGGATGTGGGAGTTGGACTATAAAGAAAGCTGAGCACAGAAGAATTGATGCTTTTGAACTGTGGTGTTGGAGAAGAGTCTTGAGAGTCCCTTGGACTGCAAGGAGATCCAACCAGTCCATCCTAAAGGAAATCAGTCCTGAATATTCTTTGGAAGGACTGATTCTGAAGCTGAAACCCTAATACTTTGGCCACGTGATGTGAAGAACTGACTTACCAGAACAGATCCTGATGCTGGGAAAGACTGAAGGTGGGAGGAGAAGGGACCAACAGAGAATGAGATGGTTTGATGGCATCACTGATTCGATGGACATGAGTTTGAGTAAGCTCTGGGAATTGGTGATGAACAGGGAAGCCTGACATGCTGTGGTCCATGGGGTTGCAAAGAGTCAGACACAACTGAGTGACTGAACTGAACTGAACTTTGTTTTAAGGAAAAAATGATGTAGAGTAATTTAGCATATAATTTATCTGACTCAAGGAACTCAGACTTGTAGTTACAGATAGAAAAGATTTTTCTGAAGTAACTTTTCATATTGCAATCTTATTCCTCATGTGCTTTTAGTGAGGAAAGTTTGTTGGGAAATTTGTCCCTCGTTTCCTGTACATACAGTCCATACAGTAATACAAAGGCAGCAGGCCCTTAGTGTCTCTCTCCATGTGGTGATTAATCTCAACACTCCCCTGAATGTCTGGGTCATTCTTCCCTCTGTAGACCTGCTCAGCCTCCCTGTGCATATGGCCACTTATCTACTCTCCAGTTTATTCAACATTAGTTGTAGCCACATGATGAATCTGGGGCTCGTGTAGTTCCAGTATCAAGTGAAAATTCATCAGAGAGATGTCTTCAGTAACAGTGCTGCTGTGCTTAGTTCTTCAGTCGTGTCCAAGTCTTTGCAACCCCAGAGACTGCAGCTCACCAGGCTCTGCTATATATGGGAATTCTCCAGGCAAGAATATTGGAGTGGGTTGCCATGCCCTCCTCCAGGGGATCTTCCCAACCCAGGGATCGAGCCCGGGTCTCCCGCATTACAGGCAGATTCTTTACTATCTGAGGTTTAAATCTGACTTGTGCAGGGCATTTCAAAGAGAAAGAACATTTACTTCAATGTTGTATAGCTTTTTGGTTTTTCCTAATGTTCAGTTTGTGGCTACTATTTTGTATTTTTCATTTTTGATGAAATTAAAATAGCATCAAATAATTAGGGCTCCTTGTGCTTTGAGGTTTTTGAAAAAATGAGTCTCATCTGACTTTTTCTATCCTAGAATATGTGTTTTAGTTTGATTTATTGAAAGTATTACACTCAGTCCACTTGGCCTTGACATGAGAATTTTTTAAATGGGCTCATTATAAACGTCTCACAAACCTGAATAAACTCAGGTTCTTAACTTGGCCTCTTATTCTTCATACACATTTATGTAATCCATTGTTTGGTAGTTGAAGATGTCAGACATTTCAGAGGATTTGTACCTGACATTTTCAAGAAAAACAGAGTTCAAGTTAAAAAAAAAAATCAGGAACATGCTATGTTGAAATAGCATCTGCCTTTAGAATACAGACTCTTGGTTGCACTTGATATTGACCATTTGACCCCCACAAAATAAAGAGCAAGTTCCTCCATGCAGGAGAAGCTCTTTGGTTGAATGAATCAGATGGTATTTTTTCTCTCTACTATATATCTTTTGTCCCTGTGTACTTTTTTAGGTGGCTGAGGAAATTCATGATTTAAGTGTAATTATTTTCAATACACCTTTAAATCATGAGCAAAAACAGAAACAAAACTTACTTATGAAGACTGAGCCATTAAATCCCCCTGGTCCTTTTCTTAAATCTTAAGCTTTATCTGACATTGCCCAGTATTTTAGTTGAGGTTAAGACACTGAAAATATAACTTGGTTTATCTGGGCTCTATTTGTCCATTACCTCCCTTGACCAATTTGTATACCCTATTATCAGTTGGCTTTTTGCAGTGATAAAGAATTCGCCTGCCAATGCAGGAGATGCAAGAGACGCAGGTTTGATCCCTGAGCCAGGAGATCCCCTAGAGAAAGACATGGCGACCCACTCCAGTATTCTTGTCTGGAGAATCCCATGGGCACATACACAATCAGTCAGCTTTAAAATTTTTTACTTTTTGAATTAGCCCCAGCCTGAGATGCTGGCTTGAGAAAGGTTCTTCCAAAATACCTTTCTTTTGGGAAGAAAAGTCCTATGTTGACCATTTAAATTTTGAATAAAGGGAGAGAGCTTTTGGTATAATCTAATGCAACTCTTTAGCCAGGGTCTGTTCTCTCTGTGCTTGGACACAATCTGTGATTGTACACAGTTCCCATGGACCACATTTATACTGTGTCTCACCAAAAGTTGGACCTGAATGAACAACTAAGCACAGCACAGCACCTTCTGGTACAAGCAGTCTGTGACCTGACCTCTAGCTCAGGCTGACCCTTGCTCCAGCTGGAGACATGGATATGCCTAGGGCCCTGGGGGGATTAGGCACTCCATCAGTCTGTTGAATTAAATTGAAGATGCTTTGTGCCAGTAAGACTGTTTTTGTAAGTGGGATCGTGACTCTCCTGCTGATGATGGTTGACCTTACTTAGCCTTGATTTCCAGCACCTCTATAATTTCTGGCCTCTGACCGCTGGCCTTGACCTTACTTTAATTCTAAATTTCCCTCATGCCTTCTGTTTCTGGTCTCTGAAGTGTCTATCTGTGTAACACCATCCTCGCTGTCCCAGTCTCAGAAGAGAAACTGAATTAAAACTGGTTCTGACAGTACAGTCCATGGAGTTTCAGGGAGTTGGACATGACTGAGCAACTAACACTTTCAGAAAAGAAACAGATTATTGTTTTCCTATGTTCCTTTACTAGTAAGTTGGTCAGGAAAATAGTAGCTTTTTTGTTTAGCTGGAGATCTTGATTATTTCAAAGAATAAAAGACCTTTAATGAAAGAAAAAAGCCTAAAAATTTTCTGATGTATAATAACTACTGAAGACAACAAGCTATGTTGAGAGTTACCTTAGAAACAGATAATTCACTGGCAACTGGTATCAAATTGTTTTGCTCTCTACCTGAGATTTTTCAGTTGGATTATTTGTTCTATCATCTCTCAACCAGTGTCTTTAGTAAGTCTTCTAGTTACAGAATCTGTGCAGCTTACTGTCTGTTCTCTGGTTGAAGGGTATATGTTGGGCTTCCCTTGTAACTCAACTGGGAAAGAATCTGCCTGCAATGCAGCAGATCTGCGTTGATTCCTTGGTCAAGAAGATCCCCTGGAGAAGGAAATAGCAACCTACTCCAATATTCTTGCCTGGAAAATCTCATGGACACAGGAGCCTGGCGGGCTACAGTCCATGGGATCGCATGAGTTGGACACAATTTAGCAACTAAGTTACAGAATCTGTGCAGCTTACTGTCTGTTCTCTGATTGAAGGGTATATGTTGCAGACTAAAATGTATATAAAATTAAAGAAGTGTTTGTCAAGGAACAAAAATGGAGGTGAATGTTTCATATATCCAGCTTACAATCAAGGTAAATTTAAGAGGTTTTAAAATATGTAAGTTGATTCCTTGTGTCAGTCAAACTGACTGGTTGTGAAACATGCCAAATAACATTATCCTTGATTTATCACACTCTCAATATACAGGCACAGTGGAATACAGAACTCAGGCACTTCAGGCACATACATAAAAATAGACTTGAAGCATAGTAAGTCAGAATTAACCTAAAAATGCCAGTGCTTCCTACTTCACAGTGTGCCATCACAACTCTGCTTTGTTAGCTCAACTGCTGCTGCATTAGGGCTTCCCAAGTGGTACTCGTGGTAAAAAACCTACCTGCCAATGCAGAAGATGCAAGAGGTGCAGGTTTGCTCCCTGGATTGGGAAGATCACCTGGAATAGGAAATGGGGTTTTCCCCAGTTGAGAATTATAGCTTTAAGATTATTCATCACAATCTTTACAAATGTTTTATTGCTTCAAAATTATTGAAAAATATACTTTAAAATTCTTTAAATTTCTGTTTTAACCTTAAAAAGTTGAAGTATAGATAATTTACAGTATTGTGTTAGCTTCAGGTGTACAGCAAAGTGATTAAGTGTTTTATATCCCCCCCACACACATATAAATGTTCTCTGGGAAGTCAAACTCGCGTTGTCCCACTCTTATCCTTCCCCTGACTGTCCTGCTGCTCTTCTGCAGCACCTGGCATATAATAGGTGCTCAAAAGTGTTTGCTGAAAGTATTTAAAACTACCTAGGAGGAACATGTTTTTCAGTCATTGAATTGCCTTTTGTGTGTGTTTGTTTCCTTTTCTGCTTCAGGAGGAACAGTATGAATATTTCTCATAGGCTATATCCCAGACTCTGTAGATGGTCCATAAGACCCCCCTACATTCCAGCTCCTCCTACTTTGTCTCATCTCAGATGATTTTTCTTTTCATCTTGAAGGATTCTTTCAAGGTGTCAACTTTTTGTCTGCTTTGAGCCTCGGTGTCTGTTGTCTTCTCTGTCTGAAATACACTTTCTCCCATTTTACCTGCTTTTGTGACTTATCATGCTTTGGATTGAGATGAAAAAAGGAATCATATTCTACAAGCTTTGGCAAACGTGGAATTTATTGGAAGCACGTGGCAGCATCTCCCATAGCAGTATGAAAGGCAGGAGTGATCCAGGTCTCAGGGACAACTGCCTCAAGAAACTTAAATACTGCTTGGATTCCCTTTTGTCTCTGCTTCTCACATCCACAAATCTCTCACATAGCCTTTATTTTCTTCTCCTACAATTTCTTCCCTCCCCATGCACAGAACAGCCACAGTGAAGTGCTGGTTCTCCCTTCTGTGTTGACTCTTCCATTACTGGAGAGGCACTGATTCTCCTTTCTTAGGGTTAGTCCCCAGAATTGCCTCACCTTGGATCAAATGTCCATGCCTACTTTAATCAGCTCGGGCTGTGAGCTAAGCCTGTGTAAAACAGATGTGATGGTACACAGCTCTTTGTGAATTCTGTGAGCCACTCAGCCAACTCCAGAGTTGTCTCCTCTGCTGGCTAATTATTTCTATTACTTCAGTGCTCCTCTCTGAGAGTAGTTCCTCAAAGAACCCTAATTACAAGGTTTCTTGTAGTGCCTTTGCACTTCTTCATAACACTTATTAAAATTATAATTACTTTTTTATTGGTGTAATTTGTTTGCCATTGCTCTTCCCCACTAGAATGCAAGTTTCAGGAATGCTGCAGCCACATCTGTTTGTTCTGTGTTATTTTCAGCAATTAGTGCAGAATCTTGCTAAGAGTACTATCTGATTAGTAGTTATTGAATGGAAGAATGCATTCCTGGACTAAGTCACAGAATTTCTAAATGAGCCGATCAGATATAACAGTGATGATTATTAGAGATGAAGTGTTCACAGATTCCAAATTAGTTTCATTTAAAAGAATATTAGTGGATTTTATGTAGTTAGTGGATTTCATATGATACTTTCTTTCGCCCTGTCTAAACCAAGAATATGACTCTTATTTAAATACTACTGCTAAATGGTTATATATCAGAAGTGCTTTGCAATTTATGTAACTGTCAGGTAGCCAACAATGGTTTAAAGGTTATGATGTGAAGAAAGAACAGTGTCATTTTTTATCCTTGTGAGGAGAGATGTTAAAGAATGAAGAAGAAATCACATAGGGGAATAACAATGTGTGCCACATAATCTTTGATTGTTAAAACTTAAGGAAATAGTAATAAAAGGAAATAAAGTAAAAATAAATCAACAATGCTCTAAGATAGAATATTGATTGCGATCCTTATCAGATCTATTGACTGTTATATCATTCACAAAGTGGAGATAAGTTTAGAGAGTAAAGTTATGGAATAATGAATATGACTATATGATACTTTAAAACTTTCGTTGGTTAAGAAGCAGACTTCACAAATTATTTATGACAGGTAATAAGGTAATAGCTTAAATACATTAAGAATGTTTTATTAATACAAACCTTTAAGGGAACCCCCCCAAAACACTCTTAGAGGGTAGCAGAAAATTTTATATATATATATACATATATATATTTATACTTAGCAAATGTTCTGAGTTCTAAGTGATAGCTAATTTATGGTAAAAAAAAACATGAATTAGTTTTGAGGAATAGAATTAGACAAACTTTCAACAAAACAGTTTGGAACTATTTTATAAGAGCTTTGCTTCTGTTAAGGAATTATTTTTTTCAGTGTCATTGACACCAGCAGTAATTAGTCCAACAGCTGGCCTAAGGAGGAAATTGTAAAATTTAAAACTGACAAAAATGTATATCAATTCACTCAACTGTTATGGAGGGCTAAGGCCTTTACTTTGAAATTGGTCCTCTGAATAAAGTTTTGCCTTATCTTCCCTATATAAACAGCACTCAGTGTATGATCTAAATTTCCAGGTTGGGATTCAAGAATCTGAGATACCTAATAAATAATCTGTGTGCAGCATTTTTCCATATTTTTTCTCTAATCTTTTACACTTTTCACTTATGTCTCTCTTCTCAGAAGTACATTTTTAGTTAATCATCTTTCTTGAATCTTACCAAAGCTTTCACATTTGAATAGTATCAATTTTTATAATAGTTAATTGGATTATATAAGTGCAGTTACAACTGATATAACTATGTTTGGGAGGACACCCAATTGACTTCTGGTAAATACAAAATTTAACCAGTAGGAACAAGTAGCCATAAACCAAGAGTATGCTGCTCTTGGTGCTGGGAAATCTACTAGTCAAAGGCTAGGTAGTGGAGGACATCAAATAATCCAGAGTTTAAAAATAGAGGTGAGTTAAGGGAATATCTACTCTATTTACTGTTATTTCAGTACTGAAGATGCTTAGTACAATTGTAGCATTACTGTAACTCCTTCTGGACGGGTGGCCCCTTAAGGATGGGTGCTGTATCTTGTCCATAGCTGTATTTCTAGAACCTGTGGCAGGGTCTGATACAAAATAGATGATAAGCAGCATAGTTTTTAGGTTAAATGAAGAAAGAAACAGAATGTTTGTGGTCTTTCATTCAGTGATATTTCATTTCTATAAATCTATCTCAGGACAAATTCAGACCTATATCAGAGATCTATGTTGTTTTGTTTTTGGCCATGCTGCTTGGCTTGCAGGATCTTAGTTCCCTGATTAGGGATGCAACCAGGGCCCCCGGTAGTGGGAGTACCGAGTCTGCCAGGGAATTCCAAGAGGATCTATATTTAAGAATGTTTATTCATAGTGGGTTTTTTTTTTTTTTTGACAATTTAAAGATAGCTGTAGTTAAGGATGATACCACCCTTACAGCAGAAAGTGAAAAAGCACCAAAGAGCCTCTTGATGAAAGTGAAAGAGGAAAGTGAAAAAGTTGGCTTAAAGCTCAACATTCAGAAAACAAAGATCATAGCATCCAGTCCCATCATTTCATGGCAAATAGATGGGGAAACAGTGGAAACAGTGGCAGACTTTATTTGTGGGGGCTCCAAAATCACTGCAGATGGTGATTGCAGCCATGAAATTAAAAGACGCTTACTCCTTGGAAGAAAAGTTATGACCAAACTAGACAGCATATTAAAAAGCAGAGACATTACTTTGCCAACAAAGGTCTACCTAGTCAAAGCTATGGTTTTTCCAGTGGTCATGTATGGATGTGAGAGTTGGACTATCAAGAAAGCTGAGTGCAGAAGAATTGATGCTTTTGAACTGTGGTGTTGGAGAAGACTCTTGAGAGTCCCTTGGACTGCAAGGAGATCCAACCAGTCCATCCTAAAGGAAATCAGTCCTGAGTGTTCATTGGAAGGACTGATGTTGAAGCTGAAACTCCAATACTTTGGCCACCTGATGCAAAGAGTGGACTCATTTGATAAGACCTTGATGCTGGGAAAGATTGAAGGCGAGAGGAGAAGGGGATGACAGAGGATGAGATGGCTGGATGGCATCACCAACTCAATGGAAATGAGTTTGGGTAAACTCCGGGAGCTGGTGATGGACAGGGAAACCAGGCAGGCTGTAGTCCATGGGACCACAAAGAGTTGGACATGACTAAGCGACTGAACTGAACTGACTGATAGTGTTGCTCAAAGTGTTGTTTGTAATAGTAGATGATGAAACATTCAATAGTTTGAAAATCAATTTCTCATGGTAGTGTCTAGTAAAATATTATAGGCATTGAAGATAATTTGTGCCGGGGTCCAGCCCCAGCGGGGTCCGGGGGTCTTGAGGGATGAGTGGTGTCGGCGGAAGAACTGAGCAGAGTCGATGTGTGGTGATGGAGCAGTCTCTCAGTTTATTGTTGTTGGTTTACAGTTTTTATAGCCAAAAGACATCCCCATTACATCATTACATCACCTATCATTCTATACAATTTTTTGTTTTCTACCTCCCATAGCAACCTTATCATTGAGTTCATTCCCCAAACTATCATGAAACATTCCCTTTGCAGAAGTCAGATTTTTATGTAATTAGATTTAACAATAGTATGTTTACCATTTGAATGTCTTCAGTATACTTCATTCAATCATGATAAGTACATCAACCTAAGTAGAAAGGTTACATTTCTCTTATCAGGTACAACTATGTAGAAGCTAGAGGGAAGGGCTTAAGCTTGAAACTGTTTATTCTAGTAACCTACTCCAGTTCTTACTAGAAAAGAGGAAAGAGGACAAAGAGACAGTTTAGAGAGAGGAAAGAGGACTAAGACAGTTTAGGAAGAGGAAAGAGGACTAAGAGACAGTCAAGCAGCACTGCTTTAGCAATAAAACCCTATTAACCTTATAACTACTATAATGGATTCCTATGTCTACATATCCTAAAGCAATCAATATCTCCAACTATGCTGGCCACAATTATGAGCATTCCTAAGTCTCAATCCAGCCTGATTTCTTAAAGGAAGCGAGCCTCCTCCGTGGAGTGGTCAGGGGAGTGGGAGGTGGAAAGGTGACCCAAGTACGAGCTTTTCTGGTGGTGGCCTTGCCATGACCCCCAGAGAACTCTTGGTAAACTCCCCAGTAATTAGTAGGAGGAGTAGTAACCTATTTAAATGTCCCTTTCATTCCTCCTTAGCCCCCGGGGAAGGTGATCCACCTTCCCGGATCCTCTGGTCGATAAGGTCTGGGGGGATAATCTCAGGACGAATTCTTTCCAACTGTGACTGACCTACTGAGATGAGCCAATGTTCTGAGCATGGACAGAACTTCCAAGAAAAATACCAGGGTAGGGCTTGCCCAGGATGCCCCGATAAAGAAAGTCAGCTTTGCAAATACTTTCTTAGTCTCGTGACCTTGTCATCCGAGCAAGGGTGCATCCTGACGGCTCCCGGCAAATTTGTTTATTAAATATTGTCTCCTTTCCCAAAGAACAAGAGAAGTGCATAAAATTCGACTTATATAATTTAATAATAGTAAAAACCTTGTATAGTGTTATACTCATTTAAAAAATGTTATTTATATATAGATATATCAAAGCCTAGAAGGAAAAAATATTGTTTACAGTGGCTCAGTTTGGATTGCATGTAGTTTTTTATGTTCTTCTTGATACCTATTCACAGGCTTTATGTATTCTATAGTCAGATGAGGAGAGTAAAGTTCGGGGTCAAGTTGCTTTTTCTCTCAGGCAATGAGGAGAATTGGATTAGCATTTAGTTAGAAATGTAGAAAATAGTCAAGACAGAGCAACTGAGACAACAAAATAATTATGGAGGCTCATAGACATAGAGGAAGAAAAGTTAAGAAAATGACAGACAGAAAAAGAAAAGAATTATTGTGTTCTAAGTATTGTTTTGAGGGACCATGGAAAAAATAAATTACATGATTTTTTGTAAAAAATGATTGCTGTGGCTTCAGTGAATTATATAGTATTACTGATTTTATTGCCTAAGGGGTGATAATAAAGAGAAATGGCTGTTACTTAGACTAGAAAAACATAAAAATCTAGTCAAATGGTAAAATCAACTGTTGATAGGATTTTAAAGCTGGACATTTCTTGCAGTTATTTCCCACTTATTTTTATCTTCAGGGTTTGTTCAGTGTTTGAAGTTATCTAATTGGGATGGTCTCCTATGAGTTGATGTTTTCCTCAGGAAGAGACTTGGGAAAACATGTACTGACCTCCTAGCAAAACATTGTACAAAGCTCGGTACTCCAGGTCAGAGCACAACTGTATTGAGACTTACAACCTGCGGGTGGGCTCTATTACAAATGGAGCTGCAGACTGGCCTGAAGGCGAAGTCAGTCCACCAGATTTCCCCCTGAAGAAGCTAAAGTCACTGGATCAGGCTAAGGTCAACACTGTGAATCAGAGGAGTTACTGCAGAAATAAGGGCTGATGTGCAGGTAAGGAATCCAGCAGCAAGTCACATCAGGCAGCCTGCTAGTATTGATTTTACTGACTTCCTGCTCATGGTGCCACATTCCCATTTCTCTTGAGTGAGAGAAGCAGACGTCTATAAGCTGGGTACACGTCCATGTGAGGCACAGGAGCAAAATGATGCCAACAGGAAGGAACCCTATCTATGCTATATTGATTTTTGTTGCTTGTGAGGATTGAGTGAGATAATGTGTATGAAAGCTTTTAGATCACTGCCTGGCATATCGAAAAATACTAAACATAGTGTAAGTGAGAAAGTAATGAATTTCAGCAAGAAGGAGTAGTGATTAAGAGATAGCTCCTGAATCTTGAAGGATGGGCAGATTGTTAATGGGTTTTTTCAGCACAGTGGTTTCCATTCTTGATTTAGGGACCAACTCTGACTGCATGAGAATCACATGAAAATAGTGAGAATCTCTAGCCTCTACCTCAAATCTTGCAATGGGGCTATTTAATGTGTATGTTAGACCTCCCCAAATTATTCTGATGCACAGCCAGACTTGAAGTCATTGATATTTTGGAGATGTGGAAAGAGTAAAACAGCATAATGAAATGTAGGGAGTCGTGGAGGTTTATGGCATGTTTGGAGTAGTCTCCCCAGTTTATCTGGGCAATAGAGTTCTGGAACATTATAGATGGAAATACATTCAGAAAGGTAGTTACTGATTGGAGCTATTATATAAGGGCTCTTGGGTGCTACACCAGAGATATTTGACTTTACTGGCTAGGAAGTAGAGACTCTTGAAGAATGAGTAGGGACTAAGGGTGATGTCCTTGTTTCCAAGAATCAGGAATGTAAATGTTACCATTTCTAGAGGGGTTTGGAAAGAATCATGCTGCCTTTTCTAACTTGAAATTCATGTTTATCAAATTAATTGAGACTTAGCTGCAATTAATAATTTTGTAGGTAGCTCTTAAACACTAACTGTGCTTTGCTCCCAATTCCTGAAGATCTGATTTAATTGTCCTAAAGTAAATGTGGACACTGACTGCAAGTAAGGATTCTCCAGGTGAATCCAGTATGCGGCCCAGATTGAGAGCCTCTGCCCCCACCAATTCACTTGTAAACTGGTAAAATTTTTCACAATTTCTATTACTATCTGCATGTTCTTCATCTTTTTACCTAATGACATGCAGTTGTTGTAGACTTTGTTCTTTTTTTCTGAGAAAATAAAAACAGATGCGAACCTTAACGTTCTCATATGACCCAAACCTATAAACCTATCTTCTTACTCAATACCTTCTCTTCTGTTAGAATAGATGAATTGGCCATGCCTCTTTTTATGCCAAATTTCCTCTAAATATATAATAAATCCTGTCTTAACAATTCAAGGCTTCACTTCTTCAGTTGTTCCTTTTGCTCCCCTGCATCATCAATTATTTCCTCTGTTGTATCATTCTATTAACATAAAAATATACTTGTAGCTCATAGCTAAAAGAAAATTCTCCTTATCCCATATGTACTCTCTGCTTTATTTGTTCTGAATTAGAACAAAATTTCTTAAAAGAGTTGTCTGAATATACTGTCTCTAATTTTTATCTTTCCATTTTCTCTTTTAACCACTTTAATCAGGCTTTGGTTCCCATCAGTCTTCCAAAACTGCTCTTGTCAAAGACACCAATAACCTTCATGTTGTAAAATCCATGATATTCTCCCAGCACTCACTTCACTTGACATCACAGAAGATACTGACACAGGGCATACTTTCCCTCTTAAGATATTTCTTCACTTAGTTTTTGTAGAGATCCTTTCTTTCCTGGTTCCCTTTTAATTTCATTTGCCATCATTTGTCAGTCTCCTCAAAGGATCCTTCTCAAGTTTCTAGCTTGGTCCTTGGACTTCTTTTTTCTACCTAGACCCTTAAATTTGAATACTCTTTGTATATTCATGACTTCCAATTTTTTTCTTATCTCCAGTCCCAACTTTTCCCATTACTTATATAGCCACACAACCAACTCCTTAGTGACATCTCTCTTTTATAGGTAATCTGCATTTCAACTTTTCTAATGTAATATTTTGATTCCTTACCTCCTGCCCAATCTACTTTCTCTGTCTTTCCCATTTCTATTCTCCAGTTGGTAAGATACGACCTTGAAATCATCTTTGATAATTCTTTTCCACCTTAAGCATCCAGTCCATCAGCATATGCTGGTGATACCTTCAAAATGTATTTACATACACTTGCTTAATTTTTCAACACCGTTCTTTTTTGCTCTCAAAGGTGTCCTAGTTTGGATAATACTCATCCTCAGTTCAGTTCAGTTAAGTCACTCAGTCATGTCCAATTCTTTGCGACTCCATGGACTGTAGCACACTTGGCCTCCTTGTCCATCACCAGCTCTTGGAGTTTATCTAAACTCATGCCCATTGAGTCAGTGATGCCATTCAACCATCTCATCCTCTGTCATCTCCCTCTTCTCCTGGCTTCAATCTTTCCCAGCATCAGGGTCTTTTCAAATGAGTCAACTCTTTGCATCAAGTGGCCAAAGTATTGGAGTTTCAGCTTCAACGTCAGTTCTTCCAATGAACACCCAGGACTGATCTCCTTTAGGATGGACTGGTTGGATCTCCTGCAGTCCAAGGAACTCTCAAGAGTCTTCTCCAATACCACAGTTCAAAAGCACCAATTTTTTGGTGGTCAGCTTTCTTTATGGTCCAACTCTCATGTCCATACATGACTACTGGAAAAACCATAGCCTTGATTAGATGGACGTTCGTTGGCAAAGTAATGTCTCTGCTTTTTAATATGTTGTCTAGGTTGATCATAGTTTTCCTTCCAAGAGCAAACGTCTTTTAATTTCATGGCTGCAATCACCAGTTGTAGTGATTTTGGAGCCCCCCAAAATTAAGTCTGCCGCTCTTTCCAGTGTTTCCCCATCTATTTGCCATGAAGTGACGGGACTGGATGCCATGATCTTAGTTTTCTGAATGTTGAGCTTTAAACCAACTTTTTTGCTCTCCTGTTTCACTTTCATCAAGAGGCTCTTTAGTTCTCTTCACTTTGTGCCATGAGCGTGGTGTCATCTGCTTACCTGAGGTTATTGATATTTCTCCCTGAAATCTTGATTCCAGCTTGTGCTTCATCCAGCCCAGAATTTCGCTTGATGTTTCTGCATATAAGTTAAATAGCAGGGTGACAATATGCAGCCTTGACATACTCCTTTCCTGATTTGGAACCAGTCTTTTGTTCCATGTCCAGTTCTAGCTGTTGCTTGTTGACCTGTATACAGATTTCTCAGGATGCAGGTCAGGTGGTCTAGTATTCCCATCTCTTGAGTTTTCCACAGTTTGTTGTGATCCACACATTCAAAGGTTTTGGTGTAGTCAGTAAAGCAGAAGTAGATGGTTCTGGAACTCTCTTGCTTTTTCAATGATCCAGCGGATGTTGGCAATTTGATCTCTTGTTCCTCTGCTTTTTCTAAATACTGCCTGAACATCTGGAATTTCACAGTTCACATGTTGAAGCCTGACTTGAAGAATTTTAAGCATTATTTTAATGGTTTGTGAGATGGGTGCAATTGTGTGGTTGTTTGAACATTGTTTAGCATTGCCTTTCTTTGAGACTGGGATGAAAGCTGCCCTTTTCCAGTACTGTGACCACTGCTGAGTTTTCAAGATTTGCTAGCATATTGAGTGCAGCACTTTCATAGCATCATCTTTCAGGATTTGAAATGGCTCAACTGGAATTCCATCACCTCCGCTATCTTTGTTCATAGTTATGTTTCCTTAGGCCCACTTGACTTAGCATTCCAGGATGTCTGGTTCTAGGTGAGTGATCACACCATTGTGGTTATCTGGGTCATGAAGATCTTTTTTGAATAGCTCTTCTGTGTATTCTTGCCACCTCTTCTTGATATCTTTTGCTTCTGTTAGGTCCATACCATTCCTGTACTTTTTTGTGCCCATCTTTGCATGATATGCTCCCTTGGTATCTCTGATCAAATATAACTTATTAAAAATGTCTTCCATTACAAAACTATATATTAAATAGTACCCCTCTGTCCTTTTCACTCTGCTTCTATTTCTTCATAGTGCTGATTCCTATGTGGGATATTATATTATTATGTGATACTTTATTTTCTGTATATTCTCAGGGGAGTGTATGCATTCTCAGAGGAAGGATGCTGTCTTTATAGTGCATAGTAATATATATCCAGGCCCTAGAATAGTGTCTAACATATATTGTAGGTGGTCAATAAATACTTATTGACTGAATTAATGAATAAATGAATTTATAACTTAAATACTAGCAATGGATGAGGTAATCAAAAGGGAAAGTGTTGAATAAAGGACATCTGGGATTCCTTTGAGAATTTATTCATTTAGTGGAAATGAATCCACTGAAAAAGACTGAGGTAGTGAGAGAATCAGAATGTGCTATGTCATGAATATACTGGTAAGATGAATATTTAATACAAGGTTGGAAAGGATGAAAAATGAGTAGAAAGTACTGCATTTAGTTAAATAATAAATCTGTGAATGTTCTAGTTATTTACTGCTGCATAATCATCTATCCCAAACTTAGTGGCAAAAAGATGACCATTTTGTTATGCTCAAAACTCTGTAGATCAGGAATTGGGACACAACAGAGCAGTGGTGGATTCTTTGGCGTCTCAGGTGAGAACAATTGATTGGCTTGCTGTGACTTGAAGACTAGAGCTGTAGTCACTTGGAGACTTTGTATGTCTGGTGCCAGCTCAGACATAACTGGCAGGTGGGGTTCAGCTGGGACTGTTGACCAGAGCACCTCTGAGTGACATCTCCTCTGGCTTGGGCATGTCAAAGCATGGTGCCAGGGTTGTTTCTCAGAGGAAGTGTCTGATGACACATCTGGAACATCTGATAGAAACATCTGTTTCTCAGAGGAAGTGTCTAATGACACACTGCAACATCTGATAGAAATATCTCTTCTTTTCCAAGAGAAGCAGGTGTAAGTTGAATGGCCTTTTGTGATCTAGTTTGGGAAATCACAGGTCTCATTCTACTGCTCCATAGTTTGGGGCACAAGCAAGATACTAAGGACAGCTCAGATAAAAACAGGATCAGCAGAATCAAGGAGAGGAGAGGTAGACTTCATCTCTTGATTGGCTGGTGCTAGTATCACACTCAAAAGAACATGTGCAAAGGAGGATTTCATTGCCATTTTTCTCTCAAACCTTTTTCTTCTTTGTACTTGTGTTCTTCGTATTTTCTCTGAAGATGATTTGAAATAAATATATTTTAATGTTGTCAGTACTTATAAATTAAATAATTATAGAAAGATTAGCATTATAATCTTTACTATTCTCCCTTATTGTCTACATATATTACTATTATTTACATTTAATAAAAAATTTTGGATCAAAAAGAGGTATGTTTTTCATAAAGTTGTCTAGCTAATGTGTATTTTTTTGAAATTTATTAAATGCATACATGTCTCTGTTTAAACCTTTTGATGTTTTAAATCATTTTTTATGTAAAATTAGCAACTTTCAATACTAAATATAAATTATTGCATTTTACTATTAGAAAAAGTAAATTTGCATTAGTGACTAAAATAGTTTAATATATAAAGCTCATAAAAACATTTCCTCCAAGTTACATGTTCTCCTATTAAAAAAGGAGCCAAGTAACTTGCTGTCTTTATTTAATTTATGTTATTGTGATTATAAATTATCATTATCTACCCTTTCATTATGTGAGCACTGATCACACACAAGTTCAGTGAGGCAAGCCTGTATTATATGCACAACTCCTTTTAAAAACATAAGTGTCCAACAAACAGCTCAGAAACTAAATGTATCCTGAGACCTTAATAGTTTTAAATAGAAATAATGAATACTCACAAAAATCTTACCAGTGTGATGAGACATTTGAATAAGCTTAATTTAAAATTGTAATTGGGAAAAGAAACAAAAACATCATTAATTTATTCACAGATATATTTATATTCAGAATCAAACTGTCCATGTAGAGTCATTAGATGGCTATTCAAATGTTTATATATTACTTGGAGCTCAGTAGAATCACTATTAATTCTCTTTAATTAAACTTTTGACATTTAGTGTTGAAAGCTACAGTTAATAAGGTCTAGGAGATTTGACTGAAATCAGTTTGATTAGTTAAACTTACTGAATGCAGCTTTATAAAATTCCTGAGAACTATATATTTGGTTAATTTATTAAAGGGTAGCAAATAATCTGATTGAAACAGCTTGATCAAAAATTGACCAAGACAATAATTCTTTTAAAAAGTTGATCAAAACAAATAATTTAGATACTCTTTTCTCAAGTATCAGGTATCTTGGTAAAGCAAGTTTTAATTTCATAGTTAAACAGTTACTATTACCATGCACATTACTATTTATATAAAGTTATGCGGTGAATTATATTATTTTGGTTTATTGTTGTTGCTCAGACTCAGTTATGTCTGACTCTTGGTGATTGCACGGACTGCAGCACGCCAGGCATTCTTGTCTTTCACCATCTCCTGAAGTTTGCTGAAACTCATGTCCATTGAGTCAGTGATGCCATCCAACCATCTCATCCTCTGTTGTCCCCTTCTCCTCCTGCCTTCAATCTTTCCCAGCATCAGGGTTTTTTTTTTTTTTTTTCCCAATGAGTTGGCTCTTCCATCAGTTGGCCAAAGTATTGAAACTTCAGCTTCATCATCAGTACTTAAAATGAATAATCCAGGATTATGTTAGTAAGAGAGCTGAGAGACAGAGAAATTGAGTGAATGAGAAGGTAAGCACAGTCTAGACTGTGCATGATGCCTTGCATGAGTCAAAGCTGAGGGTAATATTTTGCATTTATGGTGAGATTCCCTGGCCACTGGGAAATTAATATGTACTACATCAAAACCCATGAGACTTCCTCAGTGGCTCAGTAGTAAAGAATCTGCCTGCAATGCAAGAGATGCCAGAGAGAGGGGTTCAATCCCTGGGTTTGGAAGATCCCCTGGAGTAGGAAATGTCAACCCACTCCGGTATTCTTGCCTGGAACATCCCATGGGCAGAGAAGCCTGGTGGGCTATAGTCCATGGAGTCGAAAAGGTTGAACACAGCTGAGTATGCATGCACTGCACTGTGTTAAAACTCTCACGGGTTACCTGACTTGTGGCCACTCAAACTTTCATAAATTATTTGCTTTATGTTGGTGTTAATATTTCTAACCTTAGAACTGTTTCCCAGTTTTCATATTTTTAATTGTGAAACTTGTCATTGACTATTTCTAAATTGCATGTTTTTTTAAAGTATTTAATGAGAATTTGCTAACTATTTTTACATCTTTGCTAACTATTTTGTGTCTGTTTTCTCACTTAAAATACAATTTCAATTTTACAGATGTGAGTATGTATAATTATGGGTCAATGGATAAGGATAAGCGCTTTCTCTGTGTGATTGTGTTAAGTGCTGTGTTGAGATGTGGAAGACTGGCACATCATGTTGTGTGCTATGCATGTTCTAAAAATAGAAACCATGGAAAACATGGAAATCTGTTAAAACAAATGCAAATTATAGGACTAGTGGGCATGATGTTTGCTTGTCTGGACCTAACATTCATCATCAAGAAATAACTTGCTTTCCATAGCTGAAAACAAAGTGCTATAATCTTGCATCTAGCTGTCATTGATTCAACTCATGGTGCTGTATTAAGAATTGGAAAGCATGTCAGAAAATTGCCCAAAGAAGATATATAAAATAACTTTAGCTTTTTCACAACGTTCATCAACTTTCTCATACTCAATGCTGCTATACATATATTCCATTCTTATAGCTCCATGGCTTATTTATACTATATTCAAAATAAAGACAGAAAGTTTTCTTTCTCTTTAATTGTCCCTAATAGAAAAGGAACTTGCTATTTTCCAAAATAACAATTATAGTTTAACTGTGTGCTTTATAGGTTTCTGTAGCATCTTTTAATAAGCATTTATTTTCATATCCTGAAAATACTCTGAGCTCTCTCCTTTTGAATTATTCTTGTAATACATAGCCTGAAAAACATCTAATCTTCTAATTTTTCCCACATTCTTATTCAAGATCCTTGTTGCTTGCATGCATGCTAAGTTACTCCAGTTATATCCAACTTTTTACAGCCCTATGGAATGTAGCCCACCAGGGTTCTCTGTTCATGGGATTCTCCAGGCAAAATGTTGGAGTGGGTTGTCATGCCCTCCTCCCAGGAACTGAACCTGTGTTTGTTACATCTCCTGTATGGACAGGCAGGTTTGTTACCACTAGTGCCCCCTGGGGAGCCCTTGCTGCTTGGTCACCTTGAAAAGGTATTAAATATATCACTGTGCCCATTGTTTTCTCTACCAACTTAGATTGACTCATCATAAACCTAACACTCAATCAAAGCTACTGCTTTAGTTGTTACTTCATTCCTTGATCTCCTTCTCCATACCTACTTCTCAGCCCTCCCTTCTCACTAGCCCTTTAAGTGAAATAGGTTCCACATCCAACTACTCCCTCCTCACAAACTGGTACTGACTCTTAGCTTTCCTTACTCTGTTAATGATGCTTCTATTCCCTCTCATGTAGGCTTGGAACATCAAAGTCATTTTCAAGTCGTTTCAATCATCTGTCCCATGCAGTCAGCTGTCCTGCTTATTCTAGGGTCCACGTCCATGACATCTTTCTTGTCTGCCTGGATCCTCTGATGATCCCAGCCTGTTCAGGCCCTTATTATTATT
>ML663563.1:4290386-4330414 GCA_007570785.1 Antilocapra americana | reverse complement strand
CATCCACAAAGTCCACGAGTCTATTCTATACATCTGCGTTCCTTTTGTTGTCTCCCATGTTGGGTTCTCGTTACTGTCTTTCTAAATTCCATATATATGCGTTAATATACTGTATTGTTGTTTTTGCTTCTGGCTTACTTCACTCTGGATAATGGGCTCCAGTTTCGTCCATCTGAGTAGAATTGCTTCAAATGAATTTTTTTTTAATGCTGAGTAATATTCCATTGTGTATATGTACCACAGCTTTCTTATCCATTCGTCAGTTGATGGGCATCTAGGTTGCTTCCATGTCTTGGCTATTGTAAACAGTGCAGCGATGAACATTGGGGTACACGTGGCTCTTTCAATTCTGGTTTCCTCCGTGTATATGCCCAGCCGGGCCGGGGGAGAGGAGAAGCCCCACTCCCCAACTGTGCTGGGCGGAGGACAGAGAGCCTGAGCAGAGGGGGCGGGGGAAGCCCTCTCACCAGGAGCGGGACAAACCCCAAAGCGCTGAATAGACACTTAAAAGACCAGCAAACAGAGGACGCTTAAACTAGCAGAGCGAACAGCTTTGAAACAGACAGGAGAAGCAAATTAAAGCCCTGCAGGTGGTACTAACTGCATAGAAAGGAGTCTATAGACTGTGAGAAGGAGAAGCTGGACCAGGGAATCATCTGAAAATCTACAGACCCTTCCCTTCACCGAATGCACCAGCACCAGAGAAAGCCTTCATTATAACTGTACTAGGAATATCTTTTAAATTTTTAAAACTTTTATATATATATATATATTGTTTTTTTTTCTTTTTTCTTTTTTTTCTTCTTCTTTTTTTTTTTTTTTTAGAATTTTTAAGTCCCATATGACCTTGCTATTTTTTTCCTTATTTCTTTTTTCTCCTTTGTTTTTATTTTCCTGTTTTTTTTTTAATTTTTATTTTTAAACTATTTTTGAGAACCCAGTCTTTACTCTAGATTTTTAATCTTTGCTCATTAGTACTTGGTATCAACTTTGTACCTTTTAAGATCCAAGCTCCAATACCCACTGCTACCTGGGAGTGAGATCATTGGCTTGACTGCTTTCTCCCCATTCTTATCTCTTGCTAGTAACAGTGAGGAAACCTAGACTCACCCACCAGAAAACCACACAAGCCTTTCCATCCAGGAAACTTCGACAAACCACACATCCAACCCCTCCCACAGAGAGGAATCCCCACAATAAAGGGACAACACAGCAAGATAAACAAGATGAAAAGGCAGAGAAATACCCAGCAAGTAAAGGAACAGGATAAATACCCCCTAGACCAAACAAAAGACGAAGAGATAGGAAGTCTACCTGACAAAGAATTCCGAATAATGATAGTGAAAATGATCCGAAACCTGGAAAATAAGTTGGAGTTGCAGCTCAATAACCTGCAGGCAAGGATTGAGAAGATGCAGGTAAGCTTTAACAAGGACTTAGAAGAAATGAAAAAGAGTCAAAATACAATGAATAATGCAATAAATGAGATCAAAAACACCCTGGAGGGAACCAACAGTAGAATAACAGAGATAGAAGACAGAATAAGTGAGGTAGAAGACAGAATGGCAGAAATAAATGAAACAGAAAGGAAAAATGAAAAAAGAATTAAAAGAAATGAAGACAATATTAGAGACCTCTGGGACAATATTAAACGCACCAATATTCGAATCATAGGAGTCCCAGAAGAAGAAGACAAAAAGAAAGACCATCAGAAAATTCTTGAAGAGATAATTGTAGAAAACTTCCCTAAATTGGGGAAGCAAATAGCCACTCAGGCCCTTATTATTTTTAAACTGATTTTTATTGATTTTTAACTGCTCCTGTGCTGTTGATCTTTCCAGTAAACCATGATGAATTTCAAACTGAAATCCTCTGTTATTTGAACTTGCCCCTTATTCTTAGGGGCTTCCCTGGTGACTCAGCAGTAAAGAATCCACCTGCCAATGCAGGAGTGTTAGTCACTCAGTCATCTTCAACTCTTCACGACCCCATAGACTGTAGCCCAGTAGGCTCCTCTGTGCATGGAATTCTCCACGCAAGAATACTGGAGTGGGTAGTCATTCCCTTCTCCAGGAGTTCTTCCCAACCCAAGGATCAAACCTGGGTCTCCTGCATTGCAGGCAGATTCTTTACCATCTGAGCCACCAGGGAAGTCCACCAATGCAGGGTTCAATCCTTGGGTCAGGAAGATCCCTTGGAGAAGGAAATGGTACCCCCTTCCAGTATTCTTGTCTGGGAAATCTATGGACAGAAGAGCCCAGTGGGCTATAGTCCATGGGGTCACAAACAGTCAGACAAGACTTAGCAACCAAACAACAGAAACTTATTCTTCGCTCTGTGTGCCTTTATTCACTGTTTTCTCCCATAGAGTGTTCTCTTCCATGTATGCAGTTATTTAAATATTACCCATCTATAAGACTCATGGTTATTTATCTAAAATAAAATTTAAAAAAATGAGATATTATAGATGGGTTCATACAAGTAACTTTACTTTGTAGTGATGCATTTGTTTTCCTCTGTTCTGAAACTATGATCCATTAAGACATACAGTATTTGCATTTCTCTGATAATGAGTGATGTTGAACATCTTTTCATGTGTTTGTTATCATATGTCTAATCAATCGCCAGCCCAGGATTGATGCTCGGGGCTGGTGCAGCGAGATTTCCCGGGGGGGAGGGAGGAGGGAGGGGAGTTCTGGAGGGGAAGCATATGTAAACCCATGGTAATATCATGACATTGTGTGGCAAAAACAATATAAAAAAAATTAAAAAATAAAAACATATTTATTTCTGGAAAAAAAAAGACATACAGTATTATAAACAACCTAAAACCTTTCTGTATGCACAAGACATTGTCAAAACTTACTGTGGTAAAGTTGTAATTTCTCTTAGGACATCAGCCATGCTTTATTCATATCTGGATTCCCCAGAGGACTTTCCACAAAATAGAAGGTCATTAAATATTTGATGATTGAATAAGTGAATAAATTTAAGATTTGTTATTCTCAGTATTAGTGGACTCTAACTGCAATGAATGGCCAAAGACCCCATCAGTTAACTTTGAGAATAGAATAAGTTCCTCACTTATTTTCTAAGGTATTCTTTATTTCAATTTTCTGAGAGAATAATGTGTTCCATTTTGGAGGGAAATAAAATAGCTTTATCTTTTGTTTGAATAGAGAGGCGAAAATTAATCAGAATACTTTTTACTACCTAGCATGGCACTGATGAGCACCCTACACAAAATACAGGTATGAAAAGACCAAGATTACCTTCACAGTTATATTAGTTATCTATTGATATTATTATGTTACAAATTAACACAAACTTAGCAGCTTCAAACACATGGTTTATGATCTCATGGTTTCTGAGTCAGGAGCTCAGACACTATATAACTGGGTTTAGTGGTTTAGGATCTTACCAGGCTGCAGTCCAGGTTTGGGCTGGATCTGCAATTTCATCAGAAGCTCAGCCAGGTGAGAGTTTTCTTTCCAAGCTCACTCAGGTGAAGCTCACTTCTCTTGTAGAAGTGCTGGTGGATTTTTAAGGATGGAGGATAAATGTATTCTTATTAGAGTTCTTACTTGCAAATTTATGTTAGCATGAGTCACAATCCAAGTGATGTACAAAATTCCTAGAAACATTGTTTCCAAGTGTCCCTCTCTCTTCCTCTCTCTCATTCTCCCTACTTCCCTTCCTTCTTCCATTGTTTTCTTCTTCCCTTTTTTCCTTGCAGTCTACTTTAATAAAAGATAATGCTCACCAGGCTATCTGAAAAGTTCAGTTTGAGTTCTGAAAAAGAACTTTTATTTAACTGTGGTTTTCTTTTTATTTCCTAACCACTTCCTAGATTAGCTGTTAAAACAAATCATAAAAACAGATTCCATTTAATAAAATATTAAGAATTTTCAAGCCATTTACCTATATGATAAATACTTAATCATGAATCTAAATATATCAACACTCTACCCTATGGCTAGAAAAGGTGAGTTAAGAGATATATTTATCTTACGTGCAGTAGTTAGTTCAGATTGCAATGAGATGTTTTAGTGACCTCATTTAATTGCATGGTGTGTGTGTTTGGTGTGTGAGCCCTATGAAATGACGTGTCAACACTATAAGTAATCTTTAGGAAAGAAGAGGAGCTAGTCATCGAGTGAATGTCTAACATATAAAGGCAGTAAAGATGCTGTGTCTCTCACTAACAAATTAGAGAAGGTATAGACATCTTCTCAAGGTTTGGTATAGATATATCCCTTGACTGAACAATATTTCAAGACAAAGAACAAGCGTATTTCTTTCTCTCTCTTTCTCTGCATGTTGTGTGTAGGTCCCTTTGTTAAAACAAAAACAAAAAACCTGATAGAATATTACTGCTAGAATTACCAGTCACCTAGTCCCAGTCCTTTGTTCTATATGTGAGGTCCAGGGAGGGTAAGTGTGTTTTCAAATATCCCAGCAAGGAAAAAGAACTTGGATTAGAATCCATCTCATTTCCCAAGTAGAGTTATTTTCACATTCATATAATTAAGCTTATCTTTTTCTTTTCCTCTCCTCCTTCTTTTCCTTTCCTCTTCTCTCTCTCTCCCCCTCTCCCCTTCTCTACCTTCCTACCTCCTCCTTCTCCTTTTGTATTACTGACTCTGACAGGCAGCATTCTGGATAGTGAAAGATCCTAAAACTCACAATTAGGTAGAGTGAAAGAATCAGATAGTTAGAAAGAAAGAAATAATACTATTACTGCTTCTTAGAGGTAAGTGAAAATCAATGAAGGGATGAATGTAGATGTTATAGTTAATCTAAACATATATTTCCCACAATATTTGAATACGGTGAGACAGATTTAAGGTTGGAACACAATACAATATTATTATCTCTTGGTGTCCAGTAATTTGAATATCTCATGCCCACATCAACATAAACATGTTATGTTGAAGTGAATAAATTAGATTCACAGTCTATCATTATGTCATCATTGATCCATAGAGTAATGGAATCCTTGACATGGTGAGAGATGTTGGCAACTATTGGAGAAGAAGCTGATGTAAATGCAAATTCTTTAAGAATTCAACAGTGATTATTAAGACTTGTACAAACAATTTCTCCCTATGTTGTATGGATAGGGAAGAGTGGCTCTTTTCAAGATCAGCTACACTTTTAACAAGATTTGGAGACTAAATGAAGTTTCATGATTATCCCACAAATTTGTCCATAGATTTTGAAATGAGAAAGGTACAATGATTTTGAAACTTAAAACTTTGATGGAGAAAGTTTTAACCTCCCAGATGATGGTGCACTTATGAAATTTAATAAAATTTCATGGAAATGTGTACTGAAAAATGCCTTCCGGGACATTTGTCAGATTCTCAATATCGATTCATGAAATGGAAAACAGAAGCTGTTCTGAGCTGTCACCATTATGTAATAGATAGTAAACTTGTGTTTTCAACAAGTGAATAGTTAGCAAATTAGGCATCTGGATGAAGTAGAATTTTGGATTCTAAATTGCATAATTCACCCCTGAACATCTGCCAGAGGAAAAAGAGCAAAGATAGCGTAGGATCTGAGGAAAGATAGACGCTGATAAATAGGGAGTGATAATGCAGTATCTAACAAGTTTTTGAGTTCAGATCTCTAGTATGTTTTCTATAATTATACTATTTCTGTAATTATCAAGAGATATTTAGATTTGTATAAGAGGTATTCTGGGGACATGTAATTCAGCTGGTTATATGAGAAAAAAAAATCTGCTTATCTTTACATTTTACTATTGGAAAGATTTTACAAGTGCTAGAAATCCCATAAATGCCCTGAACTTGATGATACCGAATGAGTTAAGAGGAATTCAAAATATATTCTTTGAAGTAAATTTTTCAGGTAATCACAATTTTTCTAGTACACTTAAAAATTTTTGGTTTTGCACATTTTAACTATTTATAAATTTATCAATGTTGTCATCTCTATTTCTCTCTTTTGCTCAAAAGTATTATTTCTTAGTGGACTACATAAACCTACTCCTGCCTACTGTTCTACTTTTCACTAGGATAAGTATTCCATGGGTCAGATATGCTTAACATCCATATAAAAGAATGTAATTAACCAGTGATGATGGTTGGATGAAGGCTAGGTTAGAAAGAGGTGATCTGGTTTAGAGGCAATATACAATAATAGAATAAGTGAGAGTTTGAATCTCATCCTAGTCTCTTACAAATATGTAAACGATCAGGTTACAATCTGTGATATCTGTGAGTGAGTGTCTTTTTATTTGTAAAAATGAGTATGATAGCATTGTAGGGGGGAACTGAATGAGATACTGCTTATGGATCAATTCAATAAAAAAAATTAGCACTCAACAACAATATAGTTTCCTTGCCTCTCAGTCTTCCTTTCCTCATTGAATAGAATCTTTGGATATTGGAACTAGATAGGAACTTCTTGATCACTTAGTTCAAAGACGGTCATGTGCCCCTTGGAGTCTTGAGAATTGAAAGTATCTCAGGAGCTGTCATAGGAAAGGGTGATGATTCACCAGGGGGACAGAACTCTGGAATCTTATTTCAACCCACATCAGATGGTGATGGAGGTGATCCATTCCAGGTCATTTGTTTTGTATATTGATATACAATAGTATTTGGAGAAAGAATCTCACTATTTATTGGGTCTGAAAAATACTAATTTTAGTCCACCTTACCCCAGTTTTACTGATGAGAAGATGAAGAACCAGGGAGGCTATATTATTTAGCCAAAGTGAATAATTTTTTGGCACAATACCAGGTAAACAGGCTTCCCAATTGGCTCAGTGGTAAAAGAATCCACCTGCCGATGCAAGAGATGCAAAGGACATGGGTTTGATCCCTCAGTCAAGAAGTTTCCCTGGAAAAGGAAATGGCAACCCAATCCCGTATTCTTGCCTGGGAAATTTCATGGGCAGAGGAGCCTTGTGGGCTACAGCCTATGGGGTTGCAATGAGTCAGACATGACTGAGTGACTGAGTATGCAGCTATTAAGCACAAGCAAAATAATATGAGCACTGAAATGAGCACAACTTTTATGAAACTGTGTTTGGCAGATGTTATATGGTAAAAAAAAAAAAAAGAATACATGTGACAGTATAGACCAGAGAGAATGAGGTGAAGATTTAATCATGGTTGAGTAGGATAGAGAGAAAGTTGGGGCTTCAGAAAAATGATCAGAGTCAGTTGGCTCAAATCCCAATGGAGGAAAATGTGGATTCCATTCTCTTGGTGAGGCTGGCTGGCATCCTGCACTGAATTACGAGGAAGAATGATAGAGCTGATGCTGGACACTGGGGAGAGTCTGTTTTGGATAGCTGGCAGCCTTGGGTGTTGCTTAAGGATGATGGAAGCAAGAAGTGAAGGAAAACTGAACAGTAGAGGCTCCCCAGAGCCATCGGTGTGATTTAAAGTTTCTGAGAATGAAGTTTGGAGCATTTGGGGGAAAACGCCTGGAGAAAAGTAGAGGTTGTTTGAAAAGACCACAGACTTGTATCAATATGTCATTTTGAGGTGGCTGATTTATGTTTATTCTGGTGATTTTTATATATCACTGTTATTGCTTTTTGCTAAAATTCACTCATTGTGGCTTTTTTATGGCTGCTCTGAGCTACACTAATCTGCATCAAAACTGGAGAGAGTTACGGCATTGGTTTTTAAAGACCTAGGTAATTGCAATTTAGTTGCCAGTTAACACAGAAAACATCTTTAAAGCACTACCTTTGACATGACCTTTGGAGTAGGAAAAGATAAAAATCTCACTTTTAGGGAAAAAAATTCTTGTCTAGGAATTGACTGTGTATGTATAAGAGTCCCAATAAGTCAAAATCATATAATATAAATTCTTCATTATGTATTCTCTATTTCCAGAGCATATTTTGCAATTTAGTTTCTTATTAATGTTATCCTACTAATAATTAGGATATATTATCTGAAAAACATATTATTTTTACTATCATAATAGTCATTTTGTTGTTTTCCCTTTCTGACCAACTTAGCCCTGTCACACGAACATGAGACAGGAAGATTTGTTTATTTCCATTTACAGATTAGAAAATTAAGTCCCAGAAGTTACTTGTCAAAGTCCCCAATCCTATTATATGTGAGGTCTAGTTTAAGAATCTTGCCTTCATATAAGCCCGCTTTTAGTTCACTTTATCAGGATGTCATCATGTCACATAAAATGTAGCATGTACAATATGCCTCCTGACATATTTGCATTTCAGTTACTGTGTTTTTATACATAGTCTCTTCAAACAGATTGTGAGCTATTGGAAACAGCAACAAAATCTCTTTATTTCTTTTGGTCTCCCAAATCTACCACACAATAAATAGTTATCATTTGCTCATAAGGTTTTGAAGTCAAGCATAATAATATAGATCATAATAATAGCTCTATCAGTCTGTACATACAAAAATAATTAGTTAATAGGTAATACGTTTGTTCTCTATGTGCTCAGTCAAATGGGAGAAGACAGGTAAGGAATCCAACAAGTATGGCTGCTCCTTTGTCATACACAAGGAAGGGTTAGGGGTAGCTTAAATGCTTCATCAGTGAAGGCGTCTCCCACTCCCAATCTAATGATGCTTCCCTCCACTGAACTCTAGTACTTTTTGTCAACTGAAGAAGACTTTTCCAATTGCTTAATTCATTTCAAACCCCTAAGAACCCACATTACCTTACTTTATTTTTGTTATAACACTTATTTTAATTTATATTTTTATTTATTCATTTGTTTTATTTTGTTTCACTGGAATAAATGTTCCATGAAGGCATGGGCAGTCTTGTCTTGATGTTCGCTGTTGTAATGTCCTAATATTAGAAAAGTAAGCACTTAATAAACAGAGCATGGAGGAATATTTTATATAGCCTCACAGCTTTAACTACTGTCTAAATACCGATGACTCCCAAATTCTAAGTAAATTTTTTGTCCCCAGCCCTTTCCTCTCCTGAATCCTAGATGAATATACTCAATTGCCTACCCCTTTTCCCCTCTTGACTGTCTAAAAGGCATCTGAAATTTAACACTTTCAAAATAAAATTCTTTATTTTCCCATTCTTCTTCCTTCCCAACCTGCTTCTTCCACAGTTTTCCCAACTTAATGCATGTCTTCACAGTCTACTTGTTCAAGTCAAAACCCATTGGTCCACTGCCTCTCCTACTAGGTCTGCCTAGAAAACATATATCAGATTTTTCCACTTTTCTATTTCTGCCACCGCTGCTCTACTCATGACACTATCTTCTCTCATATTTAAATACTTGATGCAAATACCTTATGTATCAGTTTCCTATTGCTGCTGTAACAAATAACTGCATACCCAGTGACTTAGAGAAAAACAAATTATCTTACAGTTCTGTAGGTCAGAAGTTCACAGTGGGTCTTACTGGGATAAACTCAATGTGGTGTCAGGGCTTAGCTCCTTCAGGAGCATCTTGGGGAAAATCCATTTCCTTCCTCTTTTTTAGCTTCTAGAAGGCATCTGCACTTCTTGACTCATGGCCCCACCCTTCATCTTCAAAGCCAGCAGTATAACATCTTCTAATCTTTTTTCTTCTGTTTCCACTATTATATTCTACCCCCCCCCCCCCCCCCATTCCTTTTTCTTGACTCTGATATTCTCTCTTAAAGGACACTTTTTAGAACACTGGGCCAACCTCCAGGATAATCTTCCCATCTGAAGGTTTTTAACTTAATTATATCTTCAAAGTTCCTTTTGCTATGTAAGGTGACATATACACAGATTCTGGGGATTAAGATGTGGACATCTTTGTTGGGGAGAGGTGTTAGTCTGCTATTCATCACAGTTATTAATATTAGTCAATAATGAGTACAAACTAATTTTATAATTGGGTCTTTTTTGATAAATTATGATTTAGTCAATTGATGAGATGCCATACAACCATTATGATGAAAAAGTATTAAAAGGTTATACAACAGGAAGAATTATTTTTGTAAAGCAGTTTTCTGTGTATATACTCAAGGGAAATTTAACGAAGGAACTACAGAAAACAAGCTAGGAAGTTATTTTGCTTTTTTTAATTCATCCAAAATTTTTAAATCATCTTTGGTAAATTTTATTAAAAAGAAAGGTAAAGGACCAAACAAAATGGCCATTATACTAACACAGGGAGAAAAAGATGAAGCTCTTCAGGTTTGAACCCTCTAGTTCAATCCATATTTGATCACTAGGTTTATTGATCCCATGGACTGTAGCCCGCCAGGTACCTCTGTCCATGGGGATTCTCCAGGCAGGAATACTAGAGTGCCATGTTCTCTTCCAGGGGATCTTCCCAACCCAGGGACTGAACCCAGGTCTTCCTCATTGCAGGCCAATTCTTTACCATCTGAGCCATGAGGGAAGCCCTTATCTAGCTCAGGGGTCCCCAACCTCTGGTCCATGGACCAGTACTAGCTGGGTCTATTAGAAAGCCAGCTGCACATCAGGAGGTGAGAGGTAGATGAATGAGTGAAGCTTTGTCTGCCGCTCCCATCACTCATTACTGCCTGAAATGTATCCCCACCTCACCTCATTCCCAGTCTGTGGAAAAGTCATTTTCCATGAACTTGGTCCCTGGTGCCAAGAAGGCTGGGGACCACTGATCTAACTGGAATAAAACTCTGCTAAGTGGCTTTGGTTATGTGCTTAATAAAGTGAAAACTTAGTTTGATATTCAAGATTTACTATGAACTGTTCCTACTTATTTTTCTGGCTCTTTGCTCATTCATTTCCTATGTTTGATTATAGCATATTTTTGTACACTTGATTTTTTCCTAACTTGAATCCTACTCATTTAGGAAGGGCCAGATTAGATTCATTTTCTATGAAAACTGCACTCTTTCTGGAAAGTGAACTTTCTCACTTAAACTCTCATCATAGTATTCAATATTATTATGACATGTCCTTTTATTTTCTTGTACATGGTTTGTCCCCAACTAGTTTTAAAACTGTTTCATGTCATGATTTATGTCCTTTACATCTCATTTCCCAAAGTCCGTGAATATCATCATGCCCTGTATATAAACACTTTCTAATTGAACAGACAGTCAACTTATAGATTTGCTTTTTTTCTTACTGGTATGAATTTCTTAATATTCTCTTTGTTCTCTAGCTATATGATTATCTTCCAGTTGAGTATTCTAAATCCCTTCTCTACCAACTAATAACAATATAATCTTGGTTCAGTCACTTAGCCTCTCTGTGCTTTATATTTTTTAATGCTAGGATTTTCAGAATTAATTGTGATAATTATATAGAATTATGGGAGACCTAGGTCTGATTCCTGGGTTGGGAAGATCTCCTGGAGAAGGGAACAGCTACCTACTCTAGTATTCTGGCCTGGAGAATTCTATGGACAGAGGAGCCTGGCAGGCTACAGTCCATAGGGTTGCGAAGAGTCAGATATGACTGAGCGACTTTCACTTCACTTCATACATCATAAACAATTGATAAATATTAGACAAATTATTTTTTAAAATTTATTTTTATTAACGTTAATAATAATAGTAGTTTATCACTTGACATTGCTATTTAGAAATCTTCCTTTGAAGATTTCCTTTGAGAGAAATTTTTATTTTTACTTACATGTAAATTATGTAGTGTTAATGTATTAATAGTTTACTGTATAGTAATTGAACTGGGTAAATTAGCTAAGGTTACTCTAGCTGCTGTAAAACAAATAATAAATTCTATCCCCTGACAGTGTCAGAAATAGTGGTGGGTTGATCTCAGTTCTCACCCAGTCCTTCAGAAACCCAGGCTGACTAAAATCTGCTTTCTTCAACACCTGGCTTAGGAGGTCACCTTAAGCAAACATTTCCAGCTGGCTGACATGGGAAGAACAGAAGATCACTGAGGATTCTATAGGACACTTTTATGCCCCAGGAATGGAAGTGGTGAATCTCATATCCACCTTGATTCCACTGACTACAGCTTGGCCCCACCAAGATAAAAGGGAAGCTGGGAAGTGTAGTTTTTAGCCAGGCAGCTACTTACTAGCAGTGACTGAATAAAGGAGTACAAGGGAGATAGTTGTCTTATTAGATGACAAGCTATTTCTGCCATATTATTTAAATTTTATTAGTGCTTAAATGTTATGAGAGTAGTCTTAAAGTAATAGGAATCATATCATGTGAAACAATAATTTGAATCTGTTCTTGGTTGTCAGCACTGCCCTCCGAAATGATCTAAATTTTATCTGAGGCTACATTTAAGCCCCTAAAATGCACTTAAGTGTAAGTGTAAATATCTACATTTAAAGACACAGGAGTCTTGCACTAAAGTTGTATCATTTTTTTTTAAAGGAGCTCAACGTAATGACAATGCCTCCTTTAAAACAATTCCTCCTACCCAGCCCCATTGGAAAAAGAGTCAAAATAATTTTAGGAAGTTATGTTTAATACATTGAAGATCAGAGGCAGAATTTCTTAAAATATTGGGCAAGGCTTATTTTAAGAAAAAATATTCTTATGTTCATTTACCAATGTTTGAGTAATCTTTAAGTGATGAAACGATAGGAACAGTAAATCTATATTTATTTTTTTACACAAAGGAAGTCATCTGATCAGATGGCAAAGATGATGAGAGAGGAAATGTAGTTCTCAGAAGGACCCCATGGACAATAGCCCTCAAAGCTCCTCTGTCTTTGGAGTTTCCCAGGAAAGAATACTGGAGTGGGTTGTCATTCCCTTCTTCAGGGGATCTCCCTTGATCCAGGGATCAAACCTGAATCTCTTGCATTGCAGGTGGTCTCCTATATTGCAGACAGATTCTTTACCTGCTGAGCCATCAGGGAAGCCCCAACCTCAAGAATAGTAACTAACATTTATTGAAGCTTACTATGTATAACCTGAGGGCTTTTCAGGTGGCCCAATGGTAAAGAATCTGCCTGCCAATGTAGGAGACCCAGGAGACATGGGTTTGATCCCTGAGTCAGAAAGATCACCTGGAATAGGAAATGGCAACCCACTCCAGCATTCTTGCCAGGAAAATCCCATAGACAGAGGACCCTGATGGGACACAATCCATGGGGTCACAAAGAGTCGGACATGACTGAGAACATGCGTGCACATGTGCACACACACACGTGTAAGACAGTTTATGATGTGCTTTACTTTTATCATCTCAACTAATCTTATAGGTACTATTCTAATGCCATTTTGAAGACAAAGACACTATTACTATCAATATTTTAAATATGAGAAAACTGAGGCTCCCGTGGTGAAAGAACTTGCCCAAGTTTAGCTAGGAAGCATTAGGACTGTGATATGATCAAGGAAGCCTGACTTTTGAGGCTGCTCACTGAACCTGTGCTCTCTGCCTTTCCATAGGTGTGATCTTGCACACAAAGCACCTTCAAACTGTGTGCTTTCACATAGCTCCAAACTTGGGTGTCATCTGTGATTCATCTGTTTCCCATCACCATTTCTAAATGCCATTACTAGCCTCCCTTTCCATTTTGATCTCATAGTTCATTCATTGATTCTTTACTTGGTAAACATTTACTGATTGTATATTGTACTTCAGGCACTATGTAAGGATGTAAGGCTGTTGCCAACCACATTAATTCATTGATTCCAATCTTTCTCTCCTATAACCCATCCTGCAGTACTCCTTCCAGACCAATAGTCCTTCAGCATTGTTTTTATCCTGGAAATCTAAGCTCTTCTGCTTAAACTTAAAGGCTTTTTAAACACCAATCTAATCTTACCATCCTACTAAACATCATGTCCTATCCTCTCATTTGTTCAGTTCAGTTCAGTCCCTCAGTCATGTCCGACTCTTTGGGACCCCATGCACTGCAGCATGCCAAGCTTCCCTGTTCATCACCAACTCCTGGAGCTTGCTCAAACTCATGTTCATTGAGACAGTGATGCCATCCAACCATATCCTCTGTCGTTCTTTTTTCCTCCTGCCTTCAATCTTTCCCAGCATCAGGGTCTTTTCCAATGAGTCAGTTCTTTGCATCAGGTGGCCAAAGTCCTGGAGCTTCAGCTTCTGCATCAGCCCTTCCAATGAATACTCGGGACTGATTTCCTTTAGGACTGACTGGTTGGATCTCCTTGCAGTCCAAGGGACTCTCAAGAGTCTTCTCCACAGTTCAAAAGCATCAATTCTTTGGCGCTTTTCATTTGTACCTCTAAGCTTTAGCACATTGCTTTGCTTTTCAGCTTATCTAAATTCTAACCGTCCTTACAGGTTTTCCCATGGGATTTATTCCCCATGAGATGGGGTATGCATAGACATATACACACATACACTTATATAGCATTTTTTTCTAGTCACTATACATTTAGACAGGAGGGATAAAATACACAAATAATCAGACATTTTCCTTTCAAAATTACAACACAGTAATCGGGAAATGAGTCGTCATCTCCCTCTCCTTCACTTTTAAGTAAGCAGTGTTTTTGCTGTTGTTGTTGTTTGTTTAATTTTTTAATTTGGAGCATAATTGCTTTACGATGTTGTGCTAGTTTCTATAGTACAACAAAGTGAATCAGCTATAAGCATACTTAGATCCCCTCCCTCTTGAGCCTCCCCCACCATCCCACCGCTCTAGGTCACCAAAGAGCACTGCGCTGAGCTCCCTGTGTTATCCAGAAGCTTCCCACTAGCTATCTACTTTACATATGGTAGTGTATATATGTCAATGATATTCTTTCAATTTGTCCCACTCTCTCCTCCTCGCATTGTGTCCAAGGTCTGTTCTCTATGTCTGCATCTGTATTCCTGCCTTGCAAATGTGTTCATTGGTACCATTTTTGTAGATTCCACATATGTGCATTAATATACGATATTTGTTTTCCTCTTTCTGACTTACTTCACTCTGTATGACAGATGCAATGTTAATTGTTTCTAACTTCCTTCTCTTCTATATATCTTGATTGTAGCCACTGTATCTTATGTTTGTATTTAGTGTTGCATATTGCTGAGTATGTAATAAGCAATTTAATATTTTATTAATTCTGTTGAAATAAAATTATCAGAAGTTTAGGGTCAATTCCACCCTAGCTCTGGGGTTTATGGATAGATAATTGTCATATTAAAAACATGGTAATGAGTTCTGTTTATTATCTCTGTGCTTTCAAAAGGTAAAATTAAACAATTTGACATTTGCACATGCTAGTGAGTATACGTCCTTATTTCTACAGCAGGTATGTATTCTTTCTGGAAATTAAAAAAGTATAGCCTAAGGCATCTTGATGGACTTAGTCTGTACTCTCACCGCTGAGGGCCTGAGTTTCCCAGGGATTGAACTCAGGCCCTTAGCAGTGAGAGTGCAGAGTTGTAACCACTGGACTGCCAGGGAACTCCCCAAAGAAATTTTTAAAATATTTATCTAAAGTGTATTTTGTGTCCATTTTTAAAAAGACACATATTATCATAAATTTAGTAATATTAATCTAATATTCATTGAATTTGAGTGTTTGAATTAAAATTGGATGTTTCTCTATATAGTTAGGAATGAGGTAAAGTATAGATATCTTACTAGCATGTGCTATGGGTCTGATTTGCCCATTTTTTAGAGCTGCTAATGTGTTTCAACGATTGATAATTTTTACATATTGTAGTCAATTTTTGTAAATTAGAAAGCATTTTGCCTTCATTGTATCCATTATATTTCTTCAAGTATTATTTATTTTAAATTAGTGAATCATCATTAAAATAAAATTTTGATCATAATATATGTTATCTTTATCATGGGTTAATATGAGATACATATTGTATTATGGATAGATAAAAATAGAATTGTTGATTTTGTGCAAGGAATGATTATAGCATTTATACTATCCGTTAATTCTTCTTTTAAGCTTAATAACATGTGAATATTACAGTAAGACTTGTCCTGCTGTCTGGCTACAATGTCAAATAATTTTTATGTAGAAATAGGAATGCTATGGGGTAAAGGATATGTAACTTTCCAAAGACCATTGAAATTTGAAGTTTTGTTAGAGTCTTGGTTCTGCCCACTATGAATATATAATCTTAGATCGTTACTTAATTTATAGGTGCCTCAATTTTCTCATTTGAAAAGCAGAAATAATAAGAGGTACAAAGGATTAATGTAAGGTTTAAATGAGACAGTGTGTATAAAGCATTTGACACTAGAAAGTACTTCAAAGGTGTTAGAATTTATTAATTTTTAAAAGGCTTCCAGGCACAATGAAGCATACTTACTGTCAGAGCTTGTTTCATAGAAACTTATCTTGGTTTGATGACCTTGACCCAAAGATATATGAATGACATCCAGAATCGTTGTAGTATAAAATGCAGTTCCTGACTCAATTCTCTGCTCCAAACTTGACCTAATCTACATTCTGGGTGGCATTAACATAAGTTTATAAGTAGGAACTGGTTGAAGTACCCTTCTCATGTCTTTCTCTCATGGAGAAGATCAAGGAGAGTGTGCCTGTTGAGCTAATTCAAGTCTCCCTGAATTGAAGTTGTGAGAAGGAGGTAGTATAAACCATATGACTTTGTTTATAGCAAGTTCTTGACAGATAGGCTTGTGAATGCTTATAATTAGTGACAAGTGTATTTGAAGATGGACGTGATATCTTATATATTAATCCCATTAATACTGAATTGGACACTTGTGTCAACTCCTTGTTACATATTGAAAGTTTATAAAAGAGAAATTTGAGTCACAGATTTTTTTTTTTTCATTTAAGTATGCAAAGCCATTGTATTCTAGTCTTGACTTGGATAGGAAACTGTGGATCGGTACTTAAGGTCTCAGAATTTATACCGTCATTTGAAGATGTTGAATATTTTGAGTGGGAAAGTTGTAACAAATGCACTGAGTTCGGTACTATTTTTCTTCCTTAATTTGATGAGTGACTAATATTGCATTTAGTAATAATACCTTTCTTGTGGTCTTATTATGAGTATTAAAAGAGATAATGTACATAATATACATACAATTATACTTGGCACATAGGGAGTGATATGTAAATCTTAGCTATTCTTATTGTTCTTAGTATTCTGGAATATGTATTATATTTTTCTTATTTCAGTGATTTGTAATAGCAAATCTCTTGAGATCTCATTTAGCTAGTCATGGAGGCAAAAGTTACTATGTTTCTGATTTTAAAAATTCACAAAAATATTTAGTAAATCAACAAGATATAGTTATATATATTAAACAGTTGAGTAAAATATTAGAAAAAAGTTGTGTTTATGTTCAGTTTATGTATATATGCCAGTATAGGGTTGACTGATACAGCAAATGCCTATGGGGATTTAGGCTAATTTTGTTATCCATAAGATGTACAATTACTGACATAGGTTCTTGCTTTTAATAATAATCTTATTTAGTGTATCTAGAGTGAATAGAACATTGATGCTTAAAGTTGGGAACAAAGTTGTTTGCAGAATCTGAGTGAAATCCACTCTCAATGAAATCAGACATGTCACTTGAGACTGAATTTTATAACTTTGCCATCATTGATTCCTCTTTTTCACTTTCTACTCTGTTGCATGATAGACCTAGAACTCCAGGGTAAAGTCTCTTTGGCCAGAGACTTTGAGCTAACAGAACTTTGGGTTTTAGAGCTGAAGACATAGCTAGCCATGCTCCCTAATAAGTCATTCCTGTTACTGGACATATCTTTCTTATCAGTTGCCTTGTCTTGTTTATCATCTGCACCACATGGATAAAAGTATTGGTTAGCTCTATATTTCACAGGAGGAAAATATTAAATAGTTATTTATGCTATCCATTCTTTAAAAATTGAATACATTGCTTTTCAAAGTTCAAAAACAACTTTTAAAGGATGGTGGATGTTTCAAGTTACAATGCTTTCAGTGTCAAATGGCACACTCATGGAGCTCTGTGACACTGAAAATTCCTAGTCCAGTGGATTCCTTTGAGGCACTCTTTGTAACTGACATGCACTCCAGTGATCCTTGCCGGCTTTACAGTGTCTTACACTGAGAATGATAAATGGCATCTCATTAACTTTTATCTCTTTTGTTCCATGTGGAGTCTATTTCTGACCCTGTGACTTGTAAGTGTTCTCTTGAAGGTCAGCAAAGAGTTTTTCTCCCTAAGGGTTCTTCTTAGCCTTTCTGAAGCATTTGACACAGTTGCCTACAACCACTTTCTCAAATCTGTCTTCCATTTCCATCTCTAGTTGGCCTTACCCTGCTTCCCTGTATCTGTGAATATTCCTTCTCTTTCAAGGTTCATTCTCAGCTATTTCTAAAATTATGCCTTCTGTGTCCTTATCATTGCTGGTGCCCTCTGTACTCTTAAAGCTTCATGGATTTTACTGTTGTAGCAAGTGACTTCCCAGCTCATTTCTCAGGCCAATCAAGTTTCCACATTTTCAACAAATTCTTGATGAATTAACTCCCTCCATATTGGGCTGTTACCAGTAATTCAACATGTCCAAATAAAGTCCTCTCATGTTTTCCTGATTTCAGTTTTTGAATCAAGGTTTCTCACTGGCAACTTCCTCCTAATAAATGTAAACTGCCTAGAGCTGTCAAATTTTTCTTCTGAAAGCAAGTTTCCAATTATGCAGTTCTTTCTGCAGCAAGTTTTAAATTTGAATTCAGAGTTCCCATACAAGAATATTACCAACTTCTTAGGGTTATTGAAGATTAAAGGAGACATCATAGATAAAGGTTACCAACATTATATGTACAACATGATAGATAGTCCATATATTATTCATGACTATGATTAATTATATTACCTTCTGCTTACTAATTTTATTACTTCAACTATTTTCTACTTTTCAAGTGCCATGTAAATTAATTCTATGATATTTTCTCAGTTATAATTTATAAAAGTATCTATTACCTACTATTACAAATGATAGCATTTATTTGCAAGCAATGTAATTTACTTGATTTATACAATCTTAAACTAGATGGAGGGAGAAGGAAATGGCAACCCACTCCAGTATTCTTGCCCAGAGAATTCTGTGGACAGAGGAGCCTGGTGGGCTGCTGTCCGTAGGGTCGCACAGAGTCATACATGACTGAAGTGACTTAGCAGCAGCAGCAAACTAGATGGAATAGAAAAATTAAGACTTTTCCAGAGAAAAAGAGAACTGTACTTGAAACCTGATACTATCTCTCTTTGCCTGGATTCCACCCTTGGGTAAATTATTTTATCTTGTTATCCTTGTTTATTTAATCTCTAAATTGGACATATGCATGTATTTTCTGTCTACCTTAGAAATTTGTGGTGAGTCTTGGATAGTGGTCCTACCCCATTAGGGCTTTGGTTTTCTTGCCTTCTTGAAAGGGCTATACTCTTGTGTCAGTTCTCACAAGCCCCTCTTATACCATCAAAACCTGTCCCAAGGTAGGATCAATGTCCTTAATAACAAAGTCTAAATTATTGATAACACCTATGTGTGACTTCTTCCCCAAAGTCAATAATAATAATAACAATATACTACTAAGCAGTGAATGGCACATTTTTTAAAAATAGAAAAAGAGGAACAAACATATGCTGTGAGGATCACAAATGGATTCTGTAATACCATTTCCTGTCTACAAAGTATTATTATCTGTCTGTGGATTTAAAAAGTGAAACGTGGATTTTACTCACATGTTTGGTAATAAAGACTATCTGCAGATTTGGTACGAGTCATGTAGAGAACCAGCGGAGTTGAGAATGAAGGGAGGTGCATTCTCTATCTGTTTTTGTTTCTTGGTTGAAAGCTATTCTAGGATATGCTGCTTCTTGCTAGGTTCAAATTATTGGCACTTGTCCCTATGAAGGAAAAATGGGGAAGAAAATTGGGTGATGCTAAGTGTTTCCCCTTAAAGATCATATAATCAGTTATCTTAGATACTATCCTATAGAATATTTAAAATATCTCATGTAGATCTCTGTATCACTGATCTGTAGTATCTTTTCATAAGACATTTAACAATATAATATATAAGTATGAGAGAAATTCACATTTTGATGGTGGTTCTATTATATGCTTATTCCTACTTTGTAGAAATATTATACCTTAAAAATGAATCATAGTACCTAAAGTAGTCAGATTCATACAGACGGAAAGCAGAATGGTGGTTGCCAGGGTTTAGGGAGAGAGGGGAGTGGGAAGTTAGTGTTCAATGGGTACAGAATTTCAGTTTGGGAGATGAAAAAGTTCTGGAGGTGGATAGTGGTAATCATTGCACAACAGTGTGAATGTACTTAATATCACTGAACAGTTAAATGGTTAAAATGGTACATTTTATGTTATGTATATTTTTCCACAATAAAAAAAAATAATCACATTGTCAGGGCCATGTTTTTCAAAATGCATGCTATATACATTAGTTGATCATGAAAGCATTTTAATAGGTCATGTGTGTGCCTGCTAAATTGCTTCAGTTGTGTCCGACTCTTTGCGACCCTATGGACTGTAGCCGGCCAGGCTCCTCTGTCTGAGAGATTCTTCAGGCAAGATACTGGAGTGGGTTGCCATTTCCTACTCCAGGGAATCTTCCCAACCCAGGGATTGAACCCGTATCTCTTAGGTCTCCTGCATTGGCAAGTGGGTTCTTTACCACTAGCACCATCTGGGATGGTTAGCATATAAACAAATGAAAGAAAGAGAACAGAACAGAATAAACTATATAAATGCATTGCTCACCATAAGGGGAAGAATGGTTCAAACTTGTGTTTCATGATAATATAGCCAACTGGTATGGCAGTAATAGGCTGTACGTGGCTGATGTCTTAGTCTCTTTGATAAATTCCCTATTCTGATAGGAAATTTGCCAGTGACAAATTGATGCCAGTGACGCACTGGTTGCTGAGCATTTGGAAAATCCCCTCTGTAGGTATGGTTTACTGATAGAAAATACATTTCTTTTTGGGGTTGATATTCAAAATATTAAAAGACACATATTTCAGATGGGAGGAAATCTAATTGATAGGCAGTAAACTCTTGCATAAATCCAGACAACCGATGTCTAGCACATGGTTACAGCTTTAATTGAAGCATCAGAAATAAAGCTATATCTGTCTCTCTGGCCAAGGAGGGGTCTTGACTTTGTGGAAGATGAGATCACCTTTCAGGGAAACATGGTTTTACCAGTGAAGCACTGATTGAATAAATAAGTCCCTGTACCCCAAGGAGGCTGAAGTCAGATGGATGAAAACTGGCCAGATCCTAGAGTTTCTACATGAACTACTCCATCTGTGGTTTTCTATTTTTTCTTTTTTTACAGATTTTTGCACCCAGCTGAGTCTAAGCCGATTTGCCATGTAATTCATGTAAAACTTTTCCTGAATCAGCAGCTATAAATCCATCCAACTGTCCACTGCAGCTCATGGAAAGTGTCCTGATACTATTTGGGGCTTAATTTCACTAGGTCCTTAGTGCATAACTCTCAAGAGAATGCTTACATTTTGATTTTTCTTGATTTTTTTTTCCAAAAGAGGAAACTTTTTCCTTGACAGATGGCTGTTACTGGTGGCTGGCAAGCAAGCTGATGGATGAGGGTTTTTTTTCCATTTGGCATGTGCAGTGGGGCATGCTCAGCAGTGTGGCTGTGGCAAACCATTCATTAGCCTCGCTTTTGAAGGCTACTAGAGATGATATTGGTGTGTGATGCTGTGTGAACTCTGCTCACATCCAACTGGAATAAATAGGTTAATTACTCAGTGAAATTAGCTCATCCAAATTAGCTGGTCTGGCATCTGGGTGGTAAACAGTTACCAAGAATTTTTACTCTTGTGAATTTATGACTATTCTCTTTGGAACTAGTGGTCTGGTTGAGAGTTTTGTAACAGCTGCTTGAAAGATATATGATGAAGGATGTCCACTGTACCTGTACTACTTGGTAGTTCTTAGGAATGTTTCTGCATTTTAACAGGTTGTTGTTGTTCAGTTGCTAGGTAGTGTCCAACTCTTTGTAACTTCATGGACTGCAACATGTCAGGCTTCCCTGTCCTTCACTATCTCCTGGAGTTTGCTCAAACTCATGTCCTTTGATTAGGTGATGCCATCCAACTATCTCGTTCTCTGTCACCTTCTTCTCCTCCTGCCCTCAATCTTTCCAGAATCAGGGTTTCTGCATTTATATTTATGTTAAACTGTGCAGTCAGTAAATTTCAGATTCAGAAAGACTGCCTGTCATGTCTCATAATCTCGGAACAAGAAGATGCTTCACTGTTGTTCAGAGATAAATTTAAGACAAGTTTAAAGCTAAGTTACTTTTGTCCTCTATTCATTGCAAAGATAATAGCTGGACTCAAAACTGCTAGACACTCATGACTTTTCAAGTCAAATCACAATAATACCTTTCAAATCTCATTTCTTGAGTTTTTTTCCCATTTGAGTAAGAAATTTCTTTCTTAGAATAGGAGAATAATGTAATTTTTCCCTTGTTTTCTTCTCTTTTAAAATATTGCCTTCCTGCTTTTCCTCACCTCATCCTAGCTCCCAACTTCCAGGCAACCATAAATCTGCTTTCTGTCATTACAAATTACTTTGAATTTTTCTAGTCATCTTCTCTGACTGATTGAACTACTAGTAAAAGCCTTGAAATGGAACATTAAGCTATATAAATATTGAAAAGACGTGCTTCTGTTCCTCCTTAATGACACTGACTTTACTTAAAATTGTAAATATAGAGTGCTGAATTCTTCAGTTTTTAGTGGGGTCTTGATTTTGTCTTGGGACTTAAGAATCCAAATGAATTACATTTAAAATAATTTGAAATTATTTCAGAAGGAATGCAGTCTAGACAACCTACAGCAATACAGAGTTCTTGCTTCTGATCTTAGACACAATGAGGACCATTGTGTCCAGCAGACCAGTTATTAGACCACCTATGCTCCACTGGTTTAAAGAGCAGATCCTATTGCCTGCTTCCCTTTTCCAAAGTAATCTTTTATTAATGAAGTAAGTAATGTCAAGTCTGGGATAGAAAGTGAAGGATAGTTTGTTAGTTTCCTGTCTGGCATATCCTTAATGTTCATTAATTTCTATTCATTAAATATTTGTTGCAAACCTACTGTCTACATAAAAAATAGTCACAACCTAAAAGTTGAGAGTTATGTTTTATTCAGTGGGAATTTTTAGGATGTCAAACCCGAGAAACAGTATCTCAAGTAACCCTGAAAGAACTGCTCTGAGGAGGCGAAGGGAGGAACTAGGTTATATAGAAGTTTTGCAGCAAAGGGCAGGTAGTGTGAACATCAAAATATTATTGTTAAAGAAAACCAGGTATTTCAAGTTAAGGAATTTAGTGTTTTTCTGTGTATGGGAAGATGCAAGAGTCTGGGCTCACTGAAATAAAATTTCTTTCGTATTCATCTCAGCTATCAGGGCCAGTATCCTGCGTTGTTCACATCCTGAGCTCCCTTGGTGCTCACCTTAGGGAGTGACTGCCGTCTGATAGCTTCCAGACTCACCATGTTCTCCTTCCCACGTGCCCTTAGGGTTCACCAGCTCACACTGAAGGGCTGCCATCACTGATGACTGTCATGTCCTTGTTTACTGACAGGGCAGCCGGTATTCCATTTTTCACCACTCCGTGACAAACTAAGAAATCTCTTCCTAGCAGAGGAAGCCAATTTTTACAATAGAGCTTGATAACTAAGTACACTAGTGGGACAGAGAGGAGTGGTACCAAACTCTTCATTATCAGAAACAGTTTATTATCAGATATTCTTATTATCAGAAGTAGACTTGATTCTGTCAGGTATAATTAGACATTATGGAATCAAGGCCTATTCATATGAATTTGTCTTAACCAAGAAAAGGGAGGTATTATTCAACAATACCATGTAAATGAATACTAATTTTTATATTCCTTATAATATTTCTTTATAGTTTTGTTTTTATATTTCTGATTGATCTTCTGTGGGCTCCAAACACTTCAAACTTCCTTGCCTGAGGCTGCTTATCAGGTAGTTACTGATCTGTAAGCAGTGCTTTTATGTAAGTATTTTTCAAACAACTTACTGACCCTTTTATGTACAGTATATTGAGAACAAAATATGTGAAATATTTTAGCATAGATTCTCCACAAATATTTTCCTCAAGCTTTAAGATTAAATTCTAGGACCTCCTGGAAAATAGATGTAAATATCAGCTCTGTTCTTCATTATCAAGAAATAAAGGAACTCTTTCAAATGTTCCTAAATACTCTAAATGAATAGAAAGTAAATATATTTGCTTCACCTATGCTCATAAATACTGCATTACATACAATGTCAACTTTAGTTAAAACCTCTGCTAAACCTTCCCTGAATTAAGAGGAGTTTGAAACCTGATTGAATAGCAAAGGGATAGGGAAAATCTTTGCAAACTTATTTTTTATGGCCAAGAATTTAACCTTGTACCTTTGGGTTCAAATATTTACATGGGAATAAAGGTTTTTTAGTATTCATTTATACCACCACTGTGTATAATACACCATCCCTCCTGGCCTAAATTCTGCTGTTTCCTAGGGAGGACTCCAGTTCAGGAGGTATAAGAACAAACTTCAAAACAGGTAGAAAGGGTTTTATGAGATTTATGGGTTAGTCAATGACATGAAATCTCATAAACTGCCATTTTTACTTCTGTTGGCAATTATCCCTAAGTAAAAGTAAAATTGCTACTCTTCTGGATTTTTAATTGTAATTATTATTATTTTAGTTCAATTATTTTACTATAGGTTATTCAGTAAAAATTTTTTGTAGTAGCATATTATTGTTACAATATTTTTTATATAAAATTCACTAATGACTTTAAGATATATGTTTGTGGTTTATTTCTTACCTTTTACATGGAGGGATTTTTTTTTTTCCAACATGACTTTGTCTGTAATGGAGGGGGATTGATAATTTTTGCTTTGCCTGAGGCTGTATTGTACATGTGCGCACGCGCACACACAAGAAATTTGATTCATGCCATAGGAAGAAAAGTGGAAAAATCATGTCAGATTTTAAGCACAGTGATATTCTAAAATCTAAGCTACTTTACAAGAAGTCAGAGTGTTTAATAAAACAAACCTTGAATATCTTCATTAATCAAGCTAAGTATGGCAGCCTGTGTTTGCAGCTGCAGGACAAAAATACCTCAGCCCCTAACTTCTTTTTATCCTACCCAGTTGGAGGTAGATGAGGCAGACTCTAGGCTAAGCTGTAAATCTTGTGGTATTTGTCTTTTCCCTCCTTTTTCTTTCTTTTTCCCTCCTCCCTATTTCCTCTTTGTCCTTCTGTTCTTCTCATGCTTCCTGCTCCTCAATCCAAACAGGAAAGGATCTTAAAAAGACCCATTTAGATTGATGCTCGGGACTGGTGCAGCGAGATTTCCCAGGGGGGAGGGAGGAGGGAGGGGGGACCCGGAGGGGAAGCATATGTAAACCCATGGTGATATCATGACAATGTATGGCAAAAACAATAATAAAAAAATAAATAAATTAAAAAAAAAAAGACTGGAAAAAAAAAAAAAAAGACCCATTTATACCTATTGATTGACTGATTACAACATTTCTGAAATGCCTTCACACTGAAGCATTGCATCAACCAGACTTTTCTCTCCGATTGTAGGATAGGCTTATTCCCTGTTAGGAAAACTCTGTTTCCTCAGCAAGCTGGTAAAGATATTGTTTGGAGAGTAAGATTAGGAGGAGGCTCTCAGGAGCCTCAGAAATTACATTTATCCTGGTCACACAAAGTTAATTTAGACCTTATAATGTTTTCAGTATCCAAGTACTGCTGTACAGTGAGACCCTGTAAAAGAAAATTTTGTGCTTTGTTGTTCAGTCACTAAGTCGTATCTGACTCATCATGACTCCATGGACTGCAGCATGCCAGGTTTCCCTGTTCCCACTATCTCCTAGAGTTTACTCAAACTCGTGTCCATTGAGTCAGTGATACCATCTCATCCTCTGTCATCCCATTCTCCTCCTGCCCTCAATATTTCCCAGCATCAGGGTCTTTTCCAATGAGTCAGCTCTTCACATCAGGTGGCCAAAGTATTGGCACTTCAGCTTCAACATCAGTCTTTCCAATGAATATTCAGGGTTGATTTCCCTTAGGATGGACAGGTTTGATCCCCTTGATGTCCAAGAGACTCTCAAGAGTCTTCTCCAGCACCAGAGTCAATTCTTTGGTACTCAGCCTTCTTTAAAAATGGCAAGGAAGACTTCATTCAAGGCTAGTGCCAAGGGAAGAGAGATGGAATATCACTGAGATAAAAGGCAGGAGGATTTTTAAATAATGGGGGCAGGGGTGGGAGGAAGAAGTTGAGTTGGAGGAGAAGTACTGGAGGACATTGTGGGGAGACTGGTTTATCTGTGTTCCTCTGCATCTGCTAATTGGTACAGATCAAAGTGAAGCTCCTCCTCTCCCACAGGGACTGGGACAGGCTCCAATTCCTTGATGATTATATTTCAAAGGATGGCTTCTTTTGCATCTTTGAGAAAAACATTCCTGGATTATAAAACTGGCAGGAGGCTGGGAGACAATTCATATCTCAAAGGAGGAAAGGAAGAATTTCCAATTGCAAATTTGCTACAGTAACAGCTATTAAAAAAAAAAAAAAAGGTCAGTTAGGGGAGTATAGTGTGCAAAAAAATCCATCTCTAGTTTAGTCAAGCTGAAGAGAACTTGATGCCTTCTGGTCATCCACTTTCCACATTCTTTCCCTTTCTAACCTCACCTCTAAGCTCTTCAGTTTTTGTAAAACATATGAAAGTTTCTGATTCTCACTGAATTTGATCTCATGTCCCTGCATTTTTATGTGCTTAGAAGCTTAGTCATGTCCAACTCTTAGTGATCCTTTCGACAGTAGCCCACCAGACTATGCTGCCTATGGAATTTCCTACACAAGAACACTGGAGTGGGTTGCCATTTCCTACTCCAGGGGGATCTTCCCCACCTGGGATCGAGCCCATGTCTCCTATATCTCCTGCATTGCAGGTGGATTCTTTACCCACTGAGCTGTCAGCTTGTTCCATTTGTGACCCTTGTCCTGCACTGGCACAGGTGTGCCTGTTGGCATTTATCCTCTCTGTATATGTTGCCTGCGCCCCTCTTTTGATCTGAGCTCTGCCCTCTCTTCCATATGCCCTATGCCTTGGAATCACCTATATTATGTTCAGGGAGATTTGACATTGTTTTCATGGGCATTTAATGACTTTTCACATTGTAACCGTCCTTTTCTGATGTCCTCAAACACACCTTGAACACAAAAATACACCTCTGGTTGTCAAGTTGTGCCTAAGATCAATGTAATTTAGGCTGTATTCTCTTCAAATAGAGAGATTATTGAGTATTAATGTCTATAGCAACAAACAAAGGAAAAGCACAGATTTAGTACAAAGACACTGCAGATTCAACAGTTTTCTTACTGAATCGAAGCTTACTCTGCTCACTGTATGAGAGGCCAGTGAATCTGAAGGGTGGGGTGTTGAGGCAAGGAGTAGGACTTTATTTGCATAGCAGGCTGGTGGAGAAAATGGCTGACTAATGTCTCAAAATAACCATCTTGTCAGAGTCTGGATGCCAGGTTCTTTTATGGATCAGAGATGAGGTGGAGATATGGAAACAAAGTAAAAAGACCGTTTAATTTGTGCAAACATCTAGAATGGCAAGCCTCAGGTTGGGGGATGTGTTAGTTTCTTTTCCTTACAATCATTCACAGGTGGGCGGGGTCAGATTTTCTCTCTCTGATCTAACCAAAGACACTTTAATCAGCAGGCAGAGCAGGCAGGGTTCTCTGAGGCAGGCCATTATGTGTTATTATAATAACAAAAGTGGCCAAAGACACAAATCTAGCATGGAAGAGTGAAAATTGATTCTTGCTGATCACAGTTTTGATTTGTGGTAGTGAGAGGAAATTACTTGATTGTTCCTGGGCAAGCCTGGAGCCCAGCATGGGCTTTTCAGAGAAAAAAAAAAAAAAAGACGTGACTGATCCCTCAGAGTGAAAAAATCTCCATCCCCATATAGGGAAGCCTGTACCTTCTTGATTGCTTTTAGTTTCTTCTGGAATTTAAGTCTCCCCTAATCCCCACCATGAGAGTTCATAAGACACAATGATCCACAGCAGCACATTTTTAAAAGCTTGGGTATTAGGCTAGAGTAAGACTATTCCTATCAAGGGCAGGCTTTGGTTCAGGGTGAGCATTGGCTGTTATTATATGTTCCAGTTTGCATCCAGCCAACTCCATTTAATACCTATTATTTAAGCATAATCATTAATAGCAAACCCTTCACTCTTGAATGGGTCCTGATTCAGATATTAAATTAGATGGTCATTTGAACCTTGTCACTCAAAGTACTGATTCCTTCGGAGGGTCCTTGACTCCTGTACCAATGTGTAGTAAAAAGTGCTCCTCATTCTGCCTGTTTTCAGATGTGCAATTATTAGATTAAAGTTTCTCATATTCATTCTCTCTCTCACACACACACAGACACACATAGACATGCACAATACTACAATGTACAAAGAATACTTACAAAGAATGTACTTCTCAGTCTGACTACCTTTTAAGCATAATTTAGGAAGAAAAATGTTTTCTTAAATGCGACATAATATGCAAAGATACTTGACCAAGGTGAACTCAGAGCTTTATATTATGACACTAAGCACAGTTCATTCTCTAGTGGAGCTCATTGCTTTGTGTTTTCAAAAAACAGAAATGTGCTGATGATCTTTTATGTATAGAAAGATCAGCCAAAGCTTTGAAAACATAATTTTTTTCCTTTTTATCAGATCATATTTTAAAATAAGCTTCCTCTTCCATCTGTCTTTGCAAGCAAAGGGTCACAGATAAGATGATATCTTTTCCTCTTTTGGTCTTAAGCAAATTACCAGAGACAAGTAGGGGGCAAGTAAATGTAAGAAGGTTAGTCTTCTAATTACAAGTGGTCATTGGTATTCACATGTCCCAAAAGCTGAAACTTAGAGCAATGACATAGGTCATTGAAGACACAGCTAATAAGCAAGAAGACCTGGGCTGATCTGACTCCATGAGTGCTAAATTGCTTCAATTGTGTCTGACTATTTGCAACCCTGTGTACTGTAGCCTGCCAGGCTCCTCTGTCCATGAGATTCTCCAGGCAAGAATACTGGAGTGGGTTGCCATGCTCTTGTCCAGGGGATCTTCCCAACCCAAGTATTGAACCCATGTCTCTTATGTCTCCTGCATTGGCAGGTGGGTTCTTTAACACTAGTGCCACCTGGGAAGCCCAATCAGCCTCCATAGCCTGTATCCCAAATCAGTCCCCTGTACTGTCTTCCAGCTATATCATAGTTTGGTCAAAGTTTGTCTTCTCCACCAAGGCAGAGAGTTTGGTCTCCCTATGTTTAGCATACCACAGGCCCTTAGTAAATATTAAATGAGTGAATAGTTGAAGTTATGCATTAGAAAGGTAATAGAATGAGATATAAGAGCTAGAGTGAGTAGGTGGGAACAGAATTGGACCTAAAAGGTCAAGGATGATGGCAAGTGCCTGTTGGTAAATGTTCACAAGGTGTCATGAGGACTCTCATTAAGAACCCAAGGTGAGAAGCAAGTTCAGCTTGGGGCTGGAGGGAGAAGAGATGATATAATGAGGAATAAGGTTCAAGAGTGGGGTTTGTTCTATACATCTGCGTTCCCGAAATCAATCGCCAGCTCAGGGTTGGTGCACCGAGATGTCCCAGGGGGAGGGAATCGGGAGGGAGGAGGGAGGGGGGTTCTGGAGGGGGAGCATATGTAAACCCATGGTGGTTTCAGGTCATTGTATGGCAAAACCAACACAATAAAGTAAAGAAAAATTTAAAAAAAAAAAAGAGTGGGGTTTGGTTGCAGAACAGTTTGACAGTTTTTCTGAGTGGCTTTCTTGGGCCTTAGCCTAGAAATGATTTAGTTGTGGGCTTTGAATTGACATAGCCCTTAGGTCAAGCCTTTAAAAAGAATTTCCTAAGGCATAGAGGTAAGTACTTCACATCCAGTATTCCATTTCATCCTCACAATGTTTTCATGAGGTCGATAGTTTGTATTCTACTTTATGACTGAGCCCCTTGAGAATTTGGAGTGAAGTAACTTCAGTGAGGTTAGCTCTGTGACCTAGGTCTGTGACCCTAGAGAATGAGCTCTCAGCTATCTTTTTTCTCAGGAGGGCTTCCTGAAAATGTTGTTTCCACAGTTAAGAAGTTACCTGCCACCAGACACATCTTCCACCTCACTCCCTGCTCATCCCTCATAGATGACAGTACCTCCTACTTTACCAAAAGTGTTAAGCAAATCATCATTTATGTCAATAGCAAACATTTACAGAATATGTACTGTGGCCAGATACTGTTGTTGCAAATGCCATCTATTTATTAGTTATTAAGTCCCTAAAACTGTGCTGTGAGGCAGATACTATGATTTTTCTTCATTTCACAAATGAGGAAACAGAGATGTGCAGACATTCAGTAACCTATCAAAGGTTATGCAGCAAGTAAAGAGCAGAACTGGAATTTGAATCTGAGTAAGGCACTGGAAACCCACTCCAGCATTCATTCCTGGAGAATCCCATGGACAGAGGAGTTTGGTAGGCTGTAGTCCATGGGGTCGCAAAGAGTTAGACATGACTGAATGACTAACAGTCTGGCTCTGGAGTCAGCAGTAAAGAATACAATGCAGGAGATACAGAAGCCCCAGGTTCAATCCCTGGGTCAGAAAGATCCCCTGAAGGAGGAAATGGCAACCTACTCCAGTACTCTTGCCTGGGAAATCTCATGGACAGTGGAACCTGGCAGGCTACAGTCCAAAGGGTTGCAAAGAGTTGAACATGACTGACAACATGTGTATATGCATGCACACACACACACACACACACACACACGCACAGTCTGGTTCTAGATTTGTGTTCTCAGCTATGATTGGCCCATAAACAATGTGGCAGTAGGGGGCATCCACCCTCAAGCTATCAACAGTCCCCATAAAACTATAGTCCACCCTGCCTATACATGGTTCCTGTCCATTCAGGATTCCACTTGTGCAAACTCAATCCAGCATGGATGGTGCGGTACTATACTGGTTTCTATTGAAAAAAATCTGTGTGAAAATTAACCATCTCAGTTCAAACCCATGTTGTTCAAACGTCAACTATGCTGTGTGCAATTATTTATATTATCTATTGGAAAAGATTGAAGGCAGGAGGAGAAGGGGATGATAGAAGATGGGACGGTTGGATGGCATCATCGACTCGATTGACATGAATTTCAGCAAGCTCCAGAAGTTCGTGATAGACAGGGAAGCCTGGCATGCTGCAGTCCACGGGGTTGTAAAGAGTCAGACACAACTGAGCAACTGAACTGACTGACTTAGAGAAGAGAGTAACTTGCTGATGGCTAGATCCATAAATTAGTTTCTTTTTATTCTTTGTTGGAGTATTATTGCTATACAATGTTGTGTTAGTTTCTGCTGTAAAACAAAGTGAGTCAGCTATGTGTAAACATATATCCCCTCCCCGCTGAGCCTCCCTCCCACCTACTCCCATCCCATCCTTCTAGGTCATCATGGAGCACCAAGGTGCTGTGTGCTATAGAGCATCTTCCCACTGGTTATCTAGACTTAGTAGTATATGTATATCAATGCTACTGTTTCAGTTAAAACCACTGCCATCTGTCCTAACTCTTATCCTGAAGAGTGTTCTCAGAAGGATAATAGGAGCCCTGTATTTGTAATCATAATGTTGATAACAGTCAATAACCACTGACCACTGTCTATCTGGTGGACACAGTGCTAAGAGCTTTACCTACTTTCTTTTATTTAATGTTCCCAACAAGATTGTGAAGTAGCTTTATTATTCCTGTTTTGCAGATGAGGAAACTGCAGCTTGACTGTAAGAACTGTGCTCAAAGTCACACAGCAAGACTCAGCTGTGGCAAAGCCAACATCTGTCTGATTTCCTCTTGAAATCACCAGATGCTCTGCTACCTCCCAGCAGAAGGCCCCCAGAGCCTCTGACTCATTAATTAGTTTTGCTGGATGGTGTCCATTTTACACTGCCCAGGAGGGCCTGTTACTGTACATGCTCACATCACTTTTAGGAGAAAAAGACAAATTATGCAAAGAGCAAGCTAACACCAGGGACCTTTCCCATTAAATAACATTCCTGGGATGTCACCCGGTTAGTATTCACTCACTGCTACATCTCACACTGAGTCTTATGTTTTTTTGCATCTGTGTAAAGCTACACTTTCAGCACATCTGAGGGCTGGAAACTGAGAATCATGGCCAGGATAAATACTGAAAGTTAAATGATATTTAGGAGATAAATGTTTAAAGAAGCAAGATGAGAGTTTTAGGAAGGTTTATATTCTAAATATTTTAATATAAGGTTTTGGATAGTACATTTTCTGTAGTTCAATATACACATATGTAAACCAAATCAATATAAACCTTTCTATATTTTTACTGAAAAGGTCAATGAAATTATAGAAATTTAAATCCAGAGGAACCTCAGAGACCATCTATTCCAGATCAGGAAGCTAAGTGAGGCCAGTGTTGCTGGTTTGACTTGGCAAGCTTTGAAGCACCTTGTAAAATTAAGATTAAACATTTTCTTTACAAATTATTTCCTATCTCCCCTCTCATGCCTGCCCCTTCCTGGGTAGAATTCATGGATTTAGATTATTTTAGTACAATCTGTCTAAATTTATTTTAATTTTTGTGCACATGGCTCTCTTCCTCTACTGCCTTCTGAGCTCCTTGAGAGCTGTTTTCCCTTTGGTTTTATATTCTCAGGAGACAGCACAGTGCCTGGGATGTAATCAACATTATGTATATCTTCCATGTGTGAATGCAGGGTTAGTTGGTAGTGGAGTGCAAAGGAGGGCATAGATTTTTCCAACTCATCCAGCAATGACCCTTCTACTACACTTTCTATTTCTCTATTCTAATTTGAATTTCCCATCAAATGCGAATTCTAAACACATTTTTAAAGAGGAGCTATCAACAACCATAAAACTTGGTCTTTATGACAGTGTAAAGTTCTTACCCAGTGACTAGGTAGTACAGAATATAATTTCTCAAAGAGCTACTGGCATCTAAAAACTAAAACAACAAAAACAAAAACACTTATCTAGTCTTCTTTAATAATTTGACTTAGAATTTACATCTTTTTGATCTAGAGTGACACTTAGAACCCAGAAGTTCCATATTGAAATTGCTGAAGTGGTGAAGAAAGATAACCTAAATTTGCTTTTCATGTCAATCACTGGGAACAAAGAAAACCTTCCATGTGTGAGAAAAGATTTTGTTGGAAGGCAGAGATTTTGTTCATTCTGGAATAATGTTGATTACTTCTATTTATTGATGAAAGTGAAAGAGGAGAGTGAAAAAATTGGCTTAGAGCTCAACATTCAGAAAACTAAGATCATGGCATCTGGTCCCATCACTTCATGAGAAATAGATGGGGAAACAGTGGAAACAGTGTCAGACTTTATTTATTTTTCTGGCTCCAAAATCACTGCAGATGATGGTTGCAGCCAAGAAATTAAAAGACACTTACTCCTTGGAAGGAAAATTATGACCAACCTAGATAGCATATTGAAAAGCAGAGACATTACTTTGCCAACAAAAGTTCGTCTAGTCAAGGCTATGGTTTTTCCAGTAGTCACGTATGGATGTGAGAGTTGGACGGTGAAGAAAGCTGAGCGCAGAAGAATTGATGGTTTTGAACTGTGGTGTTGGAAATGACTCGAGAGTCCCTTGGACAGCAAAGAGATCCAACCAGTCCATCCTAAAAGAGATCAGTCCTGGGTGCTCATTGGAAGGACTGATTTTGAAGCTGAAACTCCAATACTTTGGCCACCTCACACGAAGAGATGACTCATTGGAAAAGACCCTAATTTGCTGGGAAGGATTGGGGGCAGGAGGAGAAGGGGATGACAAAGGATGAGATAGCTGGATGGCATCACTGACTCGATGGACATGGGTTTGGGTAGACTCCGGGAGTTGGTATGGACAGGGAGGCCTGGCATGCTGCGATTCATGGGGTCGCAAAGAGTTGGACACGACTGAGCAACTGAACTGAACTGAACTGATAGATATCTTACTGGCCCCATAAAATGCCTCGAATGTAGAAAACCTCTTAGTACACTAAAGAGTATGGAATTATGAATCTGCAAAATTAGATCCAGAAAATATAAGTTCAAACTTCTCTCAGGGAATAATCATTTCTTAAAATTAAATGATTTTAGTGCCTCTATCTAGATTTGTATGTAGCTTACAATAACTTTTCAGAGTGGAAAAGAAACAGAGATCCTTCTAATTGTGTGGCTGACAAAACTGCAGTCTACATAAGTAAAATGATTTTTCAAAGAGCTTTCATCACCAATTTGAGACCAAAGTTAAGATCTCCTGCCTCAGAGTACAGCATCACATGACTTCTTTGATGAACAGATTTTCAGTGATTATGTTGGAACTTTCTTCTATTATGAACAAATGCTACTGGTTGAAATGCTTTTAGCTAAAATATTATTTTCTTTACATACGATATTAAATATTTTCCTATTATATATGGCCAACTTTCTTATTTTGTGGATGATAAATTGTGGTTTAGAGAGATTAAGTGATTTATTCAGAATTAATCAGCTTGTGATAGTGAAGTGAAGTGAAAGTCACTCAGTCATGTCCAACTCTTTGTGACCCCATGGAATTCTCCAGGCCAGAATACTGGAGTGGGTAGCCTTTTCCTTTTCCAGGCAATCTTCCCAACCCAGGGATCAAACCCAAGTCTCTGGCATTGAAGGTGGTTTCTTTACCAGATGAGCCACAAGGGAAGCCCAGTTTGTGATAGAAATGGAAATAGGATTTAGGGCTTCTGGCTGCCCAATCCAGGGCTCATTGAATGAGTCTTTCCTCTTAAAACTCTACTTGGTTTTCCAATAGAATAAATTAAACACATATTCATATATCCATTTCAAAATAGCAAGGTCAAATATTTTTACAATTCTAATATGTTCATCTAAGACTGGACTTGGAAAAAAATGATTAAAATTTACTGTTTTTTCCCTCTCCTGAGAACTCTTATAGTAAAGCATTTATTTATTCATTTATTCATCAAGGATATTGATTTCTCTATTATGGATCTCAAACTGTGCCTCAAGCTAGGGGTTCAGAGAGGAATAATCATGAGTTTGGGCCTCACAATTTAATAGAGGGAAAGAGAGATATAAAAAGTAAATATAGAAAACTGAGACAAGTGTGGCAAAATAAGAAAATTTTAACCCGAGGACGAAGCAGTACAGTCTACCTGAGAGGTTGATTAACAGCTTCACAGTTTTCTGAACTTTAAGTATGGGCTAGGTGTTTCCTTAGAGTAAAAAGTGGGGCCAGTATTCAAGAAAGAGTGAAAGGTGCTGAGCAAAGATGTGCTAAGATTATAAAAATAGTTTATATAACTTCTTTGTAGGTTGTGGCAAGAATACCCAGGAAAGTGAGGCTGGAGAAATCAGAATTGGCCTGATGGAAGGATGGTCATGCTATGCCCAAGAGTTTTGAATTTATCCTATGAAAAATAAAGAAACAAGAATACTTTTAAACCCTAGTCTTAGTTTTACTATCTATTTATAATTTTTTAAGAAAGACCTACCATGGTAGATGGTGTGTGTTTTTTTGTGTAAGGGAATGATCTAGCCAGTAGGGACCCTCATGATTATTTAAGGAAAAGGTGCTATGGATAGCTTGGCGAAGACAGTAGAAGTGAAGTTGTAGAGGAGAGAGAGAAATTAAGGAGGTTTAAAAGAGGCAGAAGAGAGGAAGGAATTTGGTGAGCAGAGAGTGGGGGCTGGTAATGGAAGTGACACTGGACTAAAACTAAGAGCTGAGTATAAATCTATGATCCTGAATTAGGATTATATTTTCCCACCATCAATTTCTGACAGGGAAGCCTGGTGTGCTACAGTCCATGGGTTCGCAAAGAGTCAGACATGACTGAGTAACTAAACAACAACAAAGGACTTTATTATTCTCGAAGTCTCTACAAATCAATGATTCTCTCTTAGATATCTGCATTGTATATGAATAGATTCAAGGGTTTAAATAAGGTATCCATAATAATTATAGCTAGCATCTGATAATTATAGCTAAAATGTACTCTTTCTCATATATGTTCGAATGTTGACTCAATTGATCCTCATTATAACCCTTTAGATGATAATATAATTCTCATTATACAGATGAGAAGCTAAGGCTTAGAGAGGTGAAATCATTTTTTAAAATCACATCTTTCGTCTTCTGCATGTCTCAGTCCACATGGAGTGCTATGACAAAATATTGAAGACTAGGTAGCCTATAAAAAACAGAAAATTATTTCTCACAGTTCTAGGGGTTAGAAGTCTGAGATCAGGATGTCATTGTGGTAGTGTGAGTGCCTTCCTCTGGGTTTCAGACTCCATGGTGTATCCTCATGTTACAGAAGTGTAAACTAGCTTTTGAGGAGTCTCTTTCATGAAAGCACTAAATCTAATCACCTTCAAAGATCCCAGAATTCCTACTTTTTAATATCATCACCTTGGGCATGAGGTTTTCAATATATGTATTTTGAGTGAATGAGGAGACACAAACATTCAGGCTATAGTATTGCTCTTTTTATTCTCTGTGTAATTTTTCTTATTAAGTGTTTGGAGTGCATCCAACTCCTTCCTACATCCGTTACTAGGAATATTATTGCATGCTAATTAATATGTGCTATTCTAACAGCTGTGCTTAGTAGTTCAGTTATGTCCGACTCTTTGTGACCCCGTGGATTATAGCCCGCCAGGCTCCTCTGTCCAGTGGGATTCTCCAGGCAAGAATACTTGAGTGGGTCGCCATGACTTTTTTCAGGGGATCTTCCCAACCCAGGGATCAAACCTAGGTCACCCACATTGCAAGTGGATACCTCTAAATCTTACTGGTTTAACAAAGCCTAAGTTTATTTCTTGTGCATGTGAATCCAGTTAATATTAGAGGGTAGATCTCTCCTCTATACATCATCCAGGGTCCCAGGATGATGGTGATTCTTCAGGATAACCCTTGACACTGACTTCTATCTGAAAGAGGAAGACAGAGAGTGGCTGATAGTGGGGGGAGGGGGGTTGAAGACCCGATCATGAGGAAGTATAGCTCACTTCTGCCCTTATTCCATGTGTTGCATGCAAGGGAGACTGGAAAATGTAGTCTAGTTGTGTGCCCAGTGGGAAAGAAAAGGAAGTATTGGTGAATAGGTAGATACTTGCTTTTAAAGGTGGAACTTGAACCTTGACCATCTGACTTCAGACTCCTCACCCAAACCACCATGCTATATATAACATTCTGACTTGATTGCTCTCATGGAATCAACAGTAATCAAACAGTTTTGTGCATAAAGCAAGATGAAGATACAGGTTGACTTTACACTGAATATTACACTGTGCAGTTAAGATTCATCACTTCATACAGATAAGAAATAAATTCACAGTATAAATTTCATAATCTCTTTTCTCAGTTTCTCATTAAGTTCAGTGACTTAATGAAGTTAATTTGTGAGTCTGAATTGATTAAAAATATGTTTTACTTCGACTTTCATTTTCTATTAGGTCCAACATATTGTACCCATTATAATGGAATTTGTCATTTCATAAGCTCACAGCATTTTAGAATTGGAGGGCACCTCTAAATTAACTCTAAAACTAGTCTGATTTCTTCATTTTGAAGATGAGGAAAGAAACTCAAACACTCAACATTTCACTTTTCAGGGACAAAATCCCTTTTTCTTTTTTCCCCCTGCTCTTGTTACTCACTCTATCATTTTCCCCAAAAAGCACTTGGGCTGCACTGCTCTTCTTCCCACAGGCACTTGCAGGAATATTATCGGTCATGAAAGAATAGCATTGACTCTCACAATACTTAGGAATTGGGGGTGTTCTGATTCTTCACATTTTGGGAGTATAATTTGGGATTAAGCAGGAAGTCTACTTTTAAATGTATTTAGAAACATTTAAAAGAAAATAATGGACCATTTCCCCCCATAGTAACTGGTGATAGTCATCTTTTGAAATGTCAGTTTTCAATATGAGATAAATATAGAAAGTGAGACTGTTGAATTGTGTATTTCCCAGATCCTACTTTGAAGGTAGAAATTTATCTTTTGCTCTTAAAAGTGGGGGTAGAAAATATTTCTTTTTTTAATTGAAGTATAGTTGATTAACATTGTGTTAGTTCCTGATGCACAGCAAAGTAAATCAGATGTGTGTGTGTTCTTTTTCATGTTCTTTTCCATTATGGTTTATTACAGGATATTGAATATAGTTCCCAGTGCCATACAATAGTTCTGATTGCTAATTAGCTTTTATTAATTTTAGCTTTATTTAAAAAGAAGAAATAGCCTTGTCAGTGTATTATTTGGGGATCAAAGAACAGAGACATCATCAAATTATATCAGGAAAAAAGGGCTCATTGAAACCTATTCTATAAAATGTTTCAGGAATTGAGGGAAAAGTTCAGGAAGCCCTTAAGGAAAGGCAGACACCAGGGCAGGTGGTGGAACTACCTACTTCTTTATCTCTTACCTCTACCCTTGTGCTTAGCTCCTGCTCTTACCTGCTTCTTGTGAGTCCCTTTCTCTCAACACCATGAATCTTGCAAAAAGCTCTCTATAGGTCAAGGTGTGACTCCTGACATCAAATGGCCTTTGGATATAAGTGTCCACTGCCAGGGGACATTTCTGTAAGTTTGAGTTCAGATTTCTAGAGAGATGGATGTGCTGGGTCCAGTTCCTCTTTTTCAGAGCAGGCCTTACCAGCAGAAGATGCTGGACAGTTTATAAAGAGACCAATATTCCTTGAGGTTTACCTTCCTCAACATCACTTCTCATTTAAAACATACTGGAAAGTGTTCATGAGCTGAGGGGCAATAAATCTAAAATTCTTCTAAGAGTAAATCTTCTTTTGTACTGCTTCTTTTTCTTAAAACAGATTGCAGGACATCTTCTGGTTGAGGGTTTGCTTTTGTTAATGGAGACTGTACTGTTATTAGGATTATTATTGTTTAGTGGCAATCTGGTTTTCCCCAATGATTTTATCTTTTCCATATGAAACTGGAGCAATTTTAGAAAACAAGCTCTGTAAAAATGTCATTGACATTTGGCTATTTCCTCCCTGATCACCCTGACTTCAAAAATTATGTGAACTTTTGAGATTTTATTGAGCTTTTTAAATGACCATTTCTTTTAATTAGATTGCTTCAGCATGAAAGTCTAAAAATGTGCCCCGTTTTTTCAGTCTAATGAATTAAAGTGAGAAATAAACTGTCTCAAAAAGTTTTCGTTTCAGCACATTTTTTCTATTCAATGTGATTTACAGCAACCTAAATCCACTAACTAGCTTGCATTTCAGATACTTTTTGGTGAATGTAGGTGATGCTTTATTTCTGCTTAGAAGTTGCAATGTAGACTGTCTGGGGAGCTAGTCAAGCTGATAAGAGTATATGGAGACAAACAAAATTTCAGAATCAATGAGACAAATCAGAATACAAATAAGAACTGAAATCTAACGGAGAGGAAATCAAGTGGGAAAAATTCACAACTTGATGCTGAATTTACTCTCTTCTGTAGCTTGTGTCATATTAATTTTTTTTTACACGCATCTCATGTCAACATAATTGGAGAGTGGAACAGCCACCCACTCCAGTGTTCTTGCCTGGAGAATTCCATGGACACAGGAGCCGTGGTGGCTACAGTCCACGGGGTCGCGACTGAGCAACTTTCACTTCACTTTCTTTTCTGTTGGTTCATAGGTAACGAATAAAATGTGACCATATTAACAAATATATAGATATATATATATGTGTGTATATATATATATAAAATGTCCCTATATAAACAATGTGTATATATAATTTTATGTTTATATGTAGGTCTCTGCATATATATATATGTATATATATAATTTTTTTTAATTTATGCACACATGCAAACCAAATGCTTTTTAGATTTTTTTCTACTGTGGAGAAGGTTAAAAGTAGTTAGAAACAAAGGTTTTAGTAAAATGCCTTACGAGATTTCATTCCAGTCATAATAGCTTTGTAATGACATTTAAGAGATG
>ML663563.1:4265144-4288941 GCA_007570785.1 Antilocapra americana | reverse complement strand
CTTCTCCTCCCTATTCCCTTTCCCTGAGTCATCCCGGTGCACCAGTCCCGAGCATCAATCCTGGACTGGCGATTGATTTCACATATGATAATTAACATGTTTCAATGCCATTCTCCCATATCATCCCACCCTTGCCCTCTTCCACAGAGTCCACGAGACTGTTCTATACATCTGCGTTTCTTTTGCTGTCTCGCATGCAGGGTTCTCATTACCATCTTTCTAAATTCCATATATATGTGTTAGTATACTGTATTTTGTTTTTCCTTCTGGCTTACTTCACTCTGGATAATAGGCTCCAGTTCCGTCCACCTGAGTAGAACTGATTCAAATGAATTTTTTTTTAATGCTGAGTAATATTCCATTGTGTATATGTACCACAGCTTTCTTATCCATTCGTCAGTTGATGGACATCTAGGTTGCTTCCATGTCCTGGCTATTGTAAACAATGCAGTGATGAACATTGGGGTACACGTGACTCTTTCAATTCTGGTTTCCTCGGTGTGTATGCCCAGCAGTGGGATTGCTGGGTCATATGGCAGGTCTATTTTCAGTTTTTTAAGGAATCTCCACACTGTTCTCCATAGTAGCTGAACTAGTTTGCATTCCCACCAACAGTGTAGGAGAGTTCCCTTTTCTCCACATCCTCTCCAGCATTTATTGCTTGTAGACTTTTGGATGGCAGCCATTCTGACTGATGTAAAGTGGTACCTCATTGTGGTTTTGATTTGCATTTCTCTGATAATGAGTGATGTTGAGCATATTTTCATGTGTTTGTTAGCATTTGTATGTCTTCTTTGGAGAAATGTCTGTTAAGTTCTTTGGCCCACTTTTTGATTGGGTCGTTTATTTTTCTGGAATTGAGCTGCAGGAGTTGCTTGTATATTTTTGAGATTAATTGTTTGTCCATTGCTTCATTGGCTATTATTTTCTCCCATTCTGAACGATGCCTTTTCACCTTGCTTATAGTTTCCTTTGCTGTGCAGAAGCTTTTAATTTTAATTAGGTCCCATTTGTTTATTTGTGCTTTTATTTCCAATAATCTGGGAGGTGGGTCATAGAGGATCCTGCTTTGGTTTATGTCGGAGAGTGTTTTGCCTATGTTATCCTCTAGGAGTTTTATAGTTTCTGGTCTTATGATTAGATCTTTGATCCACTTTGAGTTTATTTTTGTGTATGGTGTTAGAAAGTGTTCTAGTTTCATTCTTTTACAGGTGGCTGTCCAGTTTTCCCAGCACCATTTGTTAAAGAGATTGTCTCTTCTCCATTGTATATTCTTGCCTCCTTTGTCAAAGATAAGGTGTCCATAGATGCGTGGATTTATCTCTGGGCTTTCTATTCTGTTCCATTGATCTATATTTCTGTCTTTGTGCCGGTACCATACTGTCTTAATGACTGTGGATTTGTAGTATAGCCTAAAGTCAGGTAGGTTGATTCCGCCAGTTCCATTCTTCTTTCTCAAGATTGCTTTGGCTATACGAGGTTTTTTGTATTTCCATACAAATTGAGAAATTATTTGTTCTAATTCCTTAAAGAAGACCTCTGGTAGCTTGATAGGAATTGCATTGAATCTATAGATTGCTTTGGGTAGTATACTCATTTTCACTATATTGATTCTTCCAATCCACGAACAAGGTACATTTCTCCATCTGTTTGTGTCCTCTTTGATTTCTTTCATCAGTGTTTTATAGTTTTCTATATACAAGTCTTTTGTTTCTTTAGGTAGAAATACTCCTAAGTATTTTATTCTTTTTGTTTTGATGGTGAATGGAATTGTTTCCTTAATTTCTGTTTCTGTTTTCTCAGTGCCACAATTTGAAAGCATCAGTTCCTTGGCACTCAGCTTTCTTTATGGTCCAACTCTCACATCCATACATGGCTACTGGAAAATCATAGCTTTGACTATACAGACATCACTTTGTTGGTAAAGTGATATCTCTGCTTTTTAAGACATTGTTTAGGTTTGTCATAGCTTTTCCTCCAAGGAGCAAACAAATTTTAATTTCATGGTTGTAGTCGCCATCTGTAGTGATTCTGGAGCCCAACAAAATGAAATCTATCCCTGCTTTCAATTTTTCCCCACCTATTTGCTGTGAAGTGATGGAACCAGATGCCTTGATCTTAGTCTTTTGAATGTTCAGTTTTAAACCAGTTTTTTTCATTCTCCTCTTTCACCCTCATCAAGAGGCTCTTTAGTTCCTTTTCATTCTCTGCCATTAGAGTGGTATCATCTGCATATCTGAGGCTGTTGATAGTTCTCCCAGAAATCTTGATTTCTGCTTGTGAGTCATCCAGCCTAGGATTTTGCATGATGTACTCTGCATATACACTAAATAGGTAGGGTGACAACATACAACCTTGTTGTAGCCCTTTCCCCATTTTAAACCAGTCTGTTGTTCCTTGTCCTATTGTTGCTTCTTGACCAGCATACAGGTTTCTCAGGAGACAGATAAGGCGGTCTGTTATTTATAATCTCTTTAGGAATTTTTCACAGTTTGTTGTGATCCACACAGTTGAAGGCTTTAGTGTAGTCAATGAAGCAGAAGTAGATTTTTTTTTTCTGGAATTCCCTTGCTTTCTCTATGATCCATTGCATGTTGGCCATTTGATCTCTGGTTCCTCTGCCCTTTCTAAATCCAGCTTGTACACCTAGAATTTCTCTGTTTCAGGTATTGCTCAAGCCTAGCTAGAAGCATTTTGAGCATTACTTTGCTAGAATGTGAAATGAGGATAATTATGTGCTAGATTGAACATTCTTTGGCATTACCCTTCTTTGGGATTGAAATGAAAACTGACCTTTTCCAGTCCTGTGGCTTCTGCTGAGTTTTCCAAATTTGCTGGCATATTGTCTACAGTACTTTAATAGCATCATCTTTTAAGATTTGAAATAGCTAAGCTGGAATTCTGTCACCTGCATTAGCTTTATTCAGTAGTAATGCTTCCTAAGGCCCACTTGACTTCACACTCCAGTATGTCTGACTAGGTGAGTGATCACACCATCGTGGTTATCCAGGTCATTATGACCTTTTTTGTATAGGTCTTCTGTGTATTCTTTTTGCATCTTCTTAATCTTGTCTGCTTCTTCTTATGTCCTTACCATTTCTGTCCTTTTTTGTGCCCCTCCTTGCTTATGATATTCCCTTGATGATACATGATCTGACAAAATGTGATTCACTGGAGGAGGGAGTGGCAAATCACTCCAGTATTCTTGCCCCATAAACAGTAGGAAAAGCAGAAAGATATGGCACTGGAAGACGAGCCCCATCCCCCAACCCCACCCAGTTTGAAAGGTGTTCAGTATGCTGCTCAGGAAGACTGGAGAAATAGCTCCAGAAAGAATGAAGAGGCTGGGCCAAAGTGGAAATGATGTTGTGGATGTGTCTTGTGGTGAAAATAAAGTCTGATCCTGTAAAGAACAATATCACAACAGAACGTGGAATGTTAGGTTCATGAATCAAGGTAAATTGGATGTGGACAAGCAGGAGATTGCCAAGAGTGAACACTGACATCTTAGGAATCAGTGAGCTCAAATCGATGGGAATGGGCAAATTTAATTCAGATGATGTCTGGTTTTAGAGGCTTTGAACTGCCTTCTTAAGTGTACAATGCAAAGAATTAGAGGAAAACAATAGAATGGAAAAGAAGAGAGATATCTTAAAAAAGCTGGCGATATCAAGGGAACATCTCAGGCAAGGATAGGCATGATAAAGGACAGAAATGGTAAGGACCTAACAGAAGCAGAAGAGATTAATAAGTGGTGGCAAGAATAACCTTGGCAGGAATCAATGGCAAGACTTGGTATTCCTGTTTTCGTAAGAATTAAACCTATGTGTGTCTGGTGTCATGTTACAAAGATGTAAGAGGCAACATTTTGTGCTGTGCATTATGTCCCGGGAGGAGAAAGTAACAGAAAGATGTGGGATTTTTGTTGTTGTTGTTTTTCTTCTTTTATCTTTTGTGGCTTGGGGATTATGGCATCAAGGAAATTGGTTGTTCTTTTTTCATTTAAATCTTCTCCAGGGGGTCTTGCATCATTTTAGTATGATGGTAACTGATTGTCTGTGAAGTCTTTTTTGTTAATTTGGAAAGGCCTAATATTTGACTAGATTAGTTTATCATGAGCTCTGCCCAACTCTGTGTAGAGAATTCTAGTAACTGCTTGAATTTTTTACAGTCATTAAGCTTTTAAAGGAAAACCCCAGGAATTAGTTTTACCTTCTTATTACTTGTTTACTATTTATTAAACATGCACCACACACTGAGCAGTTTACATGAAAAATTAGCCTTTGTCTACAAGCATTTGACATAAGAAGTTAAGTTATATAGCAGAAAAATAAAAATTATATACGTGATACCTATGCAGTGCTTTGTTGTTCGGTTGCACAGCTGTGTCTGACTCTTTGCGACCCCATGGACTGCAGCATGCCTGGCCTCCTGTCTCTCACCATCTCCTGAAGTTTGCCCAAGCTCATGTCCATTGCATTGGTGGTGCCATCCAGCCATCTCATCCTCTGATGCCCTCTGTTTTTTTTTTTTGCCCTGTCTTTCCCAGAATCAGGGACTTTTCCAATGAGCTGGCTGTTTGTATCAGGTGACCAAAATACTTGAGCTTCAGCATCAGTCCTTCCAATGAGCATGCAGGGTTGATTTCCCTTAAGATCTACTTGTTTGACCTCCGTGCAGTCCACGGGACTCTCAGGAGTCTTCTGCAGCACCATAGTTCAAAGGCATCAATTCTTTGGAGCTCTGCGTTTTTTACAACCATACATGACCACTGGGAAGACCATAGTCTTGACTGTACGGACTTTTGTTGGCAGAATAATGTGTCTGCTTTTCAACACACTGCCTAAGTTTGTCATAGCTTTCTTGCTGAGAAGCAACCATCTTCTGATTTCATGGCTGCAGTCACCATCTGCAATGATTTTCGAGCCCAAGAAGAGGAAATCTGTCATTACTTCCACCTTTTACCCTTCTATTTGCCATGAAGTAATGGGGCAGGGTGCCATGATCTTAGTTTTTTTTAATATATAGTTTTAAACTGGCTCTTTCACTCTCCTCCTTCAGCCACATCAAGAGATTCTTTAGTTCTTTGCTTTCTGTCATTAGAGTGGTATCATCCATATATCTGAGGTTGTTGATGTTTCTTTCACCTGTCTTGATTCCAGCTTGTAACTCATCCAGCCTGGCATTTTTCGTGATGTCCTCAGCCTATAGGTTAAATGAAACAGGATGACAACAGATAGCCCTGTCATACTCCTTTCTCAATCCTGAACCAATCAATTGTTCCATAAAGGATTCTATCTGTTGCTTCTTGACCTGTACACAGGTTTCTCAGGAGACAGGTGCCATGCTTAGGTGAAGGAAATTTTGCTAGACGATTCACTTGTCTGTTTTGAAGTGTCTCATTTTGTTTACAATATTAACTGGCATATATAAAAATATTGAACAGCCAATATTCTCCCTACCCATGTGGTCAAACTCTTTGAGTGTAGGATTATCCATCCCTCCATCCACCCCTCCACATCTATTTACCTATATACCTACCATCTATTCCATTTTTAAAAATTTAACTATCCTTTCTTGTACTCAGTCACTAAGTCTGACTCTTTGTGATCCGAAGGTCTCCAGTCCCACCAGGTTCCTCTGTCCACTTCCCAGGCAGGAATACTGGAGTGGATTGCCATTTCCTTCTCTGATCCCTTTCTCATTCCCCTGAAAAAAGCTTTACAACTTTAATTTTTAATAAAAAAAAACAAAGGTTGATAGTTTGTTTGTTTTTACAAAAAGCCCATTTATCACAAGCAAACAATCAATGTGTCTGTGCACTTTATTCATAGGCAGAAAAGCCGTGAGCCTGTGAGGCTTGGTCTTCCAGGTCACTTTTATTATGAATCCCTCAACATTTAGTCCCAGCTTCTCTGAAGGGAAACATGCCTCTCTTCTTCTTAGTGCAGCTCCAACCTTATCTTTCTCCTCATACCATATGGGCACCATTTCACCTTTTTTCTCCTCAAACAAGAAGGAAGCACACTTTCTTCACCAGAGCTCTGACTGAATTTAGCTAGCATTATCCAATTGGAAATAATTTATTACAATTCATTGAATTATATAAATATCTAAACAGCATTTTCTTGTATATATTTATTCATTGACTCAATGCCCTAGAATGATCTGGTTTTTAGATATCATTCTACACTGACTTATCCACCCACCAATGCATTTGGAAATATATATCCTGTTGAACAACCTAGGAAGCAGTAGGAAGTACTACTGTGTTGTTAGGGTAGGCTGTTTTGTGATGTTAACAAGCCATCAAATTTTAGAGGCTTGTAACACTTTATGGTTTATTTCTCACTCTTATGTCCATGTGGTTGGTGGGGACTTTGTTTCATGTCTCTTCACTTGGGGACTGAAGTTGATATAGTCTTCATTATCAACCTACCTACCTAGCATCTATTCTATTTTTTTTTAATTTAATTATACCTTTCTTGTGCTCAGTCACTAAGTAATTTCTGTATAATTTGTTGCTCTGGCTGGTGGGGAGAAATCTGGTGAATGAATGCTATTAAAATGTCCTCATAAACTCATATCCTTTGCTTTTGCTCATAAGTCTAGCTTTCATTTCATTGAACAAAGCAAGTTCCATCACCACATCTAAATGTAATTAATGGGGTGGAGAAGTACACTTTTTCTTGTCTGGCAAAGCAGAAAAGAATTTTGACATTGGGAAGGGAAAACCAAATGCAGATTTTTCACCAATTATTTTCCAACTTATGATAAAATCTCCATATGACAAAGATGATAAAATGGCCCTGGTGGGTAATGCTGAAATGGTGCTTCTTTTCTCAGGGTAGGGGCCCATGGAACCTCATTGTGTGTGCCTGGCTTCTATGGTTCTGTGAGAGAGAACTGAGTCAACATCCAGCTCTCCCTGAAGCTGTCTAAGCTCAGTGCTCTGCCTAATAGCATCACTATCTGAAGAAACCCTAATAATCTCTTGTCTCTGGCTTCCATTCAAAGACTTGCAGGACACATCCCATCATCCCTATTGGAGGTCCAAGCATCCCAAATAGTCTCTCATCACACAGATGTTTATTTCCATTTTGTGCTCTAATCCCACCCATCCATTCATTCTACTGTGTCCTCTACAGTTTACTGTGTGCATCAGCCAACTCCCTGCCAGGCATTCCTACTTCTCCTTCCCAGTAAATTTATTCCTCCTCTTTGAAATATATATTTCATGTTCTTTTTTTCTTCTCAAATATCTCTCATATTTCACAGCAAATGAGATGACATCAGATATAAAACTGCATTATTTTCTCACTACCTAAACGGCTCACACCTACCTGACTAAATTCACGTATCCCACCTTCACTCTTGTCAAAATGGATTAAATGTCCACACATGAATCTAACACCAACCCCACCATGTGCCCTGAATCTCAATTCTTTTTCTTCCCTTTCAAGAACCGTCTTTTTTAAATTACCCACTTTCTCTCCTGTATTGTCATTTTCTCTTTCTACTAGATTATTCCAGCAAACAAGCATGCTTTTATGGCATCCATTAAAAAAATTTCCCTTACCCTTAGACTCATTCCAACTACTGCTTCATTTTCTTTTCCCTTTACAGAAAAACTCCTTGAAAGAAATTTTTATAATTGTCTACAGTTTTGCATCTCATTCTCTAATAAACTTACTTTAATCATGCTTTTATCTCCATCATGCCATTAAAATGATTTTCATCTGGATCAAATACTAATAATAGCTGACACAGAGTGCCTGCTATGAGGCAGGGAATGCTCTAAATACTTTGTACATATTAACTCATTTAATCCTCTAACCAGTCATATGAAGATGGTGCTATTAATATTCATCTTTTAGATATGAAAAATGCTAATCAGAGATGGTTGCTGACTTGCACAAGGTCACACTGCTATTTAGAGGAACTTAGATGTGAACCCAGCTAATTCTTGCCTGGAGAACCCCATGGACAAAGGAGTCTGGTGGACTATAGTCCATAGGATCTCAAAGAGTTGGACATGACTGAAGCAACTTCGCACACGTGCACTCTGGTTTTTGAAGGCTCTGTTTGAACTGCTGCGCCATATTACTGCTTTAGAAAACAATTATTTTGCTTTATTTATTAAAACTTTCAGCAGCATTTGACGTAACTGACCAATCTGTGTTTCTTGAAACAGTTTATTCTTTGCTTTTCCATGCCTTTGTCTCACGTTCTTTTCCTCTTACTTCATGTTCTGCTCCCCAGTTCTAGAATTAGGTCCTTGACCATTGTTTCTCTGCTTTTCTACCAGTAGTCTTTTCATGATAACTAGTCAGTGTATGACTTTAAATATCACCTATTAACCTAACTCTCTTAAGTGTGTATCTGCACTCCAGATCTCTTTCTGAACCCCACTGTATAAATGATGTTGCCTGATTTACACCTCTGCTCCAGTGTCTTATAAGACTCTCAGACTTAACAAAGACAACAGAGAAGCACAATAATTCTGACCCAACCCAACTCTTGACAAACACCTCTTTCCCAGGCCTCCTCTATCTTTTAGAACCACCAATTTTTAATTCCTCAGGACAAGCTTAGGAGTAATCTTTAACTCCTCTTTCCCTCACAGCTCACATTCAATCCATTCAGACCAACTCTACCCTGAAATAACCCCTCATCTGGTACTTCATCCCAACCCTTAGTCTAGTCTGCGTCATCCTTCATCTCCTATAGCCCCTTCATGATTGGTATCCCTGCTTCCACTCTTGCTTTCTTCAGTCTTTTCTCTAAAGAGCAGCCCGAGTAAACTCCTAAAGCATTAATGAGATCACGTGCCTGACTCTTTGTGACCTGTAGCCTTGCCAGGCCCCTCTGTCCATGGAATTCTCCAGACAAAATTACTGGAGTGGGTTGCCATTCCCTTCTCCAGGGCATCTTCCTAACCCAGGGATTGAACTCAGGTCTCCTGTATGGCAGGCAGATTCTTTACTATCTGAGCTATGGGAGAAGCCCTAACTAGATAACATACCCTCTCAAAGGCTTTGTCTTACAATGGGAAAAAAAGGCAGTCTCCTTCCTGTGGCACACCTCAGCCATTTGCCTCTGTTTCTGACACAGTGTCCTCAGCCTCTCCGTTGTTCCACCACAGTGCCGCTGCACTGGTCTTCTTGCTGTCTTGGGAACACACCCCATATTTCCCCATTTCAGAACCATGTCCTTTGCTGCTCCATCTCTTTGAAAGGCTCTTCCCTTCTTAGCTCTTCATCATGGAGGCCTCCTCTCTCATCACTCAGGTCATCATTCAGATTACCTCCTCAGAGAGGTCCTCCCCGAAACTCTCATACAAGTCTACCTTCCCTCCCTGTTTGCTTACTCCCCATCACATTACCCTATTGTGTCTCTATTAAGGAGCTAGAAAATCTACTGTTGTCTTACTTAATCATTAGTCCCTAAGGATTATTCCCTTTCGCCACAGGCATTGAGCTCTTTGAGGGCAGGTCTCTATCTGTCTTATGCATTGTTGCATCTCCTTGACTCAGAACTATTCTTGATATGTGGTACTAAGTCAATTACAGTCTGTCATACAGAGTGAAGTAAGTCAGAAAGAAAAATAAATATAATTTATTAACATATATACTTGGAATCTATAAAAATGGTACAGATGAACCTATTTGCATAGCAGGAATAGAAACACAGATATAGAGAGCAGATGTGTGTACACAGGAGGGGAAGGAAAAGGTGGGATGAATCGGGAGATTAGGACTGACTTACACTACCATGGAAGGGCTGATCATTGGAAGGACTGATGTTGACGCTGAAACTCCAATGCTTTGGCCACCTGATGCGAAGAGCTGACTCATTGGAAAAGACCCTGATGCTGGGAAAGATCGAGGGCAGGAGGAGAAGGGGATGACAGAGGATGAGATAGTTGGATGGCATCACCGACTCAATGGACATGAGTTTGGGTAGACTCTGGGAGTTGGTGATGGACAGGGAGGCCTGGCGTGCTGTGGTTCATGGGGTTGCAAAGAGTTGGACACAGTTGAGTGACTGAACTGACTGACACTGCCATGTGTAAAATAGATAGCTAGTGGAAACCTGCTGTATAGCACAGGAAGCTCAGCTCAGTGCCCTGTGGTGACCTGGAGGGTGGTATGGTGGAGTAGGAGGGAGGTACAAGAGGAAGGAGATATACATATAGCTGATCTGTGTTGTTGTACAGCAGAAATTAACAACATTGCAAAGCAGTTATAGTCCCATAAGAAAAGGGAATAAAGGAGGTTCAGTGTAGAAAATGGTATTTGACTTGCATATTACATAAAGCATTCAATAAATTGAGAGAAACTGAAACATTATTAGCTAAGAAAATATTGTCTAGAGCACAAAGAACAGAAATTTGGCTTTCAAGTTTTTACCTTTTGTAGAGAAAGCCTTCTGCTTGAAGCACATACTGAGAAATCCCTGTTTGTATCTACCATAGCAGAAAAATCTTTGTGACATTGGAAATGGTACCTGCTTCTTGCAAAATTTTTTGAGGATTATGTGTCAAAACTATACCTGAGTCTCTTGGTCTCACATAGGGGAGGAGGTAGACAATGAATGTGATCTGTTTTCACAAGAAAAATCTAAACAATCTAACCTGAATTCCTGCTCAGTGGTTCCCCATCTCTAAGGGGAAGATTAGTATAAATGCATGATGTCCTAACCTCATTTACAAAATGGGTCTTAATATGTTTATAACATTAAATAACTTCAAATGTCCTACTTTTCTATTTAAATCTCTGTTTTTATAGCAATCACATGTTTTAAAATTTCTGAAAACATAGCATTTCAACAAATGTTTGATTTTAAGCTGTTTTTATTTTTAGCAGATGGAACTTTTGGTTTATCATTTCACAGTAGGGTTAATACTTTGAAGAAGAAATGCTGGGGAAAAAGAAACAATGAAGGCAGACTTGAACCCTATCCTAATGTGATAAGTGGGGTCCAAAGATTTCAATCACCTAGACAACTGGGTAGCCTTACTGTGAGGCTAACAAAATGGCTAATGGAGCTTCACAACTCACTGGACTGGGTTTTTCCAGGGTAAATGCAAGTCCATCCACTTTCTGACTGTGGTTGTTGCCATTTGGTGGCGTTGTTCCCTCAGGCAGAATTGACAGGGATGATCTGTGGGTCCTGACACTGGATGGAACTTTCAGGATAATGGCAGCAATTTCAAAAATCACCCAGTTAGTTCATTTCCAAGAAAACTGAGCAGAAGAATCCTGAGGAGGTGGGTTCCCACTCTCTACCTTCTTAATTTCTGAAAAGAAATTCCCTTCCTGACTCTTAGCCTCAACCCTAGAGAGTATAACCTAAAGACTATCACCTTTATCAACCCACCCACTTTGAGAATAAGGCTCATCTCAGCCCCAGGAGAGGGCACTTTGTCCATGGAGTGACCCTACTTTGATCAACAGGTTGAACAAAAAGGTGTTAAGAAAAAAAGCCACATGCAAATAAATGTTTTTGATGGCACACATATTGCCTCTGTATTTCAGACTGTTCTAACAGCTCATTCTAATCTAGCCACTAATTATTCCTGCTTCACCAAGCATTTACTGATAGAAATGGTACTACCACATTTAGCAAAGAAATCAAATCTGCATTATGGAGTCAGCATCATTGTATTTCTAGTTTCATGCATGGTGGATCCTTTATAGAGCTATATTTAATGCACTTCTAATTAAAAAGGGGGGGAAGTATCCAAAGCTTCCTCAGTGTTGTCTCATCTTTTGTTTTTCTATGCAGCTCACCATGTTAAAACAGGCACTTGTGAAGTGGTGGCACTCCACAGATGCTGTAATAAGAACAAGATAGAGGAACGGTCACAAACAGTCAAATGCTCCTGCTTCCCTGGGCAGGTGGCAGGCACGACGCGAGCTGCTCCATCTTGTGTGGATGGTGAGGCTTCTTCCATTGCTTTTGTGATAGTGTAACGGGACTGCATAGAACTGGAATCTCACTGTGATTCTCAATTCTGGGATTCATCCCAGGGGGCCACACCATCAATCATATGGTTGGCAAAAGATCATTTGAAGAGCATTCTGAAATTTAAAATCCATTGAAAGAAGGTCTAAGGATTTAATGCAGTCTTGAAGCAAAAGGCACTATAATGAGGTTCCAAGAAATCCATGTACTTCTTACTTTGATGCCATGAAATACTGATTTGCCAGTGGAGGGCCAGTGTGTATGTTTGTGGGTGTAAATTAATTGTCAAAGGCAATATAAAAATAGATGATTAAATAGTTTGGGTCCTTAAGCCCATGGATGGTTCTTAAGAATGAAAAAATAAACATCCTACATATGAATGAATATTTAGTTGTGGATAGAAGTCACATGAAATATTTTTATAGAGATTCATCAAAATGTTAATTTCTTTCCTGGAGGATTCACCTAATAAGATATAAATATTTATGTGGACCTGTATAATTTATGTGATCATAAATAATATTTTGTTAAGTGCTTATATATTTTCATGATGCATTCTTTGCAATGATTGTTACTGCCCATAGTTTAAAAAAAAAGACATCAATTTGAATGTCTTCCTGATTTTAGTCTACTTGGGGAGATATTACATTGATTCTAAAATATTGATTCTAAACTGGTCATGGACTCAATTTCTTATATGTTTATGTAAATCAGCACATGAATACATCCACACAATTTGTTTCTAATACGCTAATTTCCATGAAACTTATGTGTTTGTATGAAAAACCCTTCAAAAATGTGCCTATCATTAACAATACTGTATTATACACTGAACATGAGATCTACCCTCTTAAAGTTTTAAGTATTCTTATCACAATAAAATTTTTAAAAATTAAAAATATTTTTAGCCAGAAAAATCAGAAAACTTTATTCCCTTTGGACCAAAAACAAGCAAAAAAAAGTAAGCTCATGCAGAGAATTAACAAGCCCAAATAGAAAATCTTGAATTGCCTTTTTTTTTTTTTATCTTCTATAGCTTCCATAGTGGAACAGAAATGGTGGTGCCATATGCAACCATGTCTTGAGGGAGAGGAATGTAAAGTTCTTCCAGATCGGAAAGGATGGAGCTGTTCCTCTGGGAATAAAGTGAAAACAACTAGGGTAAGTGGATAGTCAGTCTGTGAAAGTAAAAGGTACTGAATTCATAGAGCATGGAGCATGTGCAGTGACCTCTTTAAGTGGCTGCAGGATTAATAGGGTACAGTTTTCCATAGAACACTTTTTCCTCATTTTCTCCCTAATTCATTTTTTCATAGCACATGTTTGTTTCACTCAGAATAACATCTGTAGGTTGCCAACAAATGTCATGTTACCTAATAATTAAATGTTGTTTATTCTTTGATGAGATACTTGGAGTAATGTGAACAGCCCCCCACCCCTGCTGGAGGATGCATGTTAAATGCTGGGGAGGTGACCCTAATCCCTCAATCCCTCATTCTTCTGATGGATAGTAATCTGAATAAATCTTGAAAAAAAAGAGAATTTATTTATGACTCAGTAAACATTTCCTAGTTAATATTCTTTCATCTTTATGAAAGTAATTCTTTTGACCTCCCTAATTTCTGGATCAATAAATAGTTTTCTAATGGTTAATTTTGTAATCACTGTAATGAGATACCTAGTGGAGTTTTTAAATCTCAGGGTCAGTATAAAAGGTATGCTCTTCAGATGGTGATGTATTTCACCTTGCAATGACGGATTTCTGGGGAGAAGTGAAAAGTACTTTTATTCTTTGATTTTCTAATTACCTCCAATGGATATTCTAGACTGGCAAAATTTAAATTCTTTGTGGAATCAGCAGATGAAAGTTCTGTCTTATTTTGCTTTTTGCTCTGAAGGGAACGCTGACTATTGCTTAGAATTGGATAACTGGGGACTAGAAGATAATAATGTTTTATAAAAAGTAACATAAAACTAGATACTAGTTAACTTAGGGTATTATTTAACAATAGCAGTTTCTTATTTTTTTAAAAAAATTTTGTCTGTACATATTCAAGAAGATTAATTTAAAATCCCATGAGATATAATGTTGAGTAATATCTTTAGTGTATTTTCTGTGTATTCAGACATACACAGAAATAACCAAGTTTATAATAAATAATCACTTTATATTTTGTCAAATGATTCATGACTCTAACTTGTCAGTTAAATGCTGACACTCCTTTCTAAAATCCATGGAAGGCATGACCAGTTAATTAGAATAATTGTATTATTCAGTTAGCACATGATATAATCCATATTGATTTGTTAAAATCATTTAGCAATATAAAACTTCCTAATAAGCTACTTACAGCATGAAAATTCCTCCCCCCCCAATTATTAATCCTTAGTCTAAAATAACACTCATGGAAATGCATGAAGATTTGATTATGAAACAATTTTTTAAAAGTGGTGATTCATCTAAATTTTATGGTGTTTGTTCCTTTCTATGGCTGAGTAATATGCCATTGTATATATGTACTGCAGCTTCTTCTTTATCTATTTCTCTATTTATGGACATTTAGGTTGCTTCCATATCCTGATTATTGTAAATAGTGCTGCAGTGAACACGAGTGCATGTATCTGTTTGAATTATGGTTTTCTCTGGGTATATGCCCAGGAGTAGGATTGCTGAATCATATGGTAGCTCTAGTTTTAGTTTTTTAAGGAATTTCTGTGCTGTTCTCCATAGCGGCTGTATCTTTTACATTCCTACCAACAATGCAAGAGGATTCCCTTTTCTCCACATCTTCTCCAACATTTATTATTTGTAGATTTTTTTGATGCTAGCTATTCTGACTGGTATGATGTGATACCTCATTGTAGTTTTGATTTGCATTTCTCTCATAATTAGTGATTTTGAGCGTATTTTCATGTGCTTGTTGGCCATCTGTATGTCTTCTTTGGAGAAGTATCTGTTTAGGTCTCCAGTCCATTTTTGACTGGGTTGATTTTTTGATACTGAACTACATGAGCTGTTTGTAAATTTTGGAGATTAATCCTTTTCGGGTGTTTCATTTGCAAATATTTTCTCCCATTCTGAAGGCTGCTTTTTGTTTTGTTTATGGTATCCTTTTGCTGTGAAAAAGTTTTTAAGTTTAAATAGGCAGAGTTTTGAATGGACCTGGAGATTGCCTTACAGAGTAAAGTAAGTCAGAAAGAGAAAAACAAATATTGTACATTAACACATATGTGGAGAGTTTTTTAAAAATGGTATAGATTATCTTATTTGCAAAGCAGAAATAGAGACACATATGTAGAGAACACGTGGATACCAAGGAGGAATGGTGGGGGGTGGAGGTAGAATGAATTTGGGGATATATATAAATACTATGTATAAAATAGATAATTAATGAGAACCTATTGTATATATAGCACAGAGAACTCTATTCATGCTCTCTGGTGACTTAAACGGGAAAGAAGTCCGAAAAAGAGGGGATGTATGTATATGTATGGCTGATTCACTTTGCTGTACAGTAGGAACTGACACAGCACTGTAAAGCAACTATGCTCCAATTAAAAAGTTCTATATTTTTATTAAATGAGTGGATAATGATGAAGCTAACATTTATTAGATACTTAAAATATATGTCATATACTGAAAACGTGCTTCATGTGAATTAGCTCATTTCATCCTCTTAATGGCCTGGTAAAGAAAGTAATATTATCTCCTTTTTACAGCTGAGTAAACCAAAGCTTTAAAGTGTTAACTGACTTCTCAAGGTCATATAGCTAATTAATGAGAAGTTAGGGTTCACACTATACATTTTTTATTACAGAACCTAACCTCTGAACCGATAGTTTATACTAGACCATTTAACTTACATAACTGTAATTAAAATTTACTATAATTCTGTTCAAGCAGACCTTTAAAAATATTTTTAGCTTTTCAGATCATTGAAATAAAAAGGTTGGGACCATGTGATCTATATTCTCCCAATTAATTGTTTCAGAAATGTTGCTTTACTCCCTGTTTGGCCATATTCTCAATAGTTCAAAGTTAAAATTGAGTCTCTGCTTCACAAATTCTTCCTAGTGTAGTTAAACAAGATGGATAAAAGACTGAGAGCTTGTGAGGAGGGGAGACCACATCTAGATCCTCTGGTTTATTTTAGTTATTAAGTTTATATGCCACTTATGGTGGATTGCCCTTTTTATTTTTCCTTCATCTCTTTTGCCCTGGAAGACACTGTCGAAAGGTTTCAATGAAACAGTGGGTGTTTGTATTAAATTATGTTTTAAAAATTCCTTCCAAGCCTGAGAGTCTTTGATTCTCATTTAAAAAGGAAAAATCATTATATATAAGAGAAGATAAGAGGCTTGAGAGATGGAGCTTCTTGAGTATACAATCAAAGTAAATTATATTTATTTTTGCTTCACAAGTAAAAAGATTGCTGGTGAAAATGAAGCTACTTAGATGTTTTCACTTAAAGGAGCATCATGGCATTTCAAATGGCTGGGCAAAATGATGTTAAATTATGAATGTGAGTTTGGCTTACACAACAATGTGGGTGAATTTCCCTGAAGCCCCAAAGAAGAAAAGTTCCCATCTCTGTTGAAATAGTCCAAAAAGTGTAGGAGATAAGAAAAATTCTTGAAATAGTTCTGGCACATTACTTTACCCATAGTGAAAGTGTTGGATAGAGGTAGGGTCTGCCATACATAAATAGCAATATTGTTGAGAAGAAATCTGATCACTGTTCTAACCACTGGTATTGCTATTCACTTGAATAAGGTAGCCATGACTGTGGGGAGCCAACAAGCCCTTGATGCCCTGATTTGGCAGGTCCTAGCCACAAATGGGAATGTCTGGAAGTCAAGCAGGAATAGGTTATAAAGTAACTGAAGAACTGCTCTCAGCCAAAAGCCATTTGGGTTTCTTATGCAGAATATGTTGATCTTGTGGGATTACACTGCAAGCAAAATGGCTCAAGAAATGATTAAAATTTGCAATAATGTACAGCCTCCCTCATAATTGCCCATATCCAATCTGGAGTGCTCTGGTAAATTTAATGTTAGAAGAAAAGCAGTCAGCCAAAAACATCAATGAGGCTTGCTTGGCCTCAGCAGAGATGCATGATACTTTCCAGAATTGACTACAGATCAGGGGCTGGGTGAATTCCTCATTTAAGACTAATTTGGAACTTACATTGTACTTCCCATAAAAGCTAATTATATCCTCCTTCTGTCTTTGTACTAGATTCAGGAAGCTTACTGTTATAACCCATTTTCTATTTGTCCTAACAAGGGGAAAAGGCATAGCATAGACAAGCCTTGTTGGAGCATCAATATTTTGCATACATGCTCCTCAAAACCTCAAACATTTTATCTGCAGAGAAAGGAGGATGCAACATTTGTTTCCCAAGCCCTACTTCTCACCTTAAAGATAAAACTTAATGACTGCATCTACTTAATGACTGTAAGCATCTACTGTATTACTTAAAAGGACTCCTAAGTTAAAAAGAAAAAAGTCATGAAAGGCTTTTGATTTCAAACTCACTTTTGAAGATAAATAATAAAGAACTTTTCAAAGAGTCATTAATAAAAGAATAGTCTTTCCACTGTGGAAGAGCACATAATTATATGCTAATTATATAATAGAAAAGTAGCAGAGGGGAAAGGTGATATAGAACTTGTAAGAGTTGAGAAAAATAAAATCTTTGATAACATTGTTGGAATCCTCAGGAAAAAAAAATAGACTGTGGTTCATTTCTTTTAATGTTTGGATATTCTTTCTCTGTGGAATATCTCCTAAAAGAAGTCACATTCTAAGTTTAGGATTTACAGCCCTTCAGCACTGTTACAGATTCCAAATGTCAGTGGCCACATAGCTCTGAGGTCTGTTTCTTAACCTAAGAAAAAGTGAACTTGACTTGATATTAAACAAGAGTTTTACATTTTCATTAAAGATATTATCTTTATGAATCATGAAACCTCATATGCCTAACAAGACATTTTCTGAGTAATTTTTAACTAATTGGAATTCTTTCATCTTTACTCATTTACTTGAAATGCCTTAAACAGATAAGAACTCTGTAATTTTTTAATGTCCCTTCAAACATAATGGATTTTAAGGGCATAAATATGATTTTACTTTGTTGTATAATTCAATGAGAATCAAAAAATATTAAAAATTTCCAGTACCTAAATTTCTATAGTAAAAATGCTCATATTATAATCAAAGCAACAAAATCAAATATGAAAATATTTACTAGCTCTTAAAGTATGCTGAGTACTCTGCAAGGTACATTGAACATATTATCTTATTTAATTTCCCTGACTACAGTAGTTACTAACTAGAGCACAAAGATATATATATATATATAAAGCATGTTGCCTGCCCACCAGGAATATGCCCTTGAGTAGGGGAATAAGGAGTATACTATTGCATTTTTCTTTTGCTATCCATATGCAGATCACTAACAATAAACATTGGAATCTACTGGTAACCATAAGTCAAGAATAACAATGTTATAATTATAGGGATAGCGTAAGCCTGTAGTTCACCTTCCTAATCTGCAAAAACATGAAGATACTGATCAGATTTAATTTCAAGTTCTTCTAACCACCATTTATTCTTTGATTCCTTGTGTCAATAACATTTCTAACTTCTTTTCCAGCTAAATTTATGTGACACTAATAACTGGCTGATATCAGAAGATAAATAAGTATTAGGTTTTTCATCCTCTCTCTCTAAAGGAGAAAAGAAGTAGCATCTTAGGGTGCTTGGCTGTTTAAAGCCTCAAGTCACCCCTTTCCAGATGCTGCCTGATTTCATACCAAGACTTGATGACTCTGAGTTGGTGGGTCTGAATGGTGTCCAGGGGGGCAACTCCAGGTCCAAGGCAAGGCAAGAACACAAGAGAAGAAAGGTTCATTTTCTCACCTGAAGGTGGTGCAATTTGTGTGAATTATTCAGTCACAAGCTCCCTTCTTGACTTGTGAATTTAACATAGACTTTGGGTAGTGTGGTCTTTTTTTGATCAGCCCTTGCTAACAGACACATTCCTCATTTTTTGTCTTTATCTCACCTCTGACCAGGCCTGAATTGCATCCCTGTCTGTGTCCATCCATGACAGATCATGATGACTTTTAGGGCTGTAGTTTTCAATTATTTTGATGGGACCTAAATAAGAGATACATCTTACATCATGATCCAGGATATATACAATACCCATCCCAACACACACATACTCATATACCCCACACTAAAATGAAAATTCTGACTTTTGTGTTTTATTTCCTTCCTTCCTTTCTTCCTGCTTCTTTCCTTCATTCTTCTCTCTCTTCTTCAACCCCATAAGTTGATTTTATAACCCAACAACATGTTTCAACAAGCAAGTTGAAAGCCGTGACTTTAGAAGTGGTATTTGACTGCTTCTTGTGTTGGCTGCATGGAAGTGATAGCCACTGCTGACTTGCAAAGATACAAGCTATTGAATAGACAGTTTTCAAGTCAGTTCACGTTTTACATTTTAAATATTTTTAATCAGTATTTTGGGGTAAAAATTTCACAAGATCTTGTAAAATAGAGATTTCATGGGAAAGAATGTGTATACTGTATCTGTTCTTCAATTTAGCAAGTATTTATTGTCTTTTATTGTCAGGTATTATTCTAGGTTCTCGTGCATGTTGGCTCAGATGGTAAAGAATCTGCCTGCAGTGAAGGAGACCAGGGTTCAATTCCTAGGTCAGGAAGATCCACTAGAGAAGGAAATGGCTGCCCACTCCAGTATTTTTGCCTGAAAAGTTCCATGGACAGAGGATTCTGGCAGGCAACAGTCCATGGGGTCACTAAGAATCAAACATGACTGAGCAACTAACACCTGTCACCTTTTTTTCTTTTTTTTTTTAAATAGCATAGCACAGGGGAAAACAGACTGGATCCCTGTCCTCACAGGGCCTAGATTCTAACAGGGTGTGTTGGTTTTTTATTGTTGCCTTAGCAAACTTAGTGATGTGAAACAACATCCATTACTAATCTGTAGGTCCAACGTCCATGCCTGGCTATTTCTCTGCTCTGTGTTTTCACAAGGTTCAAACCAATGGGTGCTTCATCTTTTCCCAGCAGGGCTGTGTTTTTTTTTTTTTCTGGAGGCTCTAAGGAAAAATCTGCTTCCAAGCCCATTCAGGTCATTGGCAGTTTGGTTCCTTGTGGATGTAGGAATGAGGTTTCTATCCCCCTGCAGCTGGCTTCTGGAAGCCTCTCTCACTTCCATCAGAATGCCTGCTTTGTCTATCACATTGCCTCCTTTATCGTCAAACCAGCCAGGGCGCATTGAGTCATTCTCACGCTTTGAATCTGCCTGAAGTCCCTATTCCCCCGTTTCTCCTCTATCCGACTCTTCGGCTTTTAAAAACTGAAGTGATTACATTAGTCCCACCCAAATAGTCCAGGATGATTACCCTATTTTAAGGTTAGCTGATTAGCGACTTTAATTACCTAGCAAAGTCCCTCACAGAAGTACTAAGATTAGTGTTTCTTTGAATACCTAGGGGACAGGAATCTTGGGGGTATATCTCTAGAATTCTTCCTATCAGACATGGAGAGACAAAACTAAAGATAAAAGAGTAAAGTATATATTAGATGGTGGTAGATGCCATGGGGAAAAGTAAAGCAGGGAGAAAAAACGGAGAGTGCTGAGCCAAAGGAGTTGGCTCAAAGGAGATGCAAGGACAAGCCACATGACGATCTAAAGGTCATGCCTTTCAGGTAAAGGGAAGAAAAAGCACAAAATACCTGCCATGGACACTCCCCTGGGAATATCATATTCAAGAGATAGCAATGATGTTAGTGTTCCTGAGGGGAGTGGGCACGGGCAAGTGGTCATACTTTAATTAGAAAGGTAATATGAAGCATGTCAGTATTGACTTTAATTTTTGTCTTGAGCAAATAGAATGAGGAATTTTACATTAGGTAAGTTGGGGAGAACTAGCTTTATGTTTTACATTAATATCCACTAAATCTAGGTTATTTAGTAGAAATTTAAATATGGCATAACTTCTTAAATTTGATATTTATTAAGAAGAGTAGGTAAATTTTTTTTATCATGATAAGAAAAATGTAGATATTGAGTGAAATTCATACTAGAGAAGATTTAAAATCTCAAATGACACAGACATTTGAAAAAAGCATTTAAGCATGTCTGTAGTTACTGTAATATTAAGTTTTAAAAAGAGATGTGGACAGAATGTTTTTTTCCTCAGTTAGATTTGAGTCTAAGGGTAGGGGAATACCAAGCTAGGTGTCCAAGAAGTAGCACTACTAAAAGTGACATTTTAAAACTAGTATTTTAAATTTAAGAGCTGCTTATTTAATTAATAATAATTTAATAGAGCCAAGAGTATCCATTTGTTATTTATTTAGAGAGTTATTAGAAATTATTGCAAAGACTTTTAACAAATAAATCAGCAGGAAATATATTCTAAAAAAAAACTTGGCCTAAATTTTTACAATTAAATGAGAAATGGAAAACATATGAGTGTTTTGAAGTTCCTATAAAGATTTAAATGCTTCTACAGTACTTGGGTCAGGTATTTTTTGTAGGTGTTACTCTGAATATTGTGCTTATAATCTTATAATTAATTGTGAATGTTTGCACATTGTAATGGGAATCTAGTTCAGGCATCATAAAATTTCATTAGCACTATGAGGTTTATATCTTTAGGCCACTGCCTAAACAGTATTCCTGTCTATTATGTGAGGGCTAAAACTATGTCAGAGATGTATTTTTAATATTAGGGAGCTTGTTATTTGTTCAAAGTTAAGTATTCCTGGGGGACTTTTCTGGTGGCTCAGTGGTAAAGAATCCACCTGCAATGCAGGAAACATGTGTTTGATCCCTGGGTTGGGAAGATTCCTTAGAGAAGGATAGGGCAACTCACTCCAGTATTCTTGCCTGGAGAATTCCATGAACAGAGGGGCCTGGAGGGCTGTGACACAGTCCATGGTGTCACAAAGAATTGGATATGATTGAGCACAATCAAGAACAGTACCTCATAGGACTTGGGAGAAGAGAACAGGAAGTTCAAGCATCTCTAGCTAGTGGGGATTCTATGCCTTTTTCTTTTGTGTGGTGTATAACAACCCCTCTGTTAAAAATATAATCTTTCCTGAATACATTCTCCCATGGCTCTTTCCCACTACTCATTTTCTATGAAATTTAAATGCCCGAATCAATGATTTCAGATCCATTTTTATTTTCTTTGGAGAGTATGGTAAAATTTCCCTCAAGCTCAGAATTTCAAATGCTTTGTGCAGAGACAGGTACAGTCTAACTCTCTCTCAGATGAGACTGAATCCCCTCTCCCTCCTGGAAGTCTGCCTCTAAATAATGGCCAGTTGGTTGTGAGGTGTACAAAAGCAGGGTTGAGCTTAACTCTATAATGGTTAGACCTCATCTGTGATACCCATAAAATTCTGGACACCAACTTTCAGGGGGCGAGACAAAAAGAAGTTTATGTAAAGGATTTTATAGATATTTCCCTCAAAGAATAGAAACACTAGGAGTAATAGATTTTAAATTTTTTGAAGATATAACATGCAAAAGAAAAACATTAGACTTGTTCTGTGCGACTACAAAGAATTTAATTAGGGACAAGGAATAAATCTCTTGGTGCCAGCTCAAGATGATGTTGAATGGGCTGCCTTGAGAAATGGTAAATTCCTCATTTCTGGAAGTCATCAATTTGTGACTTAAAAGGATGAGCAAAAGTTCAGAGTTAACTAGTTCATTTTACTACAACAAACACAAAACAGCTTATGCAAAGTCACGGAGGCACAGATGATCATGTTTTACTCCTGGAATTAAATTCACCTCATGGGGTAATGTCATATGTGTGTTGGAACCCCTGAGAAGGGAGTCACGATGGCCTTTTAACTACCATGCTAAAAGAACTGGGTGTTATTCTCTAAGCAATGGTGAACCACTGAAGAATCTTAAATAGGAAAGGAGAAGGGTTGGATTCACAGTTTATGAATCCATTTGGCTACAGTGGTTTATTGTAGGGAATGGAGATAAGGATATTCCTTAGAAGAAATGGAGTAGCCATCAAGTCAACAAAAGAGTCCTGAATGCAGTACTCGGATGCAATCTCAAAAACGACAAAATGATCTCTGTTCTTTTCAAAGCAAATGATTCAACATCATGGTAATTCAAGTCTATGCCCTGACCAGTGATGCCGAAGAAGGTGAAGTTGAATGGGTCCATGACCCACCTCCCAGAATATTGGAAATAAAAACACGAATAAACAAATGGGACCTAATTAAAATTAAAAGCTTTTGCACAACAAAGGAAACTATAAGCAAGGTGAAAAGACAGCCTTCAGAATGGGAGAAAATAATAGCCAATGAAGCAACAGACAAACAATTAATCTCAAAAATTTACAAACAACTTCTGCAGCTCCATTCTAGAAAAATAAACAACCCAATTAAAAAGTGGGCCAAAGAACTTAACAGACATTTCTCCAAAGAAGATATAAAAATGGCTAACAAACACATGAAAAGATGCTCAACATCACTCATTATCAGAGAAATGCAAATCAAAACCACAATGAGATACCACTTTACACCAGTCAGAATGGCTGCCATCCAAAAGTCTACAAGCAATAAATGCTGGAGAGGATGTGGAGAAAAGGGAACCCTCTTACACTGCTGGTGGGAATGCAAACTAGTACAGCCACTATGGAAAACAGTGTGGAGGTTCCTTAAAAAGCTGCAAATAGACCTGCCATATGACCCGGCAATCCCACTGCTGGGCATATACACCGAGGAAACCAGAATTGAAAG
>ML663563.1:4205637-4265044 GCA_007570785.1 Antilocapra americana | reverse complement strand
GCATATATATGGAATTTAGAAAGACAGTAACGAGAACCCAACATGGGAGACAACAAAAGGAACGCAGATGTATAGAATAGACTCGTGGACTTTGTGGATGAGGGTAAGGGTGGGATGATATGGGAGAAGGGCATTGAAGCATGTTAATTGTCATGTGTCTAATCAATCGCCAGCCCAGGATTGATGCTCGGGACTGGTGCAGCGAGATTTCCCGGGGGGTAGGGAGGAGGGAGGGGGGTTCCGGAGGGGAAGCATATGTAAACCCATGGTGATATCATGACAATGTATGGCAAAAACAATAAAAAAAAAAATCATGAACCTTTGCTGTCCAAGAGTTCACAGTCAATTGGAGAGAAAGTCAATAAATCACTTTCATGTCCACAAGTGGTAGGACAGAGGTTTTTATAGATGCCACTGGAGTGCATGTGCTGGCCTATAACCTTTCTAAAACACATGGACAACAGATTTTTAGACAGTTCAAAGGCAAATTGCTGAATAATTTTTCTCCTTAATAGATAGTGACTAAGCACGATGGAAATATGTTCTGTGATGTCAAGATTTGATTTCATTGTTTTCCACCTTTGCATCTGGTATTCTACTGCTGTATGAAAATGAAAATCCATTAGGATGCTTTTTCAACTAGATTCTTTCCTCTGGATGAACTATTCATAGAGATAACACTAAGTAATCTCTGGATTAGACTATTAAATCACTTAAAATTTTTCTGCTAATTTTAAAATATGAGAGAGAGGAAGGAGAAAGATTTGTATATGGGACCATAGTAATAGCTCTAATTAAACTGAAAATAATTTAAAATTGCCACCTGAAAAGAAGAATATTGGAGCTTTGTAACACAGTACATGTCTATTAATGCTTCAAGCTTATAGAAAAATTTAAAAATATTTAACATATTACTAACAGCAAAACCAACCATTCAGTTGAAATGTCACCTAAGATACAAAACTCAAATTGCCAAACTGAAGCAAAGAAGCCAAAATCTTTATAGTTTATACTAAGATAGGGAATTCCATTTATATAATGCTTAATATTGAACTTATTATAGAAAAGAATTATTTAGCTGCTGAATGTATCTTTTGCTGCTGTGGTTCAGTATTATTGTGCTTTGTTCCTATTAAGTTGCGATGTTGGTTTCCTATGATTTATGATGAGATTAGCCTGAAGTCAATAAAGGGCTGCTCTGCTGAGATTTTGTTTACTGTTGGTTATTTTATCTTTACCTTTTATTGCTTATTCTCTTCTGGTGGCAAATATATTTTACCTTTACCTTGCCTCTCCTATTCTCTTTCTAGCCCTATTAAAGGAATACTAGAAGTAAGAGAGAGAGAGAGAGAGAGAGAGAGAGAGAGAGAGAGAGAGAGAGACAAAGTAATACCAGGCAGTGTAAATTCATTTTCAAAGGATATTTGCAAATAATCGAATGCAATCTGTTTTGCAACTTTAAAACACCCTATTCTAGAAAGGACTGTTTGAGTAATCATGAAGAGAGTTGATTTGGTCAGCCTGTTTCTAGGATTCATAACTGAGATGCTTTTATTCTATCTTGAAATAAAATTGAATATTCTCAACAGACACGTTGGCTGACAGATAAATTTAAACAGGTATCATGATTAGAAATCTCAGCCTCCAACTTCAATTACAAAATGTGATCGATTTATGAGATTACTGAAGGCAAATGTCCACCAGACAGCCAACCATTGTTTGAGATTAAATTTCAGCAATGAAATCAACTTGTTGAGAGCACCCCTGCATGTATAATAGAGATGTGAACTATCTGCCTCTGCATTATAATGTTGATGATTTCTTGTATGAACTGTAAGGAAAGTCCCTTACGAATAAAGCTTGTGGTTAATGGTGACTTTTGACAAATTCACATTTCACTTATGTAATGGTCTAAGGAGACCCTAATTCTGTGAAACTATATCTCATCACTGTATATTATACCAAAGATATTGTAACATGAAAGAAAAGTGTTTGCTATCAATAGGTTAAAACTATCTAGGGTAGAAGTTCAGTTGACCCTTGAATATCAGAGATTTGAACTGTATAGATCCACTTATATATCAATGTTTTTCAGCAATACTACACGATCCATGGTTGGCTGAATCTGTGGATATGGAATTGTGTATGTGCAGATTTTTGACTGTGCAGGGTGGCACCCCTAAGCACTTCAGTGTTCAGAGCTCTGCAAACCCATCATGAAGGTAGACTAATTCCTGCTCAAAAGGCAAATGACAGCTACAACTTTATAGGCTTTTCAAGTAGAATGGTCACATTGAGAGCATCCCTTTAAAGTTCCACTGGAAGGAAGTTCAAGAAATATTGCAGCTGTTGCTCAGTTATCACATGATCTTGATTATTACAAGGCAATAAAGTATAGGAACTGTGTGTTCAGAAAGTCAGAAAGCCAAGGTCAAGGTATTAGTTGGTATATGGTTAATCTTATATGTACACTTGCCCAGATATTCCGTCAAACATTTTTGGGCATGTTTCTATGGAGGTGTATGTGTGTCTGTATATGTTTGAGGGAAGAGAAAAATAGATTTAATCAGTACCAGTAATTCCAAGGTCACCCCCACCCCCAAGTGACAGCAATCTTAAATGGTTTAAACTACCTTTTGCATGAAGTCACAAGGTTTCAAAACTGTTTTACCTTATTTTCAGTGGGGACAGCATGTTTACAGAATTACAAATGCCATGTTACAAAACGTTGGTACATTCTCATATTTAGAAATTATTGGAAAACTTACATCACAGTTTAAAGGAAGACATAATAAGTATCTAAAAGGTCAGTTTAGGGGTAATAACTTAATAGTTAATGCATCTGAATCTAGCTATAAGTAAGTCATTTGAATTTATATTTCCTATCTCTGGAATATTCCATTCCATAGTCTCCAAGACTAGGGACAGTTACTACAGGAACTCAAATCAGATATTATTTCTTAAAGGCTTCTATGAGGCTGTTTTTAGCAGAGATTTAAATTTAGTTGGTATACTTGAGTAAAGCTGATTACCCTTCATTGTGTGCATGGGGCTCATGCCATCAGTTGAAGTCCTAAATGGAACAAAAGACCGAACTCCTCTGTCTTATCAATCAAAATACCTTAGTGAAATGGAGATAAGTAATTTTCCTGGTAAATAATTCAAAGTAATAGTACTTAAGCATGATAACTGTACTTGGGAGAGGAATAAAATGAACACAGGGAAAACCTCAATATGAGAAGAAGATATAAAAAGTACCAAATAGAAGTCACAGGAATAAAGTTTATAATATGTGCTTAGTTGCTCAGTAGTATCCAACTCTTTGTGACCCTTTGAATTGTAGCTTGCCAGGCTTCACTGTCCATGATATTTCCCAGGCAAGAATACTGGAGTGGGTGGCCATTTCCTTCTCCGGGGATCTTCCTAACACAGGGATCAAACCCATGTCTCCTGAGTCTTTATTCACTGAGCTATCAGGGAAGCCGAAGTTTAGAATAACTGATCTGAAAGATATTTACAGTACAGGGGTTCAACAGAAGACTAGAGGAGGCACAAAAAGACCAATGAACTTTAAAACAGAACAATGGGTATACCCTATCAGAGCAGTAAAAAGGAATGAAAAAAAAGTCAAGATTAGCTTAAGGAACTAAAGGGACAATATCAAACAGACTAACACTGGCATTATGGGATCCCAAAAGGAGGAAAGAAAAAAAAAAGAGGCAGAAAGCTGACTTGAAAAAATAATGGCTGGAAACTTTCCTAACTTGGAGAAGAAAACAGACATTCATGTTCAGGAATCCCAGAGAGTTCCTAATGAGATGAAAACCAAAGAACCCAATCTATATTCATACATCATGAGAAACACTGGGCTGGATGAAGCACAAGCTGGAATCAAGATTTCTGGGAGAAATGTCAATAACCTCAGATATGCAGATGATACCACCCTTATGGCAGAAAGTGAAGAACTGAAGAGCCTCTTGAAAGTGAAAGAGGAGAGTGAAAAAGTTGGCTTAAAGCTCAACATTCAGAAAACTAAGATCATGGCATCTTGTCCCATCAGTTCATGGCAAATAGATGGGGAAACAATGGAAACAGTAGCTGACTTTATTTTTCTGGGCTCCAAAATTACTGCAGATGGTGACTGCAGCCATGAAATTAAAAGACGTTTACTCCTTGGAAAGAAAGTTATGACAACCTAGATAGCATATTAAAAAGCAGAGACATTACTTTGCCAACAAAGGCTAGGTAAGGCTAGTTGACAACCATAGCTAGTCAAGGCTATGGTTTTTCTGGTAGTCATGTATAGATGTGAGAGTTGGGCTATAAAGAAAGCTGAGCGCTGAGGAGTTGATGCTTTTGAACTGTGATATTGGAGAAGACTCTTGAGAGTCCCTTGGACTGCAAGGAGATCCAACCAGTCCATCTTAAAGGAGATCAGTCCTGGGTATTCACTGGAAGGACAGATGCTGAAGCTGAAACTCCAGTACTTTAGCCACCTGATGAGAAGAGCTGACTCATTTGAAAAGACCCTCATGCTGGGAAAGATTGAGGGCAGGAGGAGAAGGGGATGGCGGAGAATGAGATGGTTGGATGGCATCACCGACTGAATGGAATTGAGTTTGGGTAAACTCTGGGAGTTGCTAATAGCCAAGGAGGCCTGGCATGCTGCGGTTCATGGGTTCACAAAGAGTCAGACATGACTGAGCTACTGAACTGAACTAAACATGTCAAAGACAAGGAGAGAATCTTAAAAACAGCAAAAGAAAAACAATCTGTTATGTAAAGAACCCCCCACCAGACTATCAGCAATTTTCTCAGCAGAAATTTTGCAGGTCAGAAGGAAGTGGCATGAAATATTCAAAGTACTGAAAGAAAAAACTACCATCTAAGAATACTCTATCTGGCAAAGTTGTCATTCAGAATTGAAGGAATGGATGAGTTTTCCAGACAAGCAAGAACTAATCAAGTTCATTTTTAAACTGGCTTCACAAAAAAATGTTAAAGTGACCCCTTTAAGTTAAAAAGAAAGGGCGCTAATTAGGAACAAGGAAACATATAAAAAGTATAAATCTCACTGGTAAAGGTAAATATATAGAAAAGGTAATGAATTACTTAGAAAGCTATTATGAAGAATGAAGTATAAATATATTTTGTAAAAATAACTATAACAAGTTGTTAAGGGATACATAAGATAGAAGGATGTAAAACATAACATCAAAAAGATGAAATGTGGTGTGGGGAATAAAACTGTACAGCTTTAGATTATTTGTACTTAAATTATTACCAACCTCAAATAGAGAATTATAAATATAAGTTTTTATATGTAAGCCTCATAGTAACCACAAACTAAAAATCCAAGAAACAAGAAAAATCTCTAATAACCTAACTTTACCCCTTAAGGAAGGACCTAGGAGAAGAACAACAATCTAAACTCAAACATGGTAGAAGGAAGGAACTAACAAGAATGAGAGGAATAAATGAAAAAGAGACTACCGTATAATAGAAAAGATAAGTGAAATTAGGAGATGGTTTCTTTGAAAGGACAAATAAATTAACATTATACACACACACACACACACACACACACACACACACACACATATGACATCTATATAAAAAGAAGTGATATCCTTCCATATGCCTAGAGGATGTTTTTCATGTGTGTTGTTTGGCACTCTATGTAAATATGGAGAATTTTTTTACCCTGTATATAGTTCCTATCAATAGATATAGCAAAACAAAATCAAATCTGAATCATTATTTACTAAGCACTTATTGAACATATATTCAATGCCAGTCATTGTATCAGGAACCAGATATCCAAAGACAAATATAGTCACAATATTTCTGCTGAATAGAGAGGTCTCTTCTAATTACATATTTTCCTATCTACAGTAGAAGTTTTGACAGATATTTTCTGATCTCTTTAGGCTACATTATTCTTATTATGATTATCAGATACAAGATTACTTTGGAAAGGGCAATCTTCTAATAAGATATGTAAAGCAGACAAGTAGCTTGAAAAGTTGTAATCTTAAATCATCTATGTCTAAGGTATGTGATTTTGATAAGAAAAAAACAACTGTTACAACACCAAAGAAAATAATCTCATTCCTTAATTATACCACATACAACAGAGCTAAGAAATAGAGTCATAAAAACACTGTGGGGCTCTATGGCTAGATGCTTAGTCTAACATGTAAGCAAAGAAGCTTTATTTTTTGGGAGGGGAGTAAATAGTCTATGTTTAATTTAGTAGGACTTTTATATATATTTTAAAAAATCACTAATTGTTGAAAACTCTAGGTAGGATCTCAGAGTTCTATTAGCTTTGCCTTAACCACTCTCAGTGGATACATTGTCAGGAGTGTCTGTCTGTCTGTTTTTTCACAATGGATCTCATTTGCTTCAGTGAGAAATGGTTGCTGTGTTCCATTGATAATGTCTTCAAGGATGGTGTAATGATTAAGAAACCAACTGTCTAGAAGTTAGATTACTTGAGTTCACATCCCTGTTCTACAACTGAGTAGTTGATGGCCTTGAGCAAATTGCTTTACATCTGTGGTCCTCAATTTGCACATCTGTGGGATTGGGGCAACAATAACTTACTACATAGTTTCCTTATTTGGATTAAATGATTTAATATTTGTAAAGCACTTAAAAGTAGCTCTTGGCCAAGTGCAAGGGCTATATGGCCTTGTTAAGTGAAATATATGAATTAAGCAAGTTACTAATAGGCTCAAAAAAGTGGACCAGTTTTCTCATAACTCAAACATAAACATTATTATTCCAGAGGAGTCAGTCTTATTAAATACATACTGACACAGATTTCTCAAGACTTCTTTTACCACCTCCATGCACATTTAAACAAAGGTTTCAAAGAAAAAACACAAGTTCCTTGAGGTTGGTCTGTCTGTACCCATCCCCTCCTCTTTGGATTAGCTACAAAAATTCATCCTAAATCATACAGATGGAGTAAGTGGATTCCAGTGCCTGTAATAGTCACAGACTCTGGGCCTTTCCAGTTACCTATTATATACATAAGATAGATAAGCCTTGTGGGAACTTCTGTATTAATCAGTTTTAAAGGTATCTTTCCCAGGTTTATGCTGCAGGAACTGAAACAGTTTCTCCTTTGGTGGCTTCTCAGCAACTTCTTTTGAGGATTTCTTGAAGTTACAAAGTAAAGGCTGCATGTTTTTTTTTTTTTTTTTTTCCTGCCTATTGCAGTTATTGAGGTTAACTTCACCAATACTTTTGTATTCACTGATACAATTCAAGGAGGACTCACAGAAAGTATCCATTTATGGTTAAATTGTTAACTTGAAAGGGAGGGATGTTGTGTTGTGGTTTATATGCTGGGTATGGGGGGATTCTTTTTTTTTTTTAATTTGTTGCTATTGTTTGCCTGTAGCGATGTGAGATGAGGTTAGTTGCTGCAGCAGTAAAGGACTGTTATTATTGCGTGTAGAGTTCCCCTTGCCCATTCTGCTATTCCTAATACAACATTAATGCTCTCACTAAATCACAAAAACATCAAGTAGAAAATGATACTGGAAGTGTTTATAGATGTTCAGCAATTAACAGTGGCCAATAATTCCTATTTATGGAATAACAAATAAAACTTAAGTGATTTTTTAACCTCAGTATATTTCAAACAAAATATGTTACACATAAGTTTTTAATCTTAGGAAATAAACTGTGTTAAATCTTATGTCCATAGTATACCTGCTTTATAATTTATCCTCACTCTAGTATAACCTTTGAAAATGATGTGGACTAGGCACAGGAGATGAATAGCATTGAAAGGACAATCATATTATCAAAGAGCCAGAAATGCATTTACACTTAATGCTTTATTATATAATTAGAGTTTATATTTTATAGCAGTGGAATAATGAGAATAATCTGGATAGCTAAACATGTTTTTGTCTTTGACTTTTCTTTTTAGAAGGAGTAATATTTCTTTTTACTCTTGGTTCCACATTTCAAAAATTATGTTGTCTGCATTTTGAATTAAGTGAAAGATTAACTTTATATCTCAAAAATAAGCCAACTTTTAGTTAACTTTCAGATGCAAAACAAGAGGTCCACCACAGACATTTATTTCAACAATGTTATTTAAGATTCCCCTTTCTGGAGGTGCTCTAGGAATCAGATGGGTGACTATGGGCTAATACCATCTTTATCAAGTATTGGCAAAGGTTATAGCTGGGGAAGCCATTGCTTGTTGAATGGAACTGAGTAACAGATAAGACTTCCATCTTGAATTAGGTTAGGTCTTGATCTGCTTCTAGCCAGTTGATCTCTTGAAATATGTGGGCTGCGCAGTAAGTTTTGGTTGCTCTATGATTATCTTCTTGCTTCTAGATTTCACATAAACTCAATTTGTTTTAGAGATCAGTCTTTTTTCTTTGGCCTAGACCAACGTGTATAAGGGAGCCCAAAAGTGAATTAATCAGTTTTGGTGCATATTTTGAAGACATCTTTAGATGAACTTCCAGATTTTCAAGCTGGTTTTAAAAAAGGCAAAGGAACCAGAGATCAAATTGCCAGTATCTGTTGGACCATTGAAAAAGCAAGAGAGTTCCAGAGAAACATCTATTTCTCCTTTATTGATTATGCCAAAGCCTTTGATTATGTTCAGTTCAGTTCAGTCACTCAGTCGTGTCTGACTCTTTGTGACCCCATGAACTGCAGCATGCCAGGCCTCCCTATCCATCACCAACTCCCGGAGTCTACCCAAACCAATGTCCATCGAGTCGGTGATGCCATCCAGCCATCTCATCCTCTGTTTCCCCTTTTCCTCCTGCCCCCAATCCTTCCCAGCATCAAGGTCTTTTCCAATGAGTCTACTCTTCTCATGAGGTGGCCAAAGTATTGGAGTTTCAGCTTCAGCATCAGTCCTTCCAGTGAACACCCAGGACTGATCTCCTTTAGGATGGACTGGTTGGATCTCCTTGCAGTCCAAGGGACTCTCAAGAGTCTTCTCCAACACCACAGTTCAAAAGCATAAATTCTTCCGCACTCAGCCTTTTTCACTGTCCAATGCTTACATCCATACATGACTACTGGAAAAACCATAGCCTTGACTAGATGGACCTTTGTTGGCAAAGTAATGTCTCTGCTTTTCAATATGCTATCCAGGTTGGCCATAACTTTTCTTCCAAGGAGTAAGCATCTTTTGATAGCAGATGTTGGCAATTTGATCTCTGGTTCCTGTTGTAAAGAGCAATATTACATAGGGACCTGGAATGTTAGGTCCATGAATCAAGGCAAGTTGGAAGTGGTCAAACAGAAGATGGCAAGAGTGAAGGTCGACATTCTAGGAATCAGTGAATTAAGATGGACTGGAATGGGTGAATTTAAACTCAGATGATCATTATATCTACTATTGTGGGAAGGAATCCTTTAGAAGAAATGGAGTAGCCATCATGGTCAAGAAGAGAGTCCAAAATGCAGTACTTGGATGCAATCTCAAAAATGACATAATGATCTTTGTTCGTTACCAAGGCAAACCATTCAATATCACAGTAATCCAAGCTTATGACCCAACCAGTAACGCTGAAGAAGCTGAAGTTGAATGGGTCTATGAAGACCTACAAGATCTTTTAGAACTAACACCCAAAAAAGATGTCCTTTTCATTATAGGGGACTGGAATGCAAAAGTAGGAAGTCAGGAAACACCGGGAGTAACAGGCATTTTGGCCTTGGAGTAAAGAATGAAGCAGGGCAAAGGCTAATAGAATTCTGCCAAGAGAACGCATTGGTCATAGCAAACACCCTCTTCCAACAACACAAGAGAATACTCTACATATGGACATCACCAGATAGTCAACACCGAAATCAGATTGATTATATTCTTTGCAGCCAAAGATGGAGAAGCTCTATACACGCAAAAAGACAAGACCAGGAGCTGACTGTGGCTAGGATCATGAACACCTTATTGCCAAATTCAGACTGAAGAAAAAAAAGTAGGGAAAACCACTAGACCTTTCAGGTATGATCTAAATCAAATCCCTTGTAATTATACAGTGGAAGTGAGCAATAGATGTAAGGGACTAGATCTGATAGACAGAGTGCCTGATGAACTATGGATGGAGGTTCGTGGCATTGTACAGGAGACAGGGATTAAGACCATCCCCAAGGAAAAAAAATGCCAAAAAGCAAAATGGCTGTCTGAGGAGGCCTTACAAATAGCTGTGAAAAGAAGAGAAGCAAAAAGCAAAGGAGAAAAGGAAAGATATGCCTATTTAAATGCAGAGTTCCAAAGAATAGCAAGGAGAGATAAGAAAGCCTTCCTTAGAGATCTATGTAAAGAAATAAAGGAAAAAAATAGTATGGGAAAGACTAGAAATTTCTTCAAGAAAATTAGAGATACCAAGGGGACATTTCATGCAAAGTTGGGCTCAATAAAGACAGAAATGGTATGGACCTAAAAGAAGCAGGAGATATTAAGAAGAGTTGGCAAGAATACACAGAACTATACAAAAAAGATCTTCATGACTCAGATAATCACAATGGTGTGATCATTCACTTAGAGTCAGACATCCTGGAATGTGAAGTCAAGTGGACCTTAGGGTTAGCAAGCATCACTATATACAAAGCTAGTGGAGGTGATGGAATTCCTGTTGAGCTATTTCAAATCCTAAAAGATGATGCTGTGAAAGTGCTGAACTCAATATGCTAGCAAATTTGGAAAACTCAGCAGTGGCCACAGGACTGGAAAAGGTCAGTTTTCATTCCTATTCCAAAGAAAGGCAATGCCAAAGATTGCTCAAACTACTGCACAATTGCACTCATCTCACATGCTAGTAAAGTAATGCTCAAAATTGTCCAAACCAGGCTTCGGCAATACATGAACTGTGTACTTCCAGATGTTCAAGCTGGTTTGACTATGTGGATCACCATAAACTGTGGAAAATTCTAAAAGAGATGGGAATACCATATCACCTGACCTGCCTCTTGAGAAATCTGTATGCAGGTCAGGAAGCAAAAGTTAGAACTGGACATGGAACAATAGGTTCCAAATCAGGAAAGGACGATTTCAGGGCTGTATATTGTCCTCCTGCAATTTAACTTATATGCAGACTACATCATGAGAAACACTGGGCTGGATGAAGCACAAGCTGGAATAGGGATTGCTGGGAGAAACATCAATGACCCCAGATATGCAGATGACACCACCTTTATGGCAGAAAGCATACAAGAACTAAACCGCCTCTTGATGAAAGTGAAAAAGGAGAGTGGAAAAGTTGGCTTAAAGCTCAACACTCAGAAAACTAAGATCATGGCATCTGGTCCCATCACTTCATGGCAAATAGATGGCGAAACTGGAAATAGTGTCAGACTCAATTTTTCTGGGCTCCAAAATCACTGCAGATGGTGACTGTAGCTATAAAATTAAAAGACGCTTACTCCTTGGAAGGAAAGTTATGACCAACCTATATAGCATATTGAAAAGCAAAGACATAACTTTGTCAACAAAGGTCCATCCAGCCAAGGCTATGGTTTTCCCAGAAGTCATGTATGGACGTGAGAGTTGGACTGTAAAGAAAGCTGAGCGCCAAAGAATTGATGCTATTGATTTGTGATGTTGGGGAAGACTCTTGAGAGTCCCTTGGACTGCAAGGAGACCCAACCAGTCTATCCTAAAGGAGATCAGTCCTGGGTGTTCGTTGAAAGGACTGATGCTGAAGCTGAAACTCCAATACTTTGGCCACCAGATGGGAAGAGCTGACTCGTTGGAAAAGACTCTGATGCTGTGTAAGATTGAAGGTGGGAGGAGAGGGGATGACAGAGGATAAAATGGTTGAATGGCATCACCGACTCAATGGACATGAATTTGAGTAAGTTCCCAGAGTTAGTGATGGACAGGGAGGCCTGGTGTGCTGTGATTCATGGGGTCACAAAGAGTTAGACATGACTGAGTGACTGAACTCAACTTATTGGGATGAAAACTGAGGGGTTTTTGATAGTGAAATAATAGGGCCACACAGTTGACAAATAGCTATCTCTGGATAAGCCCCATGGCTGGTTGATGTTCTTAACCCCATGCACTTATCCATTGCTTATTATTACTGCCTGCATAATTCTCTGAATATCCTAAATTCATCATTTTCCTTCTCATCATCATCAGTAGATGAGCATTCATATGAGTCAAACATATAAAAAAAATTTTTTAATTGGGATAAATTGAAATTCACAAATATTTGCCTTTTTCAAGTTCAGGCAAAATTTGGAATGATCCATCATAATAGAAGTTTTACTTATAAACTAATAGATATAACCCCCCAAATTCAGTTAATGAACCCTATGCTTAAGAGAGTGTTTTGAAATAGACCTAGATTTTTTAAGAAGCTTATTTGCCTTTTTATTATAACAAATATTTTATCTTAAAAGTAATAGTCTATGCAACAGCTTTAATTTGATTCTCAGAGTTCATGACCTTGGATTACAATACTAACTAATAATATTATAGTCAATTTTTCACATTACAACCTTTATGTCTCATCTTTATGATGGAAAGGTTGAAGAACTTAGTACAGAGCTATATCTAGGAACCCTTCTTCAATGCCAGCCTTAAAAATTTATTAGCAATTTCATGTGATTTAATGGGTTTCAGAAATGTTTTATGCTTCAAGGTATTTTCCCTTTTTGCCTGAATTTCAGTGGCTGATATTCTTGTATCAGAGAGTCATTCATTCATAGCTTAAAGATTTCAACATTCAGGAATTATTTACTAAAATTCAAATTTCCATAATAAGGGTAATTATGTGGGTGATAATAGAATTTATGGTCCAGATGAGGCCTTATTTCTAGGGTAGACCCAACAGGACAACAGGTATAAATCAGGATTATCCAAGGCAAACTAGGAAATATAGTCACCTCAAGTATAAGCAACTTAATTTCTATTCTGAGCATTAGATGAAAGTAAGTTTGAAGAGAAGACTTAGCTTAAAGATGATTATAATGCAGAAGTACAATGCAGGTAAATACCAAAATAAATCTTAACTGTTACTTAATTTGTTGGATGACTAATCAATACCAAGTTCACCATTAAAATTGATCTCACATAACTTGACTTTCACTTTTAGTAATGGATATTTAAAAATATTGTCAAGGTACCCCTTTATTCTTTCCTGCCCCCAAAAGGAGATTGAAGAATTTGACAAAATATAAGGTAGTATGCCTGGAGGCATTTAAAAGTCCATAAGAAAGAGAAGACCATCTAGTCTAGAATCTAAGGCCAGGGCGCAGGGGTGGGGGTGGGGGTGGAGAAATGGTGGTGACAAGCAAGAGAGAGTAGTCCAGTTTGGGAAGTTACTAAAGCCTTGGAGATAACTATCAGTGTTAGAGTACAAAAGAAGGCTAAGAGGAGAGGAAAAGGGAATCTAGAATAAGTGAAATAAATAGCAAGTACTTGGTAGTTATTAACCCATATTCGTCAGTGATTATACCAAATCCCCCAGGCCTGAATGACCCAATTATTAATAAAAGGCAAATACAACAATTGTCAATCTGGATCAAAAAATCAAAACAAGTATATGTTATTTAATAGGGGTGCCTGTTATATATAGTGCCTCTGAACTATAAAAATAAGGGAAAACTGAACATTATTTTTTAAAAATAGAAAAGATACATTATGTAAAACTTAGTGAAATGGCAACCCACTCCAGTATTCTTGCCTGGAGAATCCCAGGGACGGGGGAGTCTGGTGGGCTGCCGTTTATGGAGTCGCACAGAGTCGGACATGACTGAAGCGACTTAGCAGCAGCATGTAAAAACTAACCTAACAAAAACTGATACAGTAATATTAGTAGTAAAGATGAATTTTTGGCAAAAGTTACTATTAAGGAGGGATATTTCCTAATAAAACGTTTAATTTCTCATGAAGAAATCACGTAAGTGACTTTCTGCATACATTAGCACTTCATGCTACTTCCCTTTTTAGTAGAATTAGTAAAAATAACATTCAGTTCTCAGTATTATCAAGAAGTAGTATAAGCACTTAACACATATTAGTTCACTTAATCCTCACAAACACCTCATGAGATAGTCATGATTATCTTCATTTTACACATGAGGAAATTGAGAAATGAAAAGGCTGCCCAAAGTTTCAGAGCTAATAAGCAATGGAGCTGGAATGAAATGCAGGCAATCTACCCTTTAAGTTATAAGAATAAATATTTGAGTAGAAGAGCCTAAATGGACCAAATAGTTTTTGACTTTCCCTCTAGTACACATTTCAAATGAGCTTGCCATGGATGGGGTAGCACCTAAGATATTCTTCCCCCTGTACTTCAGATATTAGTTAAGCTGCTTTTCCATCTCTTTCTTTCAGAATCTTCTAAAAGCAGAGATAAGGTATTTTTTTCTCATGACTGAACTCACATTTCTCTTTAACTTCACTAGCTCAAGAACAGCTGAATAGTTAGGGGGAGGGACCATGGCTTTAAAGCTTTTCTTGTAGACATGGAAAACTAAATGCGACATTGGAGGGATGAGTGACCTTCTTATTTCTAGATTGGTTTTCTATACTAGGAGATGTCTCAATTTAGCTGCAGTAGAAGTGAATGTAAGTCATGTATGCAGGAGTTCTTTGCCACCAGTCAGTGGGAAACATTTGCCAGGGAAAACTTCTGTTCCTTGCCCTATGCATGTGGACACACTCCCTCACTACCCTCTTCTTCCTTAAAACATTGCAAGCCTTTATTGTCTAAACAGAACAGAAGCCCTCTAAGTTATAAGAATAAATATTTGACTAGGAAAAGAGTCCATTATGAAAAGAAATCATCACGGTCTCATTCACGTATGTACTTAGACTCTCTCCAGGTCCAACTTCCAGGAATGAGGCTTCTAGAGGGAGGAACATACAAAGCCATGTGTGTTTCTGATAACTTCAGTGTGGTTTCTTTTTGTTCCCCCATGAGAACAAGGATAGTATCTGCATCACTCACTTTTATCCTAGTAACATATGAGCAATAACACTTGTGGAAGAAACAAAGACACAGATGAATGAACAAATGAACAATGACTTCGTCTACTACCACTCTCCTCACTGCTTACTCCATTGCCACCACCCTGCCCCTCTTACTTTTCCTGTCTCCAGACATTTGCCCATGCTGTTCCTTCTGCCTGAAATGTTCTTCCTCCAGATGTCAGCTTGATTGGCTCTCTTATCTCTGTGGATGTTTACTGCAATTTCACATTCTCAGCAAGCCTTCCCCATCTAAGTGAACTTGCATATCCTGGCTTCAGAAATCTTTCGTTTTATTTTAACTTTCTCTTGGCATGGCCTAACATACTTTAAAATTTTACTGGTCATATCTGTCATTTGACTGGCTCTCAGGATTGTCAGTTTCACAGGAGCAGTGATTTTTTTTCCCTCCATGCATAGGACAGTGCCTGCCACTTATTATATGCTCAGTAAATATTAGCCAAACAAATGAATGGAAGAACCAGGTATGCAGGACCTGTTTCACTAGTTTTAAAGCCTCCCAAATAGGGATCACAGTCCCCAGAGTATCACTCACACTTATATGCTTCTTTGAGAAGTTTCACTTTGAAGTTATCTGCGCTTTTCAGTTTCTTCAACTATAAACTGGGGAATAATAGTAATTAGTAACAAAGACTAACAGTAAATTGTAAAAGTTGAAAAATCTCACATAATCATCATGAGGATTGCAGAAGAAAATGGATGTGCACTCAGCTGTCTACTGATGCCTGCAATTATGACCTGAGGAATGGATGCAAAGGAAGGGTGATTCCAGGTTTCCCTGAGGAGCAAAATGATTCACTGTCTTTGGCATTAGAGTGTAGACCAGAAAATGCTGTCAGCTGCATTTTGCTAAGCAAAAATTAACTTGTTTGCCTTTAAAAATACCAGTCTCTTTATTTGAAAAAATAAAGTGGTGGTTGGAAGGGTCAGACATCTTAAATATAGAGGCTATAAATTAAACTAGTATGTCTATAGCATGTATGATAGAAATAGAGATTGCATGTACCATATTATATTGGGAGCAAAGCACTCATCATGGTATCTGTTTACTTTGTTACATCATAGGAAATTTGATATTTCATTTGTACCACCATACCTGATGCAAGTGAACATGTAATACCTAGGTGTAGGGTAATTGTCACCACATAGTATTTCGTGAGAAAATAGTCTGACAGTGTTAAGCAGAAGTATGCAAATTACTCAAGAGAGTTACTTTTTTTTAATTAGGATAATTTTTAACTGATATATTAACTGTAATGAATATGCCAGAATGAACCTTGATGTATCTATTTGGACATTTCCCACATCCCAAGTGGTTAGTCTAAAACCAATTAAAGCACCACAGATTGCTATTATCTTCTTGCATTATTATTTTCCTGAATTAATTTCATTTTAAAAATCAGACTTTTTCCGAATGAGAATAAATTTAAATATCTGAGGTACAAATGTGAAGCTGATGTCAAGACCCATGCATATCTGTAATTTCAAATTCTGAAACCACAATATCATGGGAATAATCCTAATTTTTTTTTTGTAATGGAGGTACTGACCCTTTGGGTCACTTAATCATTCTGCTTGCTATTCCCAGAGAATCCAAATAGTACGTCTATTTTCCCTTCTGAAATTACTTATCACTTTCCCCTTATATTCATACATTAATTTGTTCATTTATCCATCCACCCATCCATTCATCATTTTATCCTTTCATTTAATAAGTTTTAGGCATCATTTATGTACCTGGAATGAATACTCCTTAGCACTGAGGAAACAAAATGTATGCTAATATTTTTTCAGTACATCATAGTTAAGTGAGAGAAACAAACAGGTTAATAAATAATCATAATATAATAAGATATGTCTTATAATAGAAGTATGGAAAAAATATTGACTTGATGAATCACAAAGGCTTATGAATTATGAAGTAGTAATACCTGTTCTGAGGTTTGAAAAGAAAATATTTTAGGCAAAGGTAAAATGTATCCAAAGATAAGGAGATAGGAATGGGCATATCAAGTCCTAGGAGGATTAAATCATTTGGTGTGACTGGAGGTGGGTCTGTGCATCTCTGAAGAGGGTGGGAAGAGCAACGATGAAGCTGAGTGGGTTACAGCCTTATCATAAAGGACTATCTGTATTACCAGCAAGAATTTAGATTTCCTTCTATTATAGGACATTTTTATAGTTTTTTCTTTTCAGGATCATGATAGCAAACAGGAGCAGAAGCTCCAAGGCACAAGATCACTCAGGGAGACAAATTAGGAGGTTATTCCAACCCCACAAAGCAGAATAAAAGCCTCGATTAAGATAGTAACAATGAGTCAGAGTGGGGAACTGATTAAAAAGATGACTAGGGTCTAGGAACTAATTAGAGATAAAATGTCTAGAGAAAATGCTATCATTGTTAAAAATATTCAACAGGGAGAAGTGAAATTAAAGAACATCCCTATAAGGCTTTCCATGTGTTTGAACAATGTGAAGAAGATGGAGGCCTGGAAATATTAATTAGCATATTTCTCGTCTGTCCCTTCTTTTTTCTGAAAAATGTGCAGCTCTTCTAAATTTCCTCCGACTTCACCCTTTGCCTTCAGTCATGTGTGACCGTGGCAAGTCATGACATTGACCCACTTCATAACTGTATTGGCCCTGATATATCTGGATACAGTCAAGTATGTGACTATAACCCCAAATTCTGTTCTTCCTCAGACAATCATTTTTATCTCACATTTTCTGGTTAGGTAGAGAGAGGCCAAGGTGATAATGATGGGAAAGAGGGATCTGTTCTTGTTGCACAAAGACCCAAGTTTTGTTTTGTTTTGTTTTTCAAAATTAGAAAATGTCATTTTATATTATGACATGATTAATCTTCTTTCTGCTATTAATTTTAAGTACCCAGACCTCTCACTTTATGTAGGAAATGTTTTCCTTTACTTTTGATTCATTTTACCAAAGCTCTCTGTTATCTGATCCTGATTGCTAGCCATTCCTTCATGTGATTCTTTATTATTCATGTTATACAGTCAAATATTTAAATATTTGAAAATCAAGTAGCACATGTTTTATATTTTGAGGGTACTTTGGGAAAGAGAGATTATAAAAAAAAACTTTTGAAAGTCTGTCTACAAAATGTCATAAATTACAACTGAAAAATGTCATGAATCCCATTCAGACTGTTAGTGGGGGTTACACAGTTGATGATAGAGAACAACAAAGCTGCCTTGAGAATTGAATGCCCACAGATGGCCAGACACACTGGTTAAATGACATGGCCTCATTTATCAGCATTAAAGTAGGTATGATTCAGGCTCATGATTCAGCAAATTGCAAATTACCGTAGACATGGATGTTCAGGCAACCTATGAATGGTTATAATTGCAAATATTAAGTCTGAGAATTCTAATTGAATATTATTACATAATGTTTCTACAATTCTCTTACCCTTTTATGTTAAAATGGTTGTCTATTGATTTTTATATACTTTCTTCCTTGATTTTAAATGAACTCCTTTCTTACATTTGTGCAGAATGCTTCTCAAAATAGTCACGAGAAATGCTTGCTATCCTTTTATCAGTTTCTCGTAAGAGCTGTTTATTTTAGGTCCTATTTATGGGTATGTGTTTCTCTGAAATAAAAAGAATGTTCTAAGAGTTTATAATCCTCTAGGAAAGATGCAGAACTGTCCCCATTGTGGGTTTTTATGGAGGTAAAGGAAGTTATTGTCTTGCTATCCCTTTATGATTGTTGAAATATTCCCCTTTGCCCAGGTCTGTTTCCTGTAATAATGTTTTTAACAGTGGAGTACCTGACATGTGTTTGTTCCTTAGGCAAACGTGTAAAACTCTTCAAGTTTGAATGGAGAAGTAGAAAGAGAAGGTTTCTGCTGTGTTTGATGGCAGTTTTTTTATTTTTTTCACATCTAAAAATGTTCTGGCTCCATGTTGGAGCACTAATGTGGCAAATCCTAGCATTGGTGACATTCTAAGGAAGGGACAGAAGTTTCATTAAGGAGTAAAGATTCAAAATGACTCCAGAACTGCCTCAGTGGTCAGTAAAGAAGGCACTGAATTATCTTTCATAAAAAGGGAAAAGGGGGAGGCATCATTTTTTTAATAGGAGGCCCTCAAACTGGCCACAAATAGCCAATGTCATTGTTGGTCAACCGAATGTTGTCACCTACAAAGACCCTGTAGCTAATATATTGTTCTCTTAAGAACAGAGACAAAACCCTGTGTGTATAAGTGGACCTCTGTCAGTGGTCCTGCCTATTAGTCTGTAAATTAGTATGAAAAGCACTGAACCATCAAATTTTTACCTAATCTCCATAAGCCAAATGAAGATCGTGTTCTTACCTAATGATTCATTCTTTGTATGTTTGAACTGCTCCTTAATTGAATAAACTATGTCATACCAGCGTCTAGGTAATGAGAACTGGTTAGATTTAAAGATTCATATTTTAATTAGCTTTGGGAATTTGAGACTACTGGATTATGACTGTCTTTTTTAAAAAGTGAGAAATATAGCTGGGAAATAGAAGAAAAGCAGAAACCTCCGACATACTAAACATCAATGCCTATTCTGCCCTGACATTCAGAAAATGAATTCTAGCTTTTTTAACTTAGAGAATGTTTTTTTTTCCAAAGATATACCACATATGGAGTGGTCATCTCTAAACTTAATTTTATGGCAGGATATAGGGATGAAAAAGAGTATATGCTGCTTCAGGCATGGTACTAGCCTCATGCTTCCACAAATTTCACCAAGTTCTTTTCAAAACGACAGAGGCATGCTCTTTATGCTGACAAATATCTCAAGGAAAAGTTGTTACCAAGAGCCACTTATATTTATAACTTGACCAACCAGAAGCTAAAAGAAAATGTTGCTCTTAGTAATTCCTACACTACTAACTCAGATTTCTTCAAAGTTTCAATCCTTCTTCCTAAAGTGCACTTATCTTAAAATCACCTTTTAAGCATAATTTTTTAGTGGCTTACTTCTTTTAGCCCTCATATGCTGTGAGGCTGAAGTTCTCAACTGTGATACTTGAGCAGCTATAAACTTTTAAAGTAAGTCTTTATGACATAAATTGGATAAAAACTATCAATTCAGATTACTCCTTTATAAATGAGAGGTGAGTCTAAAAAAATGGACCAATCAAACTTGGCAGATAAAGTGCCTTTCCAACTGCATTCAAAGTCTCAGTCGTATCCAAAAATTGGTAAACTTTGCTATTAATAGTATATAGAAAAATATTATTAAAAATCTATCAGCTTTCCTCAAAGCATTCAAAATAACTGTGCTCCCATTTTAAGGACTTCATGATGTTTCCTTAAAGTTTGAACAGTGTAATCCCATTATACTGTTGTCTTTCAAAAATATCTATTTTTCATCATTTTCCACCTGGAATAAATGGAAGAATGTGTATGGTGGAGGACAAGGAGAAGAAGAAAATTTAAAATTTTTTTAATGTCCCAGAGGAATTTATTAACTACCCAAGGAGAAACCAGGGAATGTTTTGTTTGGCTAACTGTTAATGTTAGCTGATCTGCCTCTGAGTAGATGAATGTGCACAAACAGCAATGCAAACAGTCATCTGCCTTCCTGATTCACATCGAAGAAAGAGTTCATGGCAGGCACACTGCACAGCTTTCAAACTTCCAAGAAATGGTGCAAGTCCATCTGTTCCCAAAGATTCACTTCTAGTAGAGATCTTCATTGGCACAGCACAGGAAGCTGAAAGCCCCTGACAGATATTGTATCTGCAGTAAAAAGCTCACTAGATCTGCATTCTAATATAGGCGTTTCAGAAAAATGAAGTCTACTTGGTGGCTGACCACCAATGAATTTAAGTAATCTGGATAAAGTTCTATTGTTTTTTGAATTAGTCCTTAAGAAAAGTCATAAGTTTGGGGACAGAGGGAATCAGAAACTCACTGAGTCCAGCCAACTTGTTTGGCACGTATGAATGAACCTTGGAGATTCAGAGATTTTTTTAAGTGACTTGCTCAGAGTTCTAAAAACAAGATGGTAGTATCACTGTTATAAACTCTTATCAGTACAAGGCCACCTCTTCTCAGTCAATCTGGGGCTCTGTTTTCTTTTTTTTTTCCCCCAGAAGTCTAGGAAGCCATTTTCTGCTTCCATGCTGGGACCCACACTGTGGTATACCTACAGAGAATCAATTAACTACAGCTCTGTTGTTTGAAATGATTGTATTTCTAATTGCCCAAGGATGTTAAATGTTTTGAGAATTCCTAGAACAGATAACAAGGTCAGTTCATGGTAATGTTGACCCTAGCTGAAATGCTAAGCAGATTGGCTTTTGTGCCGCAAACATGGAGGCCAATCCACAGCACCAGCCATTCTTGGGAAGGAAAATTAAACTATGATATAAAAATGCAGTGGGTTTCAGGGCTTATCGGAATCACTTCCAACACCATGAAAGCAAAATAGAGGCTTACTTTTTTATATAGGTGTACATGTTTATGACACCTATTCATGTAAGTCATTGCCTTGTACTGCATCGTCTATACTTAAAAGCTGTCTGGTCAGCTTGCTCTTAAGTGATTACTTCAAACCAATAAGAGTCTTTCATTTCGTAATACCTCATTGCATAATGTGCTTTAAGCAAGCACAAGTGCATTCGTGTACAGTTACAACCAACTGAATGGCAACTTTTCTCCTGCTTAAATGAGAAAGCCTGCTACTGCAGAGTAATGATGTTTTAATTGCACATTTAGTACACAAAGAGTGAAGCAAGAATTTAATTCATGTACTTGGAAGAGCTACGTTAAAAAAATACATTTGCAGTGAAGCGGCAATTATATTCCAAGCAAGAAAAGTTCATTCAAATCAGCATTTAGTGGTTTTAAAAAAAATGGGATTGCTTTAAGAATCCAGTTACTGATTCAGAAAGATTTTAAATGGTAGATTACCTTATGTTACACACATGAAACTAATATGATGTATGTCAATTATACTTCAATAAAGAAATTAATTTAAAAAGTCAGGATTATGTTTAGGATTATGTTTAGGATTATGAGGGTATTCTAGTTTTCCTTTTCACCTATATCGAGTAAGTTAAATTTATTTATTAAAACATTCATTTGAAATGGTGCCTATCTATGATGGCAGTTGTATTGTAAAAATTTTCAACCTACTGCCTTCCTTCAGAAATACAGCCACATAGTCCTTGCCTTCCAGTTGTTTAAAGAATATCCATCAGTCTAAAGATAAGTGTTTCTCTTATAACACTGGTATTTTAGCAAAAATTTTACTTTTTGAAAAACAAAATTGACTTGTAATATTCATAATGCATTGTCTTTAATATTTTGTATATGTGACTTATTTTACATTCAAAGGAATATAGTTCCTCATAACAAGATTTTTGTGACCACCCAGGAAAAAATGAGAATATTTTGTAAATTAAGCTAATATGATAAGATTCACATGTATATTGTGGAGTTTTGGCATTGATTTCACAAACTTATATAGGTGGGCAAAGTGAATATCTAAAATTAAAAATGTGGGATAGAACTCAAATACATCAGAAGAACCATAATGAATAAGGAAATTTATAAATCTGCATTTTGTTTGGCATAATTATACCATATTTATATTTAAGCCTAGATGGTTAAAGTACAGTGCTAATTTCCTAAATATTTTTCCTGCATTCAGAGTCTGATGGCAGCTGATTCATTAGAAAGATCAATAATGGAATTGCCTATAAAGACTAGTAACATATGCACAGAAATAATTGAGAGCAAAACTAAGAATTCAGTGCATTCAGCTGTCTAGAAATGTATCCATATCTGAATAATAACAGTTACCACTTACATAATGCTCATCATGTACCTTGGAATATAATTCTCTGTGTTAGTTGCTCAGTCATGTCTTACTCTTTGTGACCCTGTAGACTGTAGCCTGCCAGACTCCTCCATCCTTGGGATTTCCCAGGCAGGAATACTGGAATAGGTTGCCATTTCCTTCTCCAGGAAATCTTCCCAGCCCAGGGATTGAACCTTGGTCTCCCACATTGTAAGCACACTCTTTACCATCTGAGCCACCAGGGAAGTCTTTGAATATAAGCATTTGACTAATTAGCTTATTTTTCCTCAGCTCATACAACCGTATGATGTAGGTACTAATATTATAGCTGTTTTATTTGAGGTCACATGCTGAGTTATCAGCAGAATGAAACATTGAACCTACACAGCCTGGCTTCAAAGTATATTCTTTTTGACCATTAAATACCCTCTCACCTCATCTGAAAAGACAGTCTGTCCCAAAGCCAGCCAAAACAGTTGTGCTTTGTTCTTGATATATAACTACCATCATATGACTTTGATTAACAGCATATGAAATGAATGATTGCAAATTCAGTTTACTATAAGACACAAAATTAACGAATTAAATCAATATTTGTAGAGAAACAAGATGTAATGTCCTCTGCCAAAGATATCCTATGTATCACCTTTTGAGTCTTAGTTGGGAATTACTACTGTTACCACCTGTTAATATTTAAAAAGCATTTGCCTGGACTGACGCTTTGCAGGGATTACCTGATTTAATCACAATAGCAAACTTGTGAGGGCTGATAATACCATTTTTGTATTTCACATGGGGAGACTAAGGCTCAGGGAGTTTAATAATTTATTTCAACCCCACAGTGTGAGAAAGTGATAAGGCAGAGATCTGAGCTCAGGCAGTCTCTGCAGAGCTCACCCTACTTGTCACTATGTCTGTCCCCATAGTGTACTGCCTCCCATTGGTAACCTACTCAGCATGACTTAAACAGGGTAAAAAGAACTATAGACTCCACACAGACAATGATTTTAGGAACTGTATAGAAGCATCAAAACATCTTTTACATTTGGGGACAGAATAGATTCTTGAATATTTTTCCTGTTTAGCCTTTTAAATTTATTTTACCTTGAAGGCAGGCAGAGGATATAACACAATGGTCAAAATACAAAATGGATATAGTACGGAGTAGGAAATGGCAACCCACTCCAGTACTGTTGCCTGGAAAAATCTGTGGATGGAGGGCCCTGGCAGGCTACAGGCGAAAAGTCAAACATTACTGAGCAACTGAGCACACACGGTTTTAAAATAGTTGACTTCACTTAATCTCAAATACGCCATTTACCTGGTTTGGGTTTCTCAATTTAAATTGATGAGCAGACTTAAAAGACATGATTTTAGCATAAATTATTGAGAAATCTGAGAGCCCTATAGTAGATTTGTTCGATTGGAAGAAATAAATGGATGCTCTCACCTAAAAAAAAATAATAGTGCTATTTATTAAATGTTACCAGATTAGCTTCTTTATCCTGGTGGCCCATTACCAAGGTAGCTTTGTGCTTGTAACTAGAAATAATAATACTAATGGGTAGGATTATTGCATGTGTTCAGCAGCCCAGCAGTTTCACTTACCGAATTGGCTGGTGTGCAGCACACACAAATAAAAGTTGCATGAAAAAGAACAGCTGTGTAGAATACTGCCTTTGGAAAGGCAAATTTACTGAGACAGTGATTATAGTGTATGAAGCTCAAGGCATATCCGTGATGATGTAGAACCATTTCTCTCTCTCATGCAGTATTTTATATCTATTGCCCTCAGAATGAGAAGACAGTGAATTCATGATAGTAAATGCTATTTCCTATCCTGTAAAAGTGGTTTTATTGCAATCTGCTTTTAGTCACTGAAAACTTGCTGAAAAACTTCCTTAGAAGGTAAAACTTTTACCAGTTGGCCTCTTCCAAAAGATAGGGCTTGAGTAAAAAGAGAATAATATTTAAGTTCTAAAAAAAATGGCAGTGCTTCATTTTGTGTACTAAAAACTTACTTTTAAGTAAAAGAAATTTTTTTAAATGTTGGATTGTATAAGTATTGCCTGAGATCTTTTATATCAAGAAATTTCAGTTTAAAAAAATGAAGTTTTAGTTTATCATCTATAAAGGATAATGGCAATAGTTTCTCCCCCATTAGCATGTCTGAATTTAACTGAGTCACTTGGACTTAATGAGCATAAAAACCATCAATGCAGTTTTTTTGTATTAAATTTTAGACAATTATTTTAAAATGTTATTTGGATCTTGCATATTAGATAAGGAAAATTGGTGAAAATGTACCTGTATTCAGAATCATCAGCCTGTTTTAAAATGTTTGGCATTTTGTTTGGTACAAATCTGGAGGTTATCAGGGAGGGTGATGATATATGTTCATATTTATATTTCATTGAAAAGGGCAAATTATGACAGCTGTTTTCTGAATTCCTTAAGTGCTGTCCTCTAACTTGTCTGTTACTAGTACCCTCTCATTCTGCTTGTAGTGGTTCTCTTGTTAAAGGTTAATGTTTTCAAAGAAAAAAAAATGGATCCCAACTCTATAACTTTTATTTTTATGATACTTCATAGTTGAGAAAGCTAAGGTTTCGTAAATACACTTGATCCTCACAACAACACTGTGAGTCTAGCAAGATTATCCCCGTTCTACACATGGGGAGCTGTGGGGCCCAGATATTGCATGACGCAGCTAGTGTCATTATTGCCACACTGACCTAAACCCAGCAACTATGTGCCCAACCACAGTGGCCCTATGATCAAAATCAAATAATTTAAAAAATCATACCTAAAATAAATTGTCTGTTACTCTTTGTCTCATAAGATATGGGGTTTTTTAGGGTTAAAAAACTTGGAAGCTAGGAAACATTGTGCAAAATTAGAGAATAAGGAAAAGCTTTCATTGTTTCAATCCATGTTTATTTAGACAATTACTTCTTGGAGTTAAGCTTAGTTTTATAGGAATCATTTTAGCTGATAGAAATGTAAATGTACATATATAATTCACAGCACAATATAAATATACATTTACAAGGATCTGGATTGTATAGTTGTGTTTGTATATACTTATGTTTCCTCTACTGAGATGGAAGAAAATTATATTTCAGATATATAAGTCCTTGGTTTTATACCGCCAATTTGATGTATGTTTTTAAAATTATTTGAAATTAAAATTATGTGAAAATAAAGCTTTAAATACATAAATAGTTGAGAGAATCACTCCTCAGCTTTATATAAACCAGCAGAACAAAATACTTACCTTGAAATGAAGATATAAGAATGTGTCCACTATACCCACCAATAGATTACTTAGAATTTGTGCTTGTAGTGGTTCAAGAGGATGTGTTACTTGCTTTCCTGGAGTTGTTGCAGCGTATCCCTCGAGTGGCCAGTGCTGAACCTCTCCTGAGGCTAAATCTTTTGTTCTCTTCCTTAGTCCTGTCATTTCAAACACTGGTGCCCATATTACATTTCACAGTGATTTCTTCCTGCAACCAAGAGAAGAATTTTCAGAAAAGGCAGATGAATTTTCTCAGCCACTGGAAATTGAAGACTACATTAAATCAGTGTTTGTCAAGAAAGTATATCATAAAAATAAAATTTCTGTATTTTTCGCAATGATGAGCTATCTTCATTAGCAACCTATGACACATAATGACCATAGAAATATATGTCCTCCCCATATTCTTCTTACATTGACTCCCAGGTAGGGAGCCCTTCATAGAACTTGTGTAAAATAACCACTGAATGGCAGAGAAATTGATAATAAAATCGCTGCCCTGTCTAAGACACCCCTGCTCCCAGAGTCTCTAGAGGCCAGCAAGCCCATTATGTTTGTATCCCCCCATCATCAGTTCAGTCCTTCTCTATGCATAGGAGTAAGAAGCTACAGATTTGCAGGCAGAAGCTCCTTCTTTGGGAATGAAACTGACCAAAGAGACACAAACATGATTGCTACCTCCATGCAGAATATATATGTTTGATTTTTACACCTTTCTTTTATATTGTAATTTGAAGCCAGCGATGGCAGAGCAACATCTTGTTACTTTATGTTTCTATTTTTCATAGTTGATCTAACTACAAACAAAACAAAAACCTGTCTTTTGGTAAATGTTTCGTGAAAAGATAAGTAACTATGATACTTAATGAAATAAAAATAAAATATCCATAATAATTTTTAAAAATTCACTTTTTGTTGTAAGGATCACTGGAAAAGAACTGTTAGACAATCCCAAGTACCACGGTATTAAGAGCATAACTAGAAATTCATTGACATAGCAGAAATCTTTGTCTCTCTTTGTATCATATTTATTCTGCATGCATATAATGATATCTATGTACATATTAGATATTCTAGCTATTATTCCTTTTTTCCTGTAAATAAACATTCTTTTGACTTGAGCACCTATGAAAATCCACATGATTCTGCCTCAATAATATGTACAATAGCATTAATAATACTGCCCTAATCAATTTCATGAGAAATGTTGGGGACCTTTAAAATTTGGTAAAGGATTGTACTATAATTGTTTTTCTCCCCAATTTTTTTTTGGCACTATGAATAGTTGATTTTCTGGAATGCAGTTGAGTCAAATAAGCATTCAGCTTTTCAACTATTTCAAGAATGAGTTTTATGGAACCAAATTCCAAGGGCTTTCTCAAAGATGTGGTCTGATAGAATTCCTAAGAACAGAAGTCTTTCCTTCACTGACTCCTGGCATGAGGTGTATGATCTCTGGGTTATGTTCACCAAGTCTATGCAAAGAACAGGGATTCTAGAATCATTCTCTGGGTCCAAAAGGGGGGACTTCTCCATTTGAGATCTTTGTGGTCACTTGGATAACTGCAAATGGCTCTCAAAAATATTATGAAATAATAGAGAAAATAATTTTAATAAGCTATAAATATCTAAATATGATAGTCCTTTAAAATTCAGTAATTTATTTAATATAGCAAATACCAGCACTTTGAGTTTTCTTATTCATTTCTAATACTTGATTGTGTAGTGTTTTCAGATGATAGCTGTTATGAAATGATCCTACTTTCTTTTTCTTTGTAGGTAACCCATTAACCAAGGTGAAATCAAGTGATCCTCAAGGCTGATTACATTGAACATATGCATACAAACATAATTCATGAAATGATCTTGAAGGAAACATTTTATACAGCTCTGAAGTGGCACTCTGGAGTCTATTACTTCTGGGGGATTTCATGGCTCATAATCAGCTTCTTGGAATCAAGACTTTTTAGAAGTCCTACATGAACTTCAGTGTCATGAAGATTTCATCAGATTTAAACTGTGTTCAACTTGTATAATTGTACTTAAAAAAAGAACTTGAAGTTGCTATCTGAAGAGTTGGCATTTCTGGATGGTATCAGAGACACCTACCCTTTGGGCTCTTGGCCCCAAATGTGACTGCCTTTCTTGTTTCTGAAAGTCTCTCAAGTGCACTGGCCTTCTGTCCTGGACCTATTCCTGGGTCCTGTGTTCACTGGCTAGGCTTGTACATGGCTTCAGTGACATTTCCTTTGCAAACTTCTCCCCTGGCATGGTGTAGACTGAGACAATTTAATTTGTATCCTAACCTTGGAGCTCTGAAAGCCTACATGTTTTAACATCTTAAAGTTGCTTTTGTTAAAGGAATGGAAATATATATCCATTGATAATAATCATTGCTGGCAAGTTATAGTTATCTGAATACGTCAATCATATAAGAATGTATAGACAAGCTGACATGTTTCCCCAAGGCTAACACACTATTGAAGCTCTCTGTCAGTTAAATAGGTAGTAGTTAGAACTGAATTACCATTTTCATTATATACTCCTATTTGGTACCTCTGGAGTACATTCCCTTTCAGAGTATTTTTTTTTTTAAGTGAACTTTTTCTTTTATTTTTATCTTTACTTTTTCCCTTCACAGAAATCAGCAGTGAGCAGTCAAGTATTTAGGTAACCTTCAGTTTCAAAAAATTGCCAGGGATGCATGTGGGTTTTGATTTCTTAGCTTGAAAGTTATTTGCTTAGATTTCTTCTAATATTTTTTTAAACTGTCCTTTCTATCTCATTTTTAAAAGACTGTCTCTTGCTCAATCCCAAGGACTGTTTGAATGCCTATTTGTTTATTCATTCTGTTGGTAGAATAAATTGTTCATTTCCTTGGCCTCAAATTTATAAATATTTGTTTATAGTTTACCCATTCGAATAATTTCTTAGGTCACTTTGTCCACGTTTTTGTAGTCCTTTTAATATCTGTGGTTTTCAGTTCTAAAGGAAAATCTTACAAACATTTCAAGGCCTTAAACACGTATGTACTTTTTTTTCTAAGTTATTCACAGAATGTATAATTTTATACTACTTTTATTTTGCTTCATTTGTGATGTGGAGGGAAAGAAGAATGGAAATTGCATAGCCATTCTGTAATAATGTGTAATTGTATAGTTTGAAGGATTGTAAAGGGAGAGGCTTCTGTGTTTTACTCATCTTAGATTAATAGGAAGATACTTCAGAAATTGTCCTATTACACATTCTATTATGTTAGAGATTGTGTGGGTATCTTCTGTGATTTTAAAACTCACTCACATGACCAATATGTATATGTTGATTTCCAGGATGGAGGCTGACATACAGACCAAAGCTCTCCAGGGTAAATTGGTAACAATCTTCAAAGACCAATATGTTACCCAGAATCTTTTCTCAGCAGAATAACTAACACTGTAAAATTTGTTAAACATGAAATTTGTAAAGTATACTTTTGATATTGAACTTAAGTATACTGACCTATAAATCCATGGAATGATTTTCTTCTTCCATTTTCATTATGCATACAATTAGATGGCTGAGTGAATTTTGCAATGGTTTAAGACTGTCTGAACTTGTAAAGAAAGGAATAATAGTTGTGCTGGAGTTTCTGCGTCAGTGATAATATTAATTTCTTTGGAACAAAGTGGATATTATATTATTTTGGAAATTATGAATTTGTCCTAGGTTTGAAATTATAGATCATGCCTCTCTTTTTTAAACTATGTCCTTTAAAACAACACTGGAAATTCTGTATTATATTCAAGAGTAATACATGCATATCAATAGAAAAAATAAATGGAATTTCAAATATACTAACTAGATTATCCCCAGTAATGTTGTGACTCTTCAGAAAAGGTGAATAAATTGGAATATAAAAATGGACTCTCTTTCCTGAGTTATTTTCAGAGAATCTGTTTTTCAGTGTTTTATTTTAAAAGCACTTCAGTTACTATCCAGAAAAACCTCTGATTTTATGGGAAATCTGACATATACTTTTTAATCATTTTATAAAAATCCATGGAAATCTTGCCATTTACATAAGGTTCCAATATTTGGGTTGTGTCTTTGCTAAGAAACAATTGAAATAGATATATTTATACTTGTGCCACTTGCTCACACCTTGACTATGAGCACAACTGGCAAATTTTTGCTAGCAATATACAAAACTCATTTTATTAAAAAACTGTCTAAAATAATATACTGTTTATCCTTTGAAATTTATTATACAGTTGGCCCTTGAAAACACAGGTTTTAACTTCTAGGTCCACCTCTACATGGATTTTTCAGCACTACACAATCTGAAGTTAATTCAAGGGAGATGATATCATGGATATAGAGGAACCACATACAGGGAGGATGGACTCTAAGTTATATGTAGATTTTCAATTGCAAGGAGAGTTAGCTCCCCTGTCCCTAGCATTGGTCAAAGGTCAACCATATATGGGAGTATTAATTAAAACAAATATGGCTATTATTTAGCCTTTTAAATTACTTTAAATAATTTATTTTGAATTTAAGATTTTTTTAATAAAAAGTTATGGAAACAGTTCAGAATCCTTCTGTGTACACTTTCCCCACCATTCCCTAGTGATAACATCTTACACAACCAAGAAATTGACATTGGTACAATACCATCAAATACAGAACTTTTTTAGACTTCACTTGTTCCACATATACTTTGAGTATGTTTATTTTTGTGCCTGGGGTTTCCCTGGTAGTTCAGTGTTAAAGAACCCACCTGCCAATGCAGAAGACGTGAGTTCAATCCCTGGGTTGGGCAGATCCCCTGGAGAAGGAAATGGCAAGCCACTCCAGTATTCTTGCCTGGGAAATCCCAGGGACAGAGGAGCCTGGAGGGCTATATAGTCTATGGGGTCACAAAAGTGTAAGACATGATTTAGAGACTAAACAACAATAATATGTGATGTATGATCCTATTCTTTTTAATTAATTTGGTAAATATCTATTCCAATATGCCATAACACAAAGTATGGGTCAATAGGTGTTTGCTTTGTGATGACTTTTTTGAAGTTCTCTATTAATGGAATAACATCCTATAGCATTATTTTATTTTTGTACATTCTTATTGCATTAAAACAATGAAAACCTTCAGTTTTAACTTCAAGTAGTACCATATAAAATTTCAGAGTTGCAGTTGACATTAATGGGTAGGAAGAGATCTGAGATTCTGTATCTATGGTTGAAATAAAAAAGGAGTTGGTTACTGTTCTTCATTTTCCTTAGCAAGACCTGTATATACAATGCTGTATAATTGGATTGAATTTTAATAGTACACAATGGTTAGTATCACAGTGATTAAGTGGGACATTAACTGGGTCATGATCTTTTAAAAGTTTTGATCATTTTCTCAATTCATGATCATATGTGAAAGTTGCTCAGTTGTGTCCGATTCTTTGCAACCTACAGACTGTAGTCTGCCAGGCTCCTCTGTCCATGGAATTCTCCAGGCCAGAATACTGGAGTGGGTAGCTGTTCCCTTCTGCAGGGGATCTTCCCAACCCAGGGATAGGACCCATGTCTGACACATTGCAGGCAGATTCTTTGCCTTCTGAGACACCAGAGAAACCTTCATGATCATATATCCACCAGAAAGAGCAACATGTGCAAAGATATCTAGTAGTAGTTATTGTCATGGAGATGGTTCTCATTTTGACCCACTTAAGTAGAGAGAATTAGATATAAGGAAGACATCTTAGAGAAGCTTAAAAGTTGGGAAGACATATACTGAGCATCTCCTGTTCCCCTTACCCACATAGAGAACTCATAGTAGAACATTTCAGTTTTTATTAAAGTATGGGTTTGTCCATCTGTCTGACTTCATACCTGCCTTCCTCTCCTTTCTTTTTTTGTTTTCTTCCTTACCCTCTTTCCCCTCCCATCCTGCCCTTCCTTCCCTTCTTTCTCTATTGTTTTAAATATATAGAATGCTTTGAAAAAAGGGTAGAGGCAGCAGATTTTATTCACTACCTTTTGTGATACTGAAAAGTAGTATAGATACTACAATTATTCAGCATCTAATTGACTTACTAAATTCCTACTAGGCACAAGCATATTTGGCTAGATCAAATGTTACCTGAAGTTTAACTTTTAAAGTGGTCTTTAAAATCTGTTCAATAGATACTTTTTAATGTTGTGCATCTGCAGGGCACTATGCTAATCAATGGAAAGTAGGTACAGAGAAGACTTAAGTGTTTCATAGTTGTTTTGATTTTTTTCAAATCTTCACTATATTTCAAATTACTAAATGGTATGCACTTTGTCAAACCTTCTTCTGGAAGGTTTTATCTGTTATACAAAGCAATTGAACTTTATTCTAAAAGTTATGTGACCAGGGCACTACAAAGTTGTGTTTCAGAGATTTCAGCAAAAAGTGATAGAAGATCTTAAAGAAGAGAGATTATGGGCTTGGAGAGAAGTTACAGGTGAATAAACATAATCCAGGAGAGCTACTGAGGGCCTGAGCTTGGACTATTACTTTGAAGAGAATGTGGGGAAGCAAATGGCTATCAATGCTGGTAGTAATTTAAATTACTTGAAGATATAAAACTACCAATGTTCAACTCTACTCTCTGAGAATCTCTTAATTGGTTTAGGATTAGAGTCTGGGCACAAATATTTTTTAAAAAGCTCTTTGGGTGATTTCCCTAGTGGCTTAGAAGGTAAATAATCTGCCTGCAATGTAGGAGACCCAGGTTCAATCCCTGCCTTGGGAAGATAGCCTAGAGAAGGGAATAGCTACCCACTCCAGCATTCGTTCCTGGAGAATTCCATAGACAGAGGAGACTGGCTGGCAGGCTATAGTCTACAGGGTTGCAAAGAGTCAGGCATGACTGAGTGACTAACACTTTCTTTCACTGGGTTAAGAAATAATGAAGGGTTTTGCCAAGGTAGAAAATGAGAAGTTGGGTAGGATGATTGCATGAGTATAATGAAGATGTGGAAGAGAACTTAGTCCTGAGCCTGCTAAAATGGGATAATTGAGATTTAGTTAAATATTAGAAAACTCTGGAGGAAAAGGAGTTGAGTGGCAGGTGGAGATGAGATCATTTTTTAAGCCTAATGAGTTTAAAGTGCCAAGGAAACATTCAGAAAAATCATGTTGGATAAGAATTGAACAGGTTTTATTGGATTTGTAATTAGAGAATGTTGGTCTTGGAAAGAGCAGTTTCAATGAAGTGTTTATTGTAGATTTGAGATTTCAGTGGGTTGGAGTGTAAATGAGAGATTTGAAAGTAGAAATAGCACATGTTTTTAATCCCCTTCTATTTCCAAAGGGAAGAAAAAAGAAAAGTAGCACAGTGTATGTATCAGAGAGGCAGAATTGAAAGGGTGCATTTTTCTTAATATGAAAATTAGACTATGTTTATATATACTGTCATGGAGGGAAGGAAAGGAGGAGAGGTATGTTAAGAACCTGAGGCTAAAAATATAAAGGAATAAAGGAATAGATGGAAATAGGGGTGTTCCTATCTAGATGGAAAAAAGATAAAATGTATATGGAATAAGCAGGACCACACCCCATAGAAATTCTAAGAGGATGTGAACAGTGAAGAGGCCATTGGTGTTTAGGTATTTGGTGATGGACAACAGAGAAGTGTCATTAGGTAGTTAGACCGTGAGTCAAAAAGCAATCACTGAAGTTGATCAGCACATAGCTGAGTATCAGCTTGTCTCTGGGTTATTTAGGCTTACAGAATTAATAACTCTAAGATTATAAATAGATAAATGAGAGATAAATTAACTAAGTCTCAGTATCCTTATTCATGAAATGAAGATACTACCTCACAAGATTGTTGTGAAGATTCAATGAGTTAACACATGTAACATGCTCAGCACACTATCTTATACATAGTATTTAATCAATGGTGGTTCTTTCATTGTGAAAATGTCAAAATCCCATTTGTTCTGCAATGGTGTAAAGTCAAGTTGGTAGAAAATAATAAAGTCATACATGATATAAATGAGCTTGGAGTTGGCTAGTATCATTACAAATGATAAATAGAAGAAGACAATGTAGAGGCATTACATTTAAATCATTTACTCCTCCCCACCCTGCCCCCCACCACTGGAATTAAGTGACTATAATCAAGGTGAAAGAGCAACCTTAGTCTCAGACTAAGTGAAAATATTTTTTCTGACAGGTGAAGGCAGAAAAGTTTATTGGCTGAGTGCAAGGAGATAGTAGGGAAGGAGAAATTGATAAAGGGAGGGATGGATTAATATCCTGGAGGAAGGAGACACAGGTGGGGTTGGGAATATTAAGCAGAGGGTTAGTGTGAGAGGAATAACCTTTCTTTTGTCAGATAAGCAAAGAAAAAGATGGATTAAGCTAAAGACAAATTTAGTAGTGAGGCCAAGGAAAATAATGCTAGAAGCCTCTGGGTGAAGGAATGGCATGTTCAGGTGTGAAGTAGATTTTTGTCTGCTGAGTATACAAGGGACAAAATTCAGTTTGGAATCTCCAAGGGGAGTAGAAAATACCTGAAGTAAACCTTGATGTTTTTAGATGCTAAGGGCTCAAAAGACAAAGTCACATCATAGGACATTTAATCGGTAGAGATATGTGACTTTTCCATCAGTGCACTGCAGTCTGGACAAAAGGAAGGGTGAAAATGAATAGTTGGAATCAACTTTGGATGAAAATAGGCAATGTGAAGAAAATGGCTAGCATCTCTTGAGCTTACTCTCTACCAGGGGGTCTTTCTAAGCACTTTAAGTGTATATTTAACCTTACTTGAGATCTGTGTTATTGACATTACGATTCGCTAATTAAAAAAACTGGGGCAACAGAGTATTTAAGCAATTTCCCCAGTGTCACATAATAGTAAGTGGCGGAGATACGATTTTAACCTCTAGAGCAGTAACTGCTGCTTCTGCTGCTGCTGCTAAGTCGCTCCAGTCGTGTCCAACTCTGTGCGACCCCATAGATGGCAGCCCACCAGACTCTTCTGTCCCTGGGATTTTCCAGGCAAGAACACTGAAGTGGGTTGCCATTTCCTTCTCCAATGCATGGGAGTGAAAAGTGAAAGTGAAGTCGCTCAGTCATGCCCCACTCTTCGAGACCCCATGGACTGCAGCCTACCAGGCTCCTCTGTCCATGAGAGTTTCCAGGCAAGAGTACTGGAGTAGGTTGCCATTGCCTTCTCCGAGAGTAGTAACTAGAAGGGTGTTAATTTAGTCATGAAATGCATGTGTCATGAGCTGTAGAAAGATTCAAAGAGCAAGTTAAAGAAAAAGGAATGTTGGTTTTTAAATCTAGGGAGGGGAACAGAGACTTGAAATATATTTGAAAGTAGAGAACAGTTTTATTAGGGATGAATAATAATTAAGCTAGAGCCATTAATTCATTAACAAACATTTTTGTGTTCCTACTATGTGCCAAGAACTATGTTAGATGCAGTGAATAAAATGTAAGTTTTACCTTTTATTCAAATGATATCCCTCCCGGGAGTGACAATAAACTGAATTTTTAGTAAATGAACTTAAGAACCTTCAGATAAATTCCACAAAACACTGAGTTTGCATAGAGCAGCACTCAAGAGAGAGAGAGTAGTGACTCAAAGTAAAACACGGAAATGAAGATAGGAAAACACAGCGCTCCAATAAGAAGCCTATCATTTTGATGAAAGTAGGCTACATTAGCAATGAGGAACCTCACTAATGCCTGAGTATGTTACAGAAGAAAGACTTCACATAGTTTGCATTCTGTGTTAAGGATTTATGTTTGATTTTTAATTGGAAGCTAAGTTTCCTGTTACTATGTACATTCATAATGCATCAAGGGAAGATTTGTTAGAATGATGCATCAGTTACCCACTCTGTGTAATATACAATTCCTGAATGCAGCAGCATAAAAGGATAATCCTCAGTTTTGCCTCCAAAGTCTATAGGCCAACTGGCAGGTTCTGCTGATTTGGCTGGGCTCACACTTGTGTCTGCAGGGAGCTGTGTTTGGGCAGGCACTGCTGAGTCTATCTGGACTTTTTCACATCTTCTGGGGATATCTGACTGTAAGCTGGTCTAGGATGATCTTAGCTAGAACATCTGGGCTACTTCCAATTGGTAGTTTGGCTTCTTCTCATGGCAGAGCAGGCAGGGTTCTGTAACCATGAAGATACACACTCAGAACTGGTAAAGACTCACTTTGACTACATTTCATGGCTACAGCCATTTACAAAGTTAACTCATATTCTGCGGGTGGAGAAAGCTGCAAATCACTGCAAATCACTACTTCTTACTGAAAGCTGCTGTAAAGTCACATTGTAAGATTAGATAGAAGAAAGGTTGAAGAGTTGGGGTCATGTTTTCAGTCACCTCTAGTGGCTTCATGCTAGTCTTACTCCCCTCCAATACAAACTTTGCTTGCTTATGTGAGTCACCTTTCAGTTCTAATATGATTTTGGTACACATCAACTTTAAATTCTCCATTGGCTCCTCATGGTCCTGATATGAACATATACTCTATATGACATAAATGGCCTTCCACTTTCTTGCCCTTGCACACTTTCTGCCTCCTGACCCCCACCCCATGTCTATACTAAAGGAATCCTAAAGGAAGTCAATCCTGAATTATTCATTGGAAGGACTGATGCTGAAGTTGAAGCTCCAATTCTTTGGTTACCTGATGCAAAGAGCTGATTCACTGGAAAAAGACCTTGATGCTGGGAAAGAATGAGGGCAAGAGAAGAAGGGGGAGACAAAGGGCAAGATGATTGATGGCATCACTGACTCAATGGACATGAGTTTAAGCAAACTGTGAGAGATACTGAAGGACAGAGAAGTCTGGTGTGCTATAGACCTTAGGGTCACAGAGTCAGACACAACTTAGGGACGAACAACAATGCCTAATCTTGTCACACCCAATCATTGCATGTAGTTCTGAAAACTTCCTTAGCTCCTCCCAAACACCTCTTTTGTCTCTGAAGCTGTACTCTCCCTTTATCTTCCTCCTACCTTTACAGTCAGTTTTTTTAAATCACATCTGTAACTTTAAATTATCAAATTATGTTAAAAATTCTACCATAGAATGAAATGGGAAAAAACTGAGACATCATAAGATTACTTTTAAAATAATTTTTAAACAAGGTCTTCCTAGAATGAAGCTGTCAATAAGGACTTAATTCAGCATAGGTGGTATTAAATAATTATTATTAATCTTTTATATATATATATATTTTCTGTTGATATCTTTAAGTTTGAACTGAAGATAGTTAACATAGGATTTTTAAAAGTTGCTTGTGAGGTAATTATCTGCAATTCATCATTAAGGCCTCTTTTTCTTTTATAAAATGATGAGGTGGAAAAAAATAAGAACTTTCCTTCAGTGAGTATCTCTGCCTCTCCTCCTACCCAAGACCTGCCTCTCTCCCTATGTGAGCCAACTCCGATACCTTTTTGCTATGCTCCCACTGCTTTCCTTTATAGTGCTTATGTGTTTGCTGTCTAACATCTACAATCCTTTTTGTCTCAATTCTAATTGTGCAAGAAAGTCTGGGGTGTAGCAGGTAGCCAAGACATTGCTTATTAAATGAAATCATTACATACTTTAATATGAACTAATTTAATATGCAGTAATAGTCCTTGGAAGGGATGTTTTGACCAACCTAGACAGCATATTAAAAAGCAGAAACATTACTTTGTCAACAAAAGTCTGTCTAGTCAAGGCTGTGGTTTTTCCAGTGGTCATGTATGGATGTGAGAGTTGGATTATAAAGAGGGCTGAGTGCAGAAGTATTGATGCTTTTGAAGTGTGGTGTTGGAGAAGACTCTTGAGAGTCCCTTGGACTGCAAGGAGATCCAACCAGTCTATCCTAACAGAAATCAGTCCTGGGTGTTCATCGGAGGGACTGATGTTAAAGCTACAACTCCAGTATTTTGGCCACCTGATGCAAAGAGCTGACTCATTTGAAGAGACCCTGATGTTGGGAAGGATTGAAGGCAGGAGGGGAAGGGGACAACAGAGGATGAGATGGTTAGATGGCATCACTGACTCAATGGACATGAGTTTGGGTGAACTCCGGGAGTTGGTGATGGTCAGGGAGGCCTGGCGTGCTGCGGTTCACGGGGTCGCAAAGAGTCGGACGTGACTGAGCAACTGAACTAAACTGAACTGAACTGAAGTGAACCTAGTCACACTTAGTAATAAGCGAGTTTGCTTCTTGTTGACTCGCTTGTTCCTAACTTGGAAATGCTGAGTATCAGCTGTTAAGAAAGATTCTGGCAAATGGAGCATGATCGTGATTTGCAGTGCAAATGTCATGTTAATCTTTGTTTGTTTTCTGGCTGATAGTTAAATCTCTTGCACTATGCATCAAAAATGTCACAGCTAAACAATCTGAGGGATTAAATGGCTCCTTCTTATTTCCATGCTGCTAACTGGCAGAAAGATAATCACTGTTGTCAGTCTTTGCTGGTGAATTCTCATGGAAAATATTTCTTTTTTAATTTCAAGGCATTAGGAAAACATACTCAAATTATAATTAAAATGTTTATTCTAGAGTATATGAACAATCTTGCTATTTCATTGTCAGGCATTCCAAATATATAACTAAAACGTCACTGGTATTGGTCATATTTTTACTTTAGATGCTTTTTATTAATTTATCCTGTGCTACTTTTTTAATTGGAGAATATTTTCTTTATAATGTGTTGGTTTCTATTTTTTACAAAGATGATTTTAGACATTTTTAAATTCTATGGTATTTCATTATGACAACTAATGATATATATTGCCAATATTTCTAAACACTAATAGAAGCTTAAATATTGTGTTGGCTTAACTGTTTCTGGCAGCATTGTAATAACATTGAGTGAAATTTATTTGGCCCTCCTCATTTCACCTCAAGCTAAACATTAGGACTGTTTTGTCTTATGATTCTTATTTAGTTTTTAAAAGTTAAAGCTGCCTATTTTCTCTTTTAAAGGAACTCATTATTGGAACCAGTTTCAAAGAAAACCATGTGGCAGTTGTGAAAGGGAAGTTATGAGGTATCTCTTAGCATCCCTAACAGGTTTACTAAGAAAGAATACTTGAGAATGTATTACAGATAATTACTTCACAAGACACTTTTACAAATCCAATTACCAGATTTCTAATTTCAGTGAAAATATGGGAACAAAAGGATTCAGACTCACATGAAATGTGCTATTCTGCAGAATACCAAGTCCATCTTCAGAGTTCAACTGTGGGAAGACTTTGTAATAGCAATGTCTCCCTGTAACAGAACTCCACAGATAGCATTATGATGAATCTTCTGTATGTGTTCACTTAATTTCAGGGGTTGCTGCACTAAACAATAAACTGAATATGAAAGCCTAGATCCGGATGTCTCTGCTTTTGTGACAAAGTACATCTTGTCACTTTCTTTCCCAGTCAGTTCAATCAAATGTCATTCTATTCAATTGAGTATAGACAGGGTGAATTTCAAGTAAAAGAAAATTCAACCAGAGTGACAAATTTTCTCTTATAGTTACTTTTGTTTGATTTCATCTTTTTTTCTTCTTTGGTGTGAAAACACAATGAAATGGAAATCAGGATGGCAATTCTACAGCTGCTTTGTGTTTCTAACTTGAGCTTTTGGATCAGTAAAACTAGTTGTTTCATACATGCCTCATGTGCTCATATAGATTGGACACTGCACAAATTCAAGAAGCACCACTTATCTACACCACTATGGGAATGTCAGTCCCTCAATTTGTGCAGCATCCATCTCATGCAACTCTAAACAGAAGCTCTGTTGAATTTCCCCATTGTGAAAGAGGTATTTGTTTCAAAGAAATAGAATAAAAGTGAAAGAGATTTTTGATTTGTGGCTTAGCCATTATTTGAGAGCACTGCAGGGAATCTGGCTCATGAAATAAATTGAGACTTTAGTCAAGCACATTACTTTTAAATTTTTTGAGCCTTGATTTTCTCCTCTGTGAAAAATAATAGTATCTGTTTTCTCTGCTGCCCTAGACTATTATAGAGATTAGTTAAAGTAGCAAAGAAAACCATAAATGAAAAGACAGCTTACAGAATTGGGAGAAAATATTTGCAAATGATTGGACAAACTAGGGCTTAATTTCAAAAATAATCAAACAGTTCATACAACTTGACAACAACAACAAAACAAGCCAAATAAATGGACAGAGGACCTAAAGAGACATTTCTCCAAAGAAGAAATACAGATGGCCAACAGGCACATGAAAATATGCTCAACATCACTAATTATTAGAGAAATGCAAATCAAAACTGCATTGAAGTACCACAGTACATCAATCAGAATGGCCATCATTAAAATGTCTACAAATAAATGCTGGACGAGGTGTGGAGAAAAGGGATCCCTCCTACACTGCTGGTGGGAATATATGTTGGTGTAGCCACTGTGAAAAGCAGCATGGAAGTTCCTCAGAAAACTAAAAATATGATTACAATGTGATCAGCAATCCTATTCTTGGATATATCCAGACAAAACTATAATTTAAAAGATACATGTACCCCTATGTTCATAGCACTATTCACAATAGCTGAAACATGGAAACAACTTAAATGTCCATCAACAGATGACTGGATAAAGAAGAAGTTGTAAATATATAGAACAGAATACTATCAGCCATTTTAAAAAAGGACAAAATAATTCCATTTGTAGCAACGTGGATGCAACTAGAGATGGTACTAAGTCAGAGAGTGAAAGACATCTACCATATGATATCATTTATATGTGGAATCTAAATATGACACAAGTGAACCTACCTACAAAACAAATATAGAATCATGTATGTAGAAACCAGACTGGTGGTTGCCAAGGGGAGGCGGGTGAGAGAGGATTGGATCAGGAGTTTGGGATTAGAAGATGCAAACTAGTATATATAAAATGGATAAACAACAAGGCTCTGCTGTATAGCACAGTGATAAAGCATAATGAAAAGATATTTAAAAGAATGTCTATATAACTAAGCTGCTTTGCTGGACAATTCAGTTCAGTCACTCAGTCATGTCCAACTCTTTGTGACCCCAGGGACCACAGCATGCCAGGCCTCCCTGTCCATCACCGAATCCCACAGTTTACCCAAACTCATGTCCATTGAGTCAGTGATGCCATCCAACCATCTCATCCACTGTCATCTCCTTCTCCTTCTGCCTTCAATCTTTCCCAGCATCAGGGTCTTTTCCAATGAGTCAATTCTTTGCATGAGGTGGCCAAAATATTGGAGTTTCAGCTTCAACATCAGTCCTCCAAGGGATTCTTGAATCTTCTCCAGCACCACAGTTCAGAAGCATGAATTCTTTGGTGCTCTGCTTTCTTTATAGTCCAACTCTCACACGCGTTACAGGCAGACTCTTTACCGTCTGAGCCACCAGGGAATAAAGAAGCTTCCATGGAGAAGGAAATAGAAACCTAGGCCAGTATTCTTCCCTGGAAAATCCAAATAGATGGAGGAGCCCGGCCGACTACAGTCCTTGGGTCACAAAGAGTCAGACACGACTGAGTGACTTCACTTTCACTTTTCTCACATCCATACATGACTACTGGTAAAACTATAGCTTTGAAGAGAAAGACTTTTGTTGGCAAAGTAATGTCTCTGCTTTTTAATATGCTCTCTAGGTTGGTCATAACTTTCCTACCAAGGAATATGTGTCTTTTAATTTCATGGCTGCAGTCAGCATCTGCAGTGATTTTGGAGCCCCCAAAATAAAATCAGCCACTGTTTCCACTGTTTCCTCATCTATTTGCCATGAAGTGATGGGACTGGATGACATGATTTTAGTTTTCTGAATGTTGAGTTTTAAACCAACCTTTCACTCTCCTCTCTCACTTTCATCAAGAGGCTCTTTAGTTCTTCTTCGCTTTCAGCCCTAAGGGTGGTGTCCTGTGCATATCTAAGGTGACTGATATTTCTCCTGGCAATCTTGATTCCAGCTTGTGCTTCATGCTGTTCAGCATTTGGCCTGATGTACTCTACATATAAATTAAATAAGCAGGATGACAGTATACAGCCTTGAAGTACTCTTAAGTTGAAACCAGTGTGTTGTTCCATGTCCAGTTCTGACTGTTACTTGTTGACCTGCATACAGATTTCTCAGGAGGCAGGTCAGGTGATCTGGTACTCCCATCTCTTTCAGAATTTTCCATAGTTTATTGTGATTCGCAGAGTCAAAGGCTTTGGTGTAGTCAATAAAGCAGAAATATATATTTTTGTGGAACCCTCTTGTTTTTTCAATAATCCAATGAATATTGGCAACTTGATATCTGTTTCCTATGCCTTTTCTAAATCCAGGTGTACATCTGATATTTCATGGTTCACATACTGTTACAGCTTGGCTTGGAGTATTTTGAGCATTACTTTGCTAGCGTGTGAGATAAGTGCAATTGTGTGGTAATTTGAGCATTCTTTGGCATTACCTTTCTTTGGGATTGGAATGAAAACTGACCTTTTTCAGCCCTGTGGTCATTGCTGAGTTTTCCAAATTTGCTGGCATATTGAGTGCAGCACTCTCACAGCATCATCTTTTAGGATTTGAAATAGCTCAGCTGAAATTCCATCATCTCCACTAGCTTTGTTTGTAGTGTTGCTTCCTAAGGCCCACTTGACTTCCAACTCCAGGATGTCTGGCTCTAGGTGAATCATCACATGATCGTGGTTATCTGGGTCCTAAAGATCATTTTGTATGTTCTTCTTTGTATTGTTGCCACCTCTTATTAATATCTTCTTCTTCTGTTAGGTCCATATAATTTCTTTTACTATGCCCATTTTTGCATGAAATGTTCCATTGGCATCTGTTTTCTTGAAGAGATCTCTAGTCTTCCCCATTCTATTGTTTTCCTCTATTTCTTTGCATTGATCACTGAGGAAGTCTTTCTCATCCCTTTTTGCTGTTCTTTGAAGCTCTGCATTCAAATGGGTTTATCTTTCCTTTTCTTCTTTGCCTTTAGTTTGTCTTCTTTACTCAGCCTCATCTAAATACCTTTAGATTTGAGTAAATTTTGTTTGTGTACGGCATTCTTATGCCATTCTAAGCACTGAAACATATTTTATCTTCTCACTCCTAATTATAAATAAATTTTCTTCAAAAGACCATCTCTCATTGTAAACAGTGAGGTGATGACCATTGCGGTACACATGTCTCTTTCAATTCTCATTTCCTCGGGTGTATGCCCAGCAGTGGGATTGCTGTGTCATATGGCAGTTCTATTTCCAGTTTTTTAGGGAATCTCCACACTGTTCTCCATAGTGGCTGTACTAGTTTGCATTCCCACAAACAGTGTAAGACGGTTCCCTTTTCTCTACATCCTTTCTAGCATTTATTGCTTGTAGACTTTTAGATGGCAGCCATTCTGACTGGTGTAAAGTGGTACCACATTGTGGTTTTGATTTGCATTTCTCTGATAATGAGTGATGTTGAGCATCTTTTCATGTGTTTCTGCTGTGCTTAGTCACTCAGTTGTGTTCGACTCTTTGTGACCCCATGGAGAGTAACCTGCCAGGCTCCTCTGTCCATGAGAATTCTCCAGGCAAGAATACTGAAATGGGTTGCCATTTCCTTCTCCAGCAGATCTTGCCAACTCAGGGATCAAACCCAGATCTCTTGCATTGCAGGTAGATTCTTAACCATCTGAGCCACCAGAGAAGCCCAAGAATACTGGCGTAGGTAGCCTATCCCTTTGCCAGTTCAATCCCACTCCAAGGAATTGAACCGTGGTCTCCTGCATTGCAGGCAGGTGCTTTACCAGCTGAGCTACCTCCTCTTACCATAATCCATTCTCTATACATTAGCCAAAATAAACTTTCCGAAGTATAAAATTATCTTCAACAATTGTGCAGGGATAATTGTACACTCACAGTCAAACAATAAAACAGATCAACAAAATCAAAACCCCAAAAATCTTAACCTAACTTCACACCTTCTACAAACATTAACTCCAAAGAGATTGTGGACTTAAATGTGAAATGCAAAACTATAAAGCTTTTAGGAAAAAACATGGGGGAAAACATTTGGAATCTACAGTTAGGCAAAAAGTTCTCAGACTTGATACTAAATATATGACCCATGAAGTGAAGTGAAGTGAAGTTGCTCAGTCGTGTCCAACTCTGCAATCCCGTGGACTATAGCCTACCAGACTCCATCCATAGAATTTTCCAGGCAAGAGTACTGGAGTGGGTTGCTATTTCTTTCTCCAGGGGATCTTCCCGACCCAGGGATTGAACCCAGGTCTCCTGCACTGCAGGCAGACACTTTACCATCTGAGCCACCTGGGAAGCCCATATGATCCATAGTATTAATTAATAGCTTGAATCTCATCAAAATTTAAAAACTTCCTTTGTGAAATATCATGTGAAAAGACTGAAAAGGCAGATGACGGACTTGGAGAAAATATTTTCAAACCACATATTCAATAAATGACTAGTGTCTAGAGTATATAAACAACTTCCAAAACTCAATAGTAAGAGTTTAATTTCATGATGATATAGGAAGTTCCTGAACTTACTCCATGGACACACTAAATGTACAGCTACAAATGGAACATTCTCTCCTCTGAAAGAAATTCAGAAATGAGCTGAGTGACCGACTCACAGACATTTGACAAAAGAGAAGAAATGGGTAGGAGAGGATGAGGAGCAATTTTGTCATACCCCATTCTTAGCAACATGTAATTGGAACACATGAGCATGAGCGCATAATGGGAAGGAAGTCACAATGCTTTCCTGAGAAGAGGAAGGTTTTGACCCCATATCTCATATGCCCCAACTTTTCAGATTCATACCTGGGAGAGAGTTCCCTAAAACATCTACCTCTGAAAGACAACAGGGCTTGTGTCCATGAAACCCATAAGGCTATTGTGAACTAAGAAAGAGCTCTTAATGAGCACACATGGACTCTCCACAGGTACCCTCCCCCAGCAGGGCCCACTGCAGAGGCACCAGACTGAAGCAACAAGTGTTCCCACTAAAGAGACCTGTTGATTTGTTATAAAAGCTGTCATCAGAGGACCAGGTTTCTAATTTAACACACATCCGGGAGTTGACTGCAATACTGTCCAGATAATGGAGAGACTAGCAGTCGTATTTCCCTCTGTCTCACTCTGGTATGCTAGTATCTCCCCAAAACAGATTGTGATTGTGTACACGTCTCATATCCAAGCTTATGTGCCTTCTATCCAGAGGTCACTTCTTTTGATAAGCCTGGCTCTGAGGACCAGCAGGAATTGTATTCATTGGCCCAAGAGTATGGCAGCAAACAAACAAATAGTTCTTGATGCTCTATCCACTTAAGGTTTGACTAGAGGGAGCAGGCAAAAATACCCATCTCCAGATCTCCCCTAAAAGAGGTATATTTACACATTTTAAAAGCTGTTACTTGGATGCAAACTAGTACAGCCACTATGGAGAATAGTGTGGCGATTCCTTAAAAAACTAGACATAGAACTGTCATATGACCCAGCAATCCCACTGCTGGGCATACACTAGACATAGAACTGTCATATGACCCAGCAATCCCACTGCTGGGCATACACACTGAGGAAACCAGAACTGAAAGAGACACATGTACCCCAATGTTCATCGCCGCATTGTTTACAATAGCCAGGACATGGAAGCAACCTAGATGTCCATCAACAGATGAATGGATAAGAAAGCTGTGGCACATATACACAATGGAATATTACTCCGCCATTAAAAAAAATTCATTTGAATCAGTTTGAAACCTTTTATACAGAGTGAAGTAAGCCAGAAGGAAAAACAACAATACAGTATACTAATGCATATATATGGAATTTAGAAAGATGGTAACAAAAGCCCTGTATGTGAGACAGCAAAAGAGACGCAGATGTATAGAACAGACTTTTGGACTCTATGGGAGAGGGCAAGGGTGGTATGATATGGGAGAATGGCACTGAAACATGTAAATTATCATATGTGAAATCAATCGCCAGCCCAGGTTTGATGCTTGATTCAGGGTGCTCAGGGCTGGTGCACCGGGATGACCCAGAGAGAGGGAATTGGGAGGGAGGTGGGAAGGGGGTTCTAGAAGGGGAACACATGTATACCCATGGCAGATTCATGTCAATGTATGGCAAAACCAACACGATAATGTAAATAAAAATAAATAAATTAATTAATTAAGAAAATAAATAAAAGCTGTTACTTGGCTGAGCTCCCGGGAAGACTTGGTTTCCTTGGATAGGAGGTGGGAGTCCACAGGCATCATGGACAGGTGTGAAGAAAACTGCATCTCAGAGCCTAAGACTATAGTTCCACTTAGTGATGGCCCAAAACGTGTTCCAGTGGCTCAGCAGTTTCCCTCTCAGAATCCAGTGTCTGCAAACAGTGACCAGGCTCAGCGCATCCTGTGTCCCACAAATTCCTCACAGCGTGTTCCTTCACAAGCACAGAAGCTAGTCTCCATCCATAAACCAGTACAGACCCTGAAGCAGAAGCCACCGCAGGCAGCCAGAGTCCCTTGTCCTGTCTCCAGGCCGCCAAGTAACACCCAGAAGAGCAAACAACCCCAGCCACCAGCACCTGGAAATAATCCTGAGAAGGAAGTGGCATCAAAACAAAAGAATGAAGAATCAAAAAAAAGGCAATGGGCTTTGGAAGATTTTGAAATTGGTCGCCCACTGGGTAAAGGAAAGTTTGGTAATGCTTATTTGGCGAGAGAAAAACAAAGCAAGTTTGTTCTGGCTCTTAAAGTATTATTCAAAGCTCAGCTGGAGAAGACAGGCATTGAGCATCAGCTGAGAAGAGAAGTAGAAATACAATCGCATCTCAGGTATCCAAATATTCTCAGACTGTATGGTTATTTCCATGACACTACCAGAGTCTACCTAATTCTGGAGTATGCACCCCTTGGAGCTGTCTATAAAGAACTTCAGAAACTGTCAAAATTTGAGCAGAGAACTGCCATGTATATCACAGAATTGGCAAATGCCTTGTCTTACTGTCATTCAAAGAGAGTTATTCACAGAGACATTAGCCAGAGAACCTGCTACTTGGATCAGCTGGAGAGCTTAAGATTGCAGATTTTGGGTGGTCGGTACATGCTCCATCCTCCAGGAGGACCACCCTCTGTGGCACACTGGACTACCTGCCCCCTGAGGTGATTGAGGGCCGGATGCACGACGAGAAAGTGGACCTATGGAGACTTGGGGTGCTTTGCTATGAGTTCCTCATCGGGAAGCCTCCTTTTGAGGCAGACACATACCAGGAGACCTACAGAAGAACATCATGGGTAGAATTTACATTCCCTGACTGCATGCCCGAGGGAGCCAAGGACCTCATTTCAAGACTGTGAAGCACAACCCCAGCCAGAGGCCCACCCTCAAAGAAGTACTTGAACACCCCTGGATCATAGCCAACTCAAAACCATCAAATTGTCAGAAAAAAGATTCGACTAGCAAACAATCTTAAGCTTTGGGGGCAGAGAACCTTAGGCCAGGGCTGCCTTGTCCTGGAGCAGGCTGCTGGCGTGTCTCCCTGTGTCCTGTCTGCCATTGAGACTCTACAGGACATGCTGCTGACGAGCAGGCAGTGCTCGCAGTCCCACTTCCACAAACACGACACTCTGCAGCAGTGGGAGCAGCCGTGAGAACCGTGCTAATAACTTCACTGGTTATAGAATCAATCCAGAGGCAAGGTTTGAGGACAGCCACCCTGCAGCCTGATTGGAGTAAGGCGTCCTTGTGGAAGACGGACTCAGAGACTGCCTGTGGGGAAGGGGGTCATGCCTAGTCCTGTCTCGACCCTTGAAACATTGTGCAATAACCTTCCCAGTCCTGTGTGTGTGTCACTTATCGGGCAGCCCAGTCTGGTAACACTGTCAGAATGAACATGTGATTCATCCTTTTAAATGTTAAAGACTTTTGTATAGAAAAAAACAAAAAGTAAATAAGAGCTGTTACTTGAGGATTCAGTCTCTAATAAGCCTGCCTCTAGGTGCTGACTGAGATTCTCCTCTTTGAGACACTGACAGGTCTTGGAACAATGCATAATATTGTGAATCACTATGAACAGAGAAAGCTGAACAATCATAAATGTTTGAGAGACAAGAGTGTGGACAAAGCTAAACTATAATCTTCATTTCCTACATGTGGCCACTCCTTCAAGACAGAGAAGATACCACAAAAATATACTATATCATAAAAGATTAACAATTCCCAGTATATTCCAACAATTTTGCCAACTTATAAGAAATGGAAAATTCCTAGAAACATTCAACCTACCAAGACTGAATAATGCAGAAATACAAAGTCTGAACAGAACAATGGCTAGAAAAGAGATTAAAGTAAGAATGAAAAGTCTCCTAACAAACAAACTCGCAGGATCAGCTGGTTTCACTGATGAATTCTACCAAACATTTAAAGAAAAATACCAATCAACCTCAAATTCTTTCATAAAAATGAAGAGGTGGGAGCACTACTAAACTAAATTTGTGAGGCTAATATTACCATAACACTAAAATCACTCAAGGACACTACAGAATAAGTGCAGGCCAATATCCATGATATACATAGATGCAAAAAATGTCAGTATATGAGCCAGCTGAATTTAATAATACATAAATGGGTCATACACCATGATCAAGTGGACTTTATTCCAGGAATGCAAAGATGGGTCAACATAAGCAAATCCATAAGATACACATCATTAACAAAATGTAGGAGAAAAATTACATGTTCATTACAGACCATAGAGGCAGAAAAAGCAGTTGACAACATTCAAAATACATTCACAATAAAAGCTCTTAGAAACTTAGCACAGAAGGAATGTACCACAACATAATAGAGGTTACATATGAGACCACAGACTCTATATTTAAAAGCTACATGCTTTTCCTCAAAGATCAAGAACAAGATCAGGTACCCACACTTATCACTCTTGTTCACCACATTATTAGAAGTAAGAACTAGAGCAATCAGGCAAGAAAAATAGATAAAATGTGTCCAAATCAGAAATGAAGTAAAACTGTCTTTATTTCCAGATAACATGATATAACATGTAGGGAAACCTTGAGAATCCAACAAAATTTGTTAAAAGTAATAAACAAATTACACTAAAGTTGCACACAAAATCAAGATACAAAAATCAGTTATGTTTCTATATACTAATAATAAACTATCAAAGGTAAATTAAAAAGTCATATTTACAATGGCAACAAGAATAAAATGCTCGTAATAAATGTAACTAAGGAGGTGCAAGACCTATACATTAAAAACTGTGAGACACTAATGCAAGAAATCGAAGACATCATAAATAAAAGATATTTCATGCACATAGACTAGAAAAAGTAATATTGTTAATACTGTTATTACTGTTAATACTCCATACTACTTAAAGCAGTTGACTGATTCAATGCAATCCCTATAAAAACTGGAATGTCATTTTCCACAAAAATCCAGTAAACATTCTAAAAATTTTTGGAATCACAAAAATCCCTAAATAGCCATAGCAAACTTGAGAAAGAAGAACAAAGATGGAGGCATTACATGCTTTGAATTCAAACCATATAACAAAACTGTAGTATCCAAAATAGTGTAGCATTGGCATAAGAAAGCCAAAAAACAGGCACATAAATCAATGGAACAGAATAGAATGCCCAGAAGTAAACCCATGCATATATGGTCAATTAATTGTTAAGCAAAGAATAAAACAGGGAAAGGATGGTCTTTTCAATTGCTTGCTAAGTAAGGTACTTCAGTCATATCTGACTTTTTGTGACCCTAAGGACTGAAGCTCGCCAGGCCTCTGTCTGTGGGATTCTCAGAATACTGGAGGAGGTTGCCATGTCCTCCCCCAGGGGATCTTCCCAACCCATAATGAACGCTGGTCTCATGTCTTTTGCATTGGCAGGCAAGTTCTTTACCACTAGTGCCACCTGGGGAGCCCAGTCTCCAATAAATGGTGTAATATGGCAACATGTAGAGGAACATACCTTATGCCACACACAAAAGTCAACTCAAAATGAATTAAAAGCTTGAATGTAGAATCTGAAAGTATGAAATCCCTAGAAAAAAACAGTCAAGCACCATAAAATTCATCCTGGCAATGAGTTTTTATATATCACACCAAAAGTAAAGGCAACAAAGCAAAACTCAACAAGTGGGACCATATCCAGCTGAAAAGCCTCTGCACAGCAAAATAAACAAGAAAATGAAAAGACAATTTACAGAATAGAAAAAAAATTTTTTTGCTAATCATGTATCTGTAAAAGGGTTAATTTACAAATTATATAAAATCTCATTCAACTCAATAGTAAAAAAAAATCTGATTAATAATGGACAGAGGAAGTGAATAAATACTCTTCCAAAGAATACATAAAAATGGCCAACAGGTGCTGGCTGTTGAAAGGTGCTGAATATTACTAATCACAGTGAAATGCAAACCAAAAACTTATTCCCACCCCTGTTAGGAAGGCTATCATCAAAAAGACAAAAGGTAAGTGTTGGAAAGGGAATATTTGTGAATTGTTTATAAGAATGTAAATTGGTGAGCCACTATGGAAAACAGTATGAAGGTTCCTCAAAAATTAAAAATAGAACTACCATATACTCCAGCAATTCTACTTCTAGGTTATTAGTTAAAAGAAGCAAAACCACTATCTTGAAGAGGTTTCTGAACCCCCATGATCAACACTGCATTCTTCATAATAGCCTATCAACAGACAAATTTATAAGGAAAACAGGTATGTGTGTATGTGTATATATATGTATGTGAGAGAGTTAATTCTTAGGCTGATAAAGAGTCTGGGGCCCTCAAGAAAAGTCACATAAGACAGTCTTTCTTTAAGTCCAGTGTTAATGATTACACAACAAAACAACTCATCTTGCTCAAGGGTATGTTTTACTTTAAATTCTGTACTAATAATTATATAACAATAACGTATCTTGTTAAAATTGGATTAAAGATTTACTGAGTATAGCCCCGCCCATCAGCACAAGACCCAGGTTCCCCCTCAGTCAGTCTCTCCCATCAGGAAGCTTCCAAAAGCCTCTTATCCTTATCCATCAGAGGGCAGACAGAAAGAAAGCCGCAATCACAGAAAACTAACCAAACTGATTACATGGTCCATATCCTTGTCTAATTCAATGAAACTATGAGCCCCATGCCTTGGAGGACCACCCAAGATGGATGGGTCATGGTGGAGAGTTCTGATACAACGTGATCCACTGGAGAAGGGAATGGCAAACCACTTACAGTATTCTTGCCTTGAGAACCTCATGAACAGTATGAAAAGGCAAAAAGATGGGACACTGAAAGATGAACTCCCCAGGTCAGTAGGAGACCAATATGCTACAGGAGATCAGTGGAGAAATAACTTCAGAAAGAATGAAGAGACAGAGCCAATGCAAAAACAACACCCAGCTGTGGAGGTGACTGGTGATGGAAGTAAAGTCCGATGCTGTAAAGAGCAACAGTGCATAGGAACCTGGAATGTTTGGTCCATGAATCAAGACAAATTGGAAGTGATCAAACAGGAGACAGCAAGAGTGAACATTGACATTTCAGCAATCAGTGAACTAAAATGGATGGAATAGGTGAATTTAACTCAGATGACCATTATATCTACTACTGTGGACAAGAATCCCCTAGAAGAAATTCAGCAGCCATTATAGCCAAAAAAAAAAAAAAGTTTGAAATGCAGACGTGGATACAATCTTAAAATCAATGAATGATCTCTGTTCGTTTCCAAGGAAACCATTCCATATCACAGTAATCCAAGTCTATGCCCTGACTACTAATGCTGAAGAAGCTAAAGTTGAATGGTTCTCTGAAGACCTACAAGATCTTCTAGAACTAATGCTGCTGCTGCTGCTAAGTCGCTTCAGTCATGTCCGACTCTGTGTGACCCCATAGATGGCAGCCCACCAGGCTCCCCCAACCCTGGGATTCTCCAGGCAAGAGTACTGGAGTGGGTTGCCATTTCCTTCTCCAATGCATGAAAGTGAAAAGGGAAAATGAAGTCGCTCAGTCGTGTCTGACTCTCAGTGACCCCATGGACTGTAGCCCACCAAGCTCCTCCATCCATGGAATTTTCCAGGCAAGAGTACTTGAGTGGGGTGCCATTGCCTTCTCCATGAAGCTCTACATCAGAGCCCAAACAACCCAATCAAAAAGTGGACAGAAGACCTAAACAAACATTTCAACAAAGAAGACATGCAGATAGCTAATAAACACATGAACATATGCTCAACCTCACTCATTATTAGAGAAATGCAAATCAAAACTACAACATGATATCTCACACAGCTCAAAATGTCTATCATCAAAAGTCTACAATAAATGCTGGAGAGGGTGAGAAGAAAAGAGAATCCTTGCACTGTTGGTGGGAATGCAAACTAATACAGCCACTATGGAGAACAGTATGAAGATAATTTAAAAAGCTAGGAATAAAGCCATCATATGACCCAGTGATCCCATTGCAGGGCATACACCCCAAAGAAACCAGAATTGAAAGAGACACATGTACTCCAGTGTTCACTGCAGCACTATTTACAATAGCTCGGACACAGAAGCAACCTAAATGTTCCATCAACAGATGAATGAATAAGGAAGTTGTGGTACATATACAAAATGGGATATTACTCAGCTCTAAAAAGGAACATATTTGAGTCAGTTCTAATGAGGCAGATGAATCTACAGAGTGAAGTTAGAAAAAGGAAGACAAATATTGCATATTAATGCATATATATGGAATCTAGAAATATAGTACTGACAACCTACTTTCAGGGCAGTTAGGAGACACAGTCATTTTGGACCCAGTGGGGAAGGAGAGAGTGGGATGATACAACAGAATAACACTGAAACATTTATATCACCATATGTAAAATAGGTAGCCAATGGGAATTTGATGACACAGGGAAGCCAGAGTCAGTGCTCTGTGACAACCTAGAGGGATGGAGTGGGGAGGAAGGTGGGAAGGGGCTTCAGGAGGGATGGGACATATGCCTACCTAATGCTGACTCATGGTGATACGTGGCAAAAACCATAACAATATTGTAACATAATTATCCTCTAATTAAATATATATAAGAAAAAAAGGCTACCAGTAGAAAATGGTGAAAGACATGAATATTTCATTGAGGAGGATATGAAAATAGCAAATAAGTGCATGAAAACATGTTCAAAATAATTAGCTACTACAGAAATTAAAACTACAATGAGATATAAGTCAACATATATTAATATGGCTAAAGTGAAAAACAACAGCAAGTAAACGTGGGATACATTGAATGGATGTTAGTATTCTTTCTGTAACATTATAGTTTTGCAAGATGTTAGCATTGGAAAAACTACTTAAGAGGTACAACATGTCTGTCCTTCACCATTTCTCATAATTGTATGTGAACCTATAATCATTTCAATAAAAAATGCATCAAATGTACCAGTATACCTTGTTTTTTTGCACTTTCCTTTATTTCACTTTGTAGATACTGTGGTTTTTGCAAATTGAACATTTGTGGCAGTCCTGAGTCTGGCAAGTCTATTGGCACTTTTGCTTTTTATTCTAAAAGCAGTTTCTCATTTAGTGTTTTTCATGCCACATTTGGTAAATTCACACAATATTTTAAACTTTTAAATTATTGCTACATTTGTTATGGAGATCTGTGACCTTTAATGTTACAATTGCAATTGTTTTGGGGTGCCATAAACTACACCCTTATAATATGGGGAGCTTAATAAAAGTTGTGTGTATTCTGACTGCTCCACTGACTGATTAGTCTTCCATCTCTCTTCCTTTCTTCAGGCCTTCCTATTCCCTTTGCCACAAAAATACTGAAATTAGGTAAATTAGTTAACCTACAATGGCCTCCAAGTGCTCAAGTGAAAAGAGGTGCATGTCTTTCTCTTTAAGTAAACATCTAGAAATGATTATTCTTAGTGAGGAAGGCATGGCAAGAGCTGAGATAGGCTTAAAGCTATGTCTCTTGCATCAAATACTTAGCCATGTAGTGAATATAAAGAAAAAGTTCTTGATGGAAATTAATAGTGCTACTCCAGTTAACACAAGAATGATAAGTCAAACAGTCTTACTGCTGATACAGAAAAAGTTTTAGTGGTCTGGATAGAGGATTAAACTAGCCACAATATTTCCTTGAGCCAAAGTCTTAACCATTAACTCTCTTCAACGTTTTGCTATGAAACGCTGGGAGAGGTGAGGAAAGTGAAGAAGAAACGTTTGAAGGTAGCAGAGGTTGGTTTATGAAATAGGCAAAGCAGCCATTTCCATAACATGAAAATACAAGGAGAAGCAGCAAGTGCTGATTTAGAGGCTACAGAAAGTTATCCCAAAGATCTCACTTATATAATTAATGAAGTTGGCTACACTAAATAACAGATTTTAAATGTAGAAGAAACACATTTCCATTGAAATAAGATGCCATCCAGGACTTTCAGAGTTTGAGAGGAGAAGTCAAGGCCTGGCTTCAAAACTTCAAAGTATAGATTGGCTCTCTTGTTAGGGGCTAATGCAGCTGGACTTGAAGTTGAAGCCACAGCTCATTTACCATTCCAAAAAAAATCTAGGGCTCCCTTAAGAATTATGCTAAATCTACTCTGTCTGTACTCTATAAATGGGCAACAAAGCTTGGATGACAACACATCTGTTTACAACATGGTTTATTGAGTATGTTAAGCCCACTACTGTGACCTACTGCTCAGAAAAAAAGGATTCCTTTTAAAATATTCCTGCTCATTGACAATGAACCTGGTCACGTTAGGGTTCTGATGTCTTCAATACAATGAGTTTAATGTTACTTTCACACCTATTACCACCACATCTATTCTGCAGTTCATGCATCAAGGAGTAATTTTGACTTTCAAGTCCTACTCTTTAAGAAATATACAGATAGTGATTCCTCTGATGGATCTGGGCAAAGTCAAATGAAAACCTTCTGAAAAAGATTCACCATTCTAGGTACCATGAAAAACATTTGTCATTCATGGGGAAGATTCAGAATATCAATACAAACTGAAATTTACATAATGTTGATTCCAACCCTCATGGATAACTTTGGGGGTTCAAGACTTCCTCAGTGGAAAAAGTAACTGCAAATGTGGCAGAAATAACAAGAGAACTAGAAGTAGAATCTGAAGAAGTGACTGAACACATGATGAAACAAATGAGCATTTGCTGTCTGAATGAGCAAAGGAAGTGTTTTCTTGAGATGTAATCTACTCTTGATGAAGATGCTATGAAGGTTGTTGAAATGACAACAAAGGATTTAGAATATTATATCAATTTAGTTGATAAAAGAGCAGTAGGGTTTGAGAGGCTTTATTCCAATTTTGAAAGAAGTTCTATTGTGGTTAAAGTGCTATCCAAAAGCATCGCAAGCCACAGAGAAATTATTTATGAAAGGAAGAGTCAATTGAGGGGCAAACTTCACTGTTGTCTTATTTTGAGAAACTGCCACAGCCACCCGAAGTTTCAGCAACCAATACCCCAATCAGTCAGCAGTGATCATTATCAAGGCAAGACTCAGCACCAGCAAAAAAAAAGTATGACTCTCCAAAGACTCGGATGATGGTTGGCATCTTTTAGCAATAAATTATTAATGAAGACATACACACTGTATTTGAAGGGGCTTTCCTTGTGGCTCAGCAGTAAAGAATCTGCCTGTAGATTAGGAGCCATAGGAGACATGGGTTTGATCCCTGGGTCTGGAAGATCCCTTGGAAGAGGACATGGCAACCCACTCCTGTATTCCTGCCTGAAGAATCCCATGGACAGAGGAGCCTGGATGGCTACAGTGCACAGGGTTGCAAAGAGTCAGAAACAACTGATATGACTTAGCATGCATGCACATTGTATTTTAAACATTATGCTACTGCACACCTAATAGACTATACTATATGCATAACTTTTATGGGTACTGGGAAACCACAAAATGCATGTGACTTGCTTTACTGCAATATTTGCCTCATTGTGATCGTCTGAACTATATGTGCAATATCTCCAAGGTATGCCTGTATTAAAAATATATAAATCACTCCTCTAAAAAGTCCTTCCAGTGGTCTACCACACTTCAAACAATAGAATAAACCCCATATTCCATACTCTGACTGTTCCCTCTGTTCTCCAGATATTCTGAGAGTTAGCGTCCTAATTGTCATTAACATAGCTTTTCAAATGTTTCCTCCTAAGAGATGCCTTTACAAGTACCCTATCAAAGTATGCAATGCTTTACTCTGTCCATTCACTACCACTTAACTTTATTTCATTTTCATTAAAGCTTTTGTCAAATATAGTTTTACCTAGTTTACTCACATATTGCCTATCTCCCTCACTAATTTGACACATGTGTAAACCCATGAAAGTATGATCTTGTTTATTTTCTTAAGAATAATTTCCCCAGATCTTAGAAGAGTGTCCAGCAAGCAGCAGACACATTCCTGTCTATTTAAATATTTAAATAATGCAATAAAAGAAGAAAAAGGTAGGAAAGGAAAGAAAAGCTGGACCATCTGCTTGCTTGAATAGTTGAATCACAATATATGTCTGAGTGAAGACTGTCAATTCTGTTAACATAAAAAGACAAAGCTGAGGAGTGGGATATAATAAGGAAACCAAAGATCTCTACTGGTAGGCAGCACTGAACACACAGAATTGTGGTGAAAGGCAGTGCTGAGCTGTTCAAACCAGGAATGTGTTCAATAATTTCAGTCAGTTCAACTCAGTCACTCAGTGGTGTCAGACTCTTTGCAACCCCATGGACTGCAGCATGCTAGGCTTCCCTGTCCATCACCAACTTCCAAAACCTATTCAAACTCATGTCCGTTGAGATGGTAATGCTATACAAACATCTCATCCTCTGCTGTTCCCTTCTCCTCCCACCTTCAATCTTTCCGAGCATCAGGGTCTTTTCCAATGAGTCAGTTATCACATCAGGCACCAAAGTACTGGAGTTTCAACTTCAGCATCAGTCCGTCCAATGAATATTCAGGACTGATTTCCTTAAAGATGGACTGGTTGGATCTCCTTGCAGTCCAAGGGACTCTCAAGAGTCTTTTCTAGCACCACAGTTCAAAAGCATGAATTCTTTGATGCTCAGGTTTCTTTACAGTTCGACTCTCACATCAGCACATGACTACTGGAAAAACCATAGCTTTCACTAGATGGAACTTTGTTGGGAAAGTAATGTCTCTGCTTTTTAATATGGTCATAGCTTTTCTTCAAAGGACCAAGTGTCTTTTAACTTCATGGCTGCAGTCACCATCTGAAGTGATTTTGGAACCCCCCAAATAAAGTCTCTCACTGTTTCCATTGCTTCCCCATCCATTTGCCATGAAGTGATAGGACCAGATGCCATGATCATAGTTTTCTCAATGTTGAGTATTTTTTTTTTATTACTTTTGCCATACAATGACATGATATTGCCATGGGTTTACATATGCTCCCCCTCCAGAACCCCCTCTCCCTCCTCCCTCCCCCGGGAAATCTCGGTGCACCAGCCCAGAGCATCAATCCTGGGCTGGCGATTGATTTCACATATAATAATTAAAATGTTTCAATCCCATTCTCCCATATCATCCCACCCTTGCCCTCATCCACAGAGTCCACGAGTCTGTTCTATACATCTGCGTTCCTTTTGCTGTCTCGCATGCAGGGTTCTCGTTACCATCTTTCTAAATTCCATATATATGCGTTAGTATACTGTATTGTTTTTCCTTCTGGCTTACTTCACTCTGGATAATGGGCTCTAGTTCCGTCCACCTAAGTAGAACTGATTCAAATGAATTTTTTTTTAATGCTGAGTAATATTCCATTGTGTATATGTACCACAGCTTTCTTATCCATTCGTCAGTTGATGGGCATCTAGGTTGCTTCCATGTCTTGGCTATTGTAAACAATGCAGCGATGAACATTGGGGTACATGTGTCTCTTTCAATTCTGGTTTCCTCGGTGTATATACCCAGCAGTGGGATTGCCGGGTCATATGGCAGGTCTATTTGCAGTTTTTTAAGGAATCTCCACACTGTTCTCCATAGTGGCTGAACTAGTTTGCATTCCCGCCAACAGTGTAAGAGGGTTCCCTTTTCTCCACATCCTCTCCAGCATTTATTGCTTGTAGACTTTTGGATGGCAGCCATTCTGACTGGTGTAAAGTGGTACCTCATTGTAGTTTTGATTTGCATTTCTCTGATAATGAGTGATGTTGAGCATCTTTTCATGTGTTTGTTAGCATTTGTATGTCTTCTTTGGAGAAATGTCTGTTAAGTTCTTTGGCCCACTTTTTGATTGGGTCGTTTATTTTTCTAGAATGGAGCTACAGGAGTTGCTTGTATATTTTTGAGATTAATTGTTTGTCCTTTGCTTCATTGGCTATTATTTTCTCCCATTCTGAAGGCTGTCTTTTCACCTTGCTTATAGTTTCCTTTGTTGTGCAGAAGCTTTTAATTTTAATTAGGTCCCATTTGTTTATTTGTGCTTTTATTTCCAATATTCTGGGATGTGGGTCATGGAGGATCCCGCTTTGGCTTATATCAGAGAGTGTTTTGCCTAAGTTATCCTCTAGGAGTTTTATAGTTTCTGGTCTTATGCTTAGATCTTTGATCCATTTTGAGTTTATCTTTGTGTATGGTGTTAGAAAGTGTTCTAGTTTCATTCTTTTACAAGTGGCTGTCCAGTTTTCCCAGCACCACTTGTTAAAGAGGTTGTCTCTTCTCCATTGTATATTCTTGCCTCCTTTGTCAAAGATAAGGTGTCCGTAGATGCGTGGATTTATCTCTGGGCTTTCTATTTTGTTCCATTGATCTATATTTCTATCTTTGTGCCAGCACCATACTGTCTTAATGACTGTGGATTTGTAGTATAGCCTAAAGCTAGGTAGGTTGATTCCTCCAGTTCCATTCTTCTTTCTCAAGATTGCTTTGGCTATACGAGGTTTTTTGTGTTTCCATACAAATTGTGAAATTATTTGTTCTAATTCTCTGAAGAAGACCTCTGGTAGCTTGATAGGAATTGCATTGAATCTATAGATTGCTTTGGGTATTATAGTCATTTTCACTATATTGATTCTTCCAATCCACGAACACGGCACATTTCTCCATCTGTTTGTGTCCTCTTTGATTTCTTTCATCAGTGTTTTATAGTTTTCTATATACAAGTCTTTTGTTTCTTTAGGTAAAAATACTCCTAAGTATTTTATTCTTTTTGTTTTGATGGTGAATGGAATTGTTTCCTTAATTTCTCTTTCTGTTTTCTCATTGTTAGTGTATAGGAATGCCAGGGATTTCTGTGTGTTGATTTTGTATCCTGAAACTTT